>JAVGWX010000012.1:13589631-14067131 GCA_036924085.1 Ariolimax columbianus
TAACACAAGTCACTTTTTCGTTAAACCACTTTACCTTAGTTAATACACGTCACTTTATGTGGGTTATTAAAAATCAATTATGTTGGCCTTCAGTAAAATCAGTAAGCACGCACATTTCCTACAAGACATCATACAATATACTAGCGACAAAAACATCCAATCTGCCATTCTCTCAATTGATCAAGAAAAAGCTTTCGACGGAGTCTCTCACTCCTTTCTTCATGAAATAATAAATTAAAATAACATTGGGGAATACTTCACCAAATGGAGACAAATAACATTGGGGAATACTTCACCAAATGGAGACAAATAACATTGGGGAATACTTCACCAAATGGAGACAAATAACATTGGGGAATACTTCACCAAATGGAGACAAATAACATTGGGGAATACTTCACCAAATGGAGACAAATAACATTGGGGAATACTTCACCAAATGGAGACAAATAACATTGGGGAATACTTCACCAAATGGAGACAAATAACATTGGGGAATACTTCACCAAATGGATGAAAATAATAAGAGACCCGAAAGCAAAATAATGATTAATCATAATTGAACAGATAGTTTCCCCTTAACAAGATCAGTCAGGCAAGGATGTCCGCTGTCCCCAACACTCTATACGCTAGTCTTGGAGCCCCTACTAGAAAAGATTAGACAGGACCCAACAATAGTAGGGACCCATTTACCGGGGTCTTTGGAAAAAAAAGGAATAGCTTACGCGGACGATACCGCTTTCTTTCCATCCAGTAGTAGTTATATTTAAAATATCCTAAACACCTTTACACAAAACGGCACAGAAAGGGTATGCAAAATTAATATCCCCAAATCATCCATAATGGGGATTGGCAAATGGAAAAATAAGTTCGATTTTTTTTTCTCACTAAACCAAGTAAATAAAATAAAAATATACGGAATAATCTACCCTACAAATCCACTTGACCCTAATAAAGAAATATGGGAGAAAATTACTCTAAATGCTAAAAACTGCCTTAAAAAATTTGAATACAAAACTACAATACTATTTAGGCGCAGTATAATAGTCAACTCAATTATAATACCATAACTAATATTAGTCGCAAATATATTATATCCACCCCTAACAACAATCAAAGAAATAAATAAACCAGTTAGAAGTTTCATACTCCGCAACACAAATACATAATATCCAATCTAAAACGTTAATGCAGGAGAAAAGTCGATGTGGGATCGCCCTACAAGACACAACAATTTAAATACATATCACTGGGGACGGTGTTGCCTAGTGGTTAAGTGGCACGGCTCACAATCCGAAGGTGCTGGGTTCGATCCCCATCACAGCACCAGCCGTTACCCCGGGGAAGCAAACCCTTAGAAAATGCAGGAGGAAGCAAACCCTTACATAGAAAATGCATGCGGAAGTCGGATGCACTGGGCCGACAAGCACAAAATGAAAACCACAGTGCAACGCACACCGCCTCGGGGATTTGAGAAATAAGGCGAACGCAAAAAAAAACCCAAAAAAAACCAAACAAACTAAGAATCAAATTTGTTCAAGAAATAATAAAACACCCTAATGAATACCCACTGTCCCACTATTTTTTACGACTAAAAATTACTAAATTACGCAAATTAAATAACAAAATCCCACATTGCTTTAAAAATATACCTATGTTTTAAAAACAATGCATACGACACATTAATGGAAACGAAACATTACTCACACAAAAACTTGACACGATTTACACAAAACTAACATTATTACAGGAACCCGCACTTAAAGATAGGATTAAACGAGGATTCGGTTATTTTATAACCAATTACACACATCACTTTTGTAGCTTACACAACCTTAAAGTGTCTCTCAACATTAAAGAAGTTACTTACAGACTAATATTCGGAACAACACCAATAAGTAAACAAGTCCAAGCCCAGCTAGGACTTAGAACACAAAAATATCACCTTTGCAACAGAAACATACACGGAACAGAAAATCATTTATTTTATCTTTGTAAAGTAGTTAGCACAACATTAGGTAACATTTGACAAATAACAAGCAACTTTACCAAACTAAGAGGAGACATGTTTAGTTCCATAATGCTTCACACACTTCCATGGATAGATAGAGACACACAAAACAAACTCTTAACAATACCGGCAGAGTTCATATACTTAGTATGGATATGTCGGATTAGAGCTCTCCACCACGGGCACACCTTTAACCCAGACAGTTTTCTATTTTTGTTTTAGGGAATGAGTAAGTTCTTTGCCCAGATGTTTCACGATCTTTGAATATTCTGGGCAGGACTCACTAACTGCCTGGGAGCAAAGGATAGAGATATGGATTTTTGTACGAGTGAGTGTGAAGTGTGCAATGGTGTATTTTGCGCTCGGCATCGCAACCCAGCTAGTCCTTCTTCTGAAGGGCAACATGTGAAATGAGCAGCCTGCCGATAAAGCGAATACACAAGTTAACCTCACCTCCAAAAGGTGCACACTGGAAAACTATGGCCGCGAGGCTGTAGGCAAACGATGCAGTGGCTCGCCTGGGGAGATGGGCTCCTCCAGGTCAGATGCAGATGTTGGCCCGCACCGGCTTGGAGATGAGATGGGCTCCGCCAAGAGAAAACAACCTAAGATTCACACATGAGAACACAAACCTCAATCAGACATACCAGCTCGGTCGCAGCCCGGGTTAACAATGTCCGCGCCTGCCGTCCCACACCAGGTAGGAGGCGATAAGTGTGCTACTGGTGGAACCACCAAACCGAGGAAAGACAAGCTCCCAATAGGTACGTGGAATGTTAGAACACTGAACTCATGTGGCAAAATCAATGAGCTAACGCACGAGATGGAAAACTACCGGTGGAACATCCTTGGTATATGCGAGGCTCGATGGAAAAGCTTTGGAGAGTTTACCACGGAGGTGGGCCACAAGTTCTACTTCAGTGGCAGGAAGGACAAACATGTACATGGAGTGGGTATACTGGTACATAAAGACACAGCCAGATGCATATTGGGTTGCCGCACAATATCTAGCCGTTTTATCATCTTACAGATAAAGAGAGCACCGTTTAATATTACCATAATACAGTGTTACGAACCCACTGCAGACTACTAAGATTGTGAAATAGAGGCATTCTATGATGAACTTCAAAGTCTGATTCACGAAGCGCCAAAAAAAAAGAAAAAAAAGAAGACGTATTGGTAGTCCAGGGTGATTGGTAAGCACAAATTGGAGAAGATGCAGTCCACGACTGGAGGGGGAACATGTGACCCATACAGAAATAAAGAAACCAGTGACCGGGGCCTCAGACTCCTATAATTTGCAAGATGCAACTAGTTGTTGGTGGCAAATACGTTTGAGTTAAACAAGCCGCCGAGACGCTGGACATGGCATAACCCAAGCAGTGAAGTGCACAGCTAAATTGACTATATACTGGCCCAGAGGATGTTTAGATCTAGTATCAACACCGACAAAACGAGAAGTTTCCCCGGAGCGGATATAGGAAGCGATCTGGTTATGATGACTATGCGTCTGCGATTGAAGGGAGTCGCAAAGAAAGATGTGGCCAGACTAAAGTTCGACCTAGACAAACTAAAAGACCCAAAACTCCTTTAAGTGTTCCATTCAAGGGTAGGAGGGAGATTTGCTCCACTGTTGGCTCTCAGAGAGGGACTGGAAACCGATACAGGACCGTAGTCTCTTAACGCAGCTTTCATAGATACAGCAACAGAGATCCTGGAATGCCACCAAACAAAAAAGAAGCCATGAGTGACCAAAGACATTCTAGACCTTTGTGATAAAAGAAGGTCACTGAAAAAACACAATAACCCACCGGAGGAGGTACGCAGTTATAAAGAGGTCAAGAAAGCCATTCAACAAAAGATGAGAGAGGCGAAAGAAGCGTGGATATGTAAGCAATGCACAAACATCGAAGAGAGATTAAATAGAAACGATGCTAAAGGAGCATACAAGGTGGTCAAAGAACTGGTAACACCAAGACAAGACAGGAACCTTATGATCCAGGATAAAAGCGGCAAGTGCCTTATTGAGGAAAATGACGTACTGGCACGATGGACAGAGTACTGTTCCGAGCTATGCAACTATGAAGGGCGAAACAAACCTGAGAAAACATTCCCCCCAACTCCAACAAATATATAGGATAACCAACTGATAACGAAGGAAGAGGTAATTGCAGCGGTAAAGACATTGAGAAGAGGGAAGGCGGCCGGCGTGAACAATATACGAACAGAGCTCTTACAAGCAGGTGGAGAGGTAGTGGTGGAAGGCCTGACACACATCTGCAACAAAGTATGGGCGACAGGAAACTGGTCGGACTTATGGAAGAAATCAATAGTTATACCGTTACATAAGTCTGGAAACCAAACGCTGTGTCAAAATTACAGAACAATAAGCCTTATCACCCACCCTAGCAAGGTCATGCTAGATTAATCCTCGACTGATTGAAACCCCAAGCAGAGAACATCATTCCGAGGAGAAAGCAGGGTTCAAATAGGGAAGACGCACTACAGAACAGATATTTAAGTTACGGCTGCTAAGCAAAAAATATCTAGAACAGCAGCAAACACTGTATCATGTATTTGTGGATTTTAAAAAGGCGTTTGATAGGGTATGGCATAAAGCGCTTTTGGCAACCATAAGGATGTATAATATTAAGGGAAATATTATAACGGTCCTTGGACACCTGTATGACAAGGCGTCAAGTGCAGTTCTTGTGAATGCGAGGCGAGGGGACTGGCTTCGCACGTCAGTTGGTGTGAGACAGGTGTGTACACTCTCTCCAACTCTTTTCAATATATTCCTTGAAGGAATTATGAGTGAGGCACTTGAAGGTCACGTTGGTACTGTAAAGATAAGGGGCCGAACGATTAACAACCTTCGTTTTGCAGATGATATCGACGGGTTGGCGGGTTAAGAAGCAGAATTCCATGAATGGGTCAGAAGGCACGATGACACAGCTCTTGACTATGGTATGGAGATACACCCTGGAAAGACACAAATTATGACCAACTACGCCATGGGCGTCAACAGCAGGATAAAAGCTAACGGTAAGGAACTCGAAGTGCTTGACCGTTTTAAATATCTTGGGTCGATTGTCAGTGATGGGGATCAAGATGCTGAGCAGCGCAAGAGCTGCAGGGGTCAGCGACCCATAGCTGACTGCTATCGTCAGGGCCAGAGAACCAGAACTGCCAAGACCCTTCTACACGTCAGCACTAACAGTGTTGTCCGCCATTTTTATTTATCTGTCACATGACTGGCCCACAGAAAGTGGTCTACTAAATAGTAATATGAAACAAATGCACCTAATTAAAGAGAATAGTTCCAGCACCCTGAAACCTATTCTGATAGAATTAGAACAAAAAGTTCCCGTTTGATCTGAACGTCCCTCATACATATGTCTGAACAGTTAACATCTTCTTCTTCTTCGTGCGCTGTCAGACGTCAACCTGTATTTGTTCGAAGAAAGCAGCCGTCATCCTGAGGTTGTCGACACTGCCATAGAGCTTGTTTAGTGTTGCCACTGGTGATGGCCGGCCACATGTTTTTTTTCCGGTCCTCGTATGTCTGGCAGTTTTGCAGCAAATCTTCAGCGGTCCTTTTCTCTGTACCACAAGTGCATTCGTCAGTGCCACCTATCTTCAGTTTATTGAATAGTCTGTTGTGGTCTGTGCGGAGTCTGAAGACCACGACCTGCTCTCTTCTGTTCAACTGGTAATAGACATCATTTTTTGTGTAGCCAGTATTGAACGGATAATATAAGTTACTTTATTTGGGTTAAAATAAATATATCTTTGTTTGTTAATGTAAGTCACTTTATATTGGACAATAGAAGTCACACTATTTCAGTTATGATAAGTCCCTTTATATTGGTTAATATAAGTCATTTTATGTTGGCTAATACAAGTTCTTTTATGGTATGTGTGTGTGTGTGCGTGCGTCTGTGCGTGCGTGCGTGTGTGTGTGTGTGTGGAAGTAGTTTATAACAATAATTTGGTTTGTTAGAGTAACTTATTCACATTAATTCTATTACGCTATTTTTGCTCTGTCTGCAATTTGTACAAGCAACTAATTGAAATATAATGAAACTTGAAATGTATAATGCGCCATTGAAGCGGTAAACGCTGAACAAAAAACTGAAAATCCTTATACAAGTCATTTTATGCTGGCTTATCTATATATATATATATATATATATATATATATATATGTTCGGTAATACAAGTCACGTTATGTTGGTTAATATAAATATCTCTGTGTTGACTAAAATTAGTTACTTATATACGAGGGGCTCTCAAGTCAAACTAGGACACTCTTTTTTAAGAAAACATTTTTTTTTAAATGAATCAAAATTGCATAACATTTTTTATATAAACTTATTTAACGTTTATGCACTTATTCAAGCGTTTAATTAATGCTTGAAAAGCTTCAGTGTAGAAAGATATGTAACTATGTCTCAACCAACCTAGGACAGCCTGTTTCACTTCGTCTTAAGTGCTGAAATGCTGACCTTCCAGGAATGCTTTTATTGGATCAAACAGGGGGAATTCGTTTAGAGTGAGGTCAGGGCTATAAGGTGAAAGTGACAATACCTCCCAGCCGAGTTGCTGCAGATGACACACAGTGCGGTAAGCCGTATGAGGTCGAGAGTTATCTTACAGGAGCAGAACGCCTTTTCTGATCAAACCTGACCGTTTTTTCTGCCGACGCTTATGCACATAACTCAAAATGCGTATGCACTGTTGATTGTGGCACTTCGTGGTAGACAATCAACATGATTGATGCCAAGTTTATCCAGAAAACACTCGTCATCACTTTATCTGCCGACACAATTGTCCAAAATTTGTTGGGTGGTGGTGATTGCGTATGCTTCCACAGCTTAGTTGTATGGCCTTCTCTAAAACGTTTGCACCATTCAACTGTCTTACTACAGCTACATGTCTCATCACTGTATTGTAATTGCAGTCTTCTGTAAGTTTCAGCAGGTTTCACGCCTTATTTCACAAGGAACATCATCACAACACGCTGTGCCATGCAAGCACTAACAGTGTTGTCCGCCATTTTTATTTATCTGTCACATGACTGGCCCACAAAAAGTGGTCTACTAAATAGTAATATGAAACAAATGCACCTAATTAAAGAGAATAGTTCCAGCACCATGAAACCTATTCTGATAGAATTAGAACAAAAAGATCCCGTTTGATCTGAACGTCCCTCATACATATGTCTAAACGGTTAACATCTTCTTCTTCTTCCTGCGCTGTCAGACGTCAACCTGTATTTGTTCGAAGAAAGCAGCCGTCATCCTGAGGCGGTCGACACTGCCATAGAGCTCGTCTAGTGTTGCCACTGGTGATGGCCACATGTGCTTTTTCCGGTCCTCGTATGTCTGGCAGTTTTGCAGCAAATCTTCAGCGGTCATTTTCTCTTTACCACAAGTGCATTCGTCAGTGCCACCTATCTTCAGTTTATTGAATAAGTCTGTTGTGGTCTGTGCGGAGTCTGAAGACCACGACCTGCTCTCTTCTGTTCAACTGGTAATAGACATCATTGTTTGTGTAGCCAGTATTGAACGGATAATATAAGTTACTTTATTTGGGTTAAAATAAATATATCTTTGTTTGTTAATGTAAGTCACTTTATATTGGACAATAGAAGTCACACTATTTCAGTTATGATAAATCCCTTTATATTTGTTAATATAAGTCCCTTTATGTTGGTTAATACAAGTTCTTTTATGTTAATTAATATAATCAACCTCATGCTGCTTAACATTACAATCTTTATGTTGGATTATTTACACATCATTTTGTTGGTTAATTTGTATTTTTCTATTCCTTAAAATAAGAATGTTTACATGAATTAATATAAGACCTCTATGTTCGGTTAATATAAGTATTTTTATTTTGACTAATATCAGTATTTTTCTGTTTGTTAATGTAACAATCTTTATTTTGGTTAATGTGAGAATCTTTATGTTGGTTTATTTACAACTCTTGTTTTTGGTTAATGTGTATCTTTCTGTTGCTTAATAAAAGAATGTTTAGATTAGTTAATATTAGACTCTCTATGTTGATCATTGTAAGTATCTTTATGTTGGTTAATGTCCCTCCTGGCCTGATAACTGTCTTCAGTACCTGTTCTGTGGTAGAGTGTCCTCCACCTCCTGGCCTGATACCTGGCTTCAGTACCTGTGGTAGAGTGTCCTCCACCTCCTGGGCTGATACCTGTTTTCAGTACCTGTTCTGTGGTAGAGTGTCCTCCACCTCCTGGCCTGATACCTGTCTTCAGTACCTGTTCTGTGGTAGAGTGTCCTCCACCTCCTGGCCTGATACCTGTCTTCAGTACCTGTTCTGTGGTAGAGTGTCCTCCACCTCCTGGCCTGATACCTGGCTTCAGTACCTGTTCTGTGGTAGAGTGTCCTCCACCTCCTGGCCTGATATATGTCTTCAGTACCTGTTCTGTGGTAGAGTGTATCCACCTCCTGGCCTGATACCTGGCTTCAGTACCTGTTCTGTGGTAGAGTGTCCTCCACCTCCTGGCCTGATATATGTCTTCAGTACCTGTTCTGTGGTAGAGTGTATCCACCTCCTGGCCTGATACCTGTCTTTAGTGCCTGTTCTGTAGTAGAGTGTCCTCCACCTCCTGGCCTGATACCTGTCTTCAGTACCTGTAATGTGGTAGAGTGACCTCCACCTCCTGGCCTGATACCTGTCTTCAGTACCTGTTCTGTGGTAGAGTGTCCTCCACCTCCTGGCCTGATACCTGTCTTCAGTACCTGTTCTGTGGTAGAGTGTCCTCCACCTCCTGGCCTGATACCTGTCTTCAGTACCTGTTCTGTGGTAGAGTGTATCCACCTCCAGGCATGATTCCTGTCTTCAGTACCTATTCTGTGGTAGAGTGTCCTCCACCTCCTGCCCTGATACCTGTCTTCAGTACCTGTTCTGTGGTAGAGTGTCCTCCACCTCCTGGCCTGATACCTGTCTTCAGTACCTGTTCTGTGGTAGAGTGTCCTCCACCTCCTGGCCTGATGCCTGTCTTCAGTACCTGTTCTGTGGTAGAGTGTCCTCCACCTCCTTGCCTGACACCTGTCTTCAGTACCTGTTATGTGGTAGAGTGTCCTCCACCTCCTGGCCTGATACCTGTCTTCAGTACCTGTTTTGTGGTAGAGTGTCCTCCACCTCCTGGCCTGATACCTGTCATAGTAACCTGTTCTGTGGTAGAGTGTCCTCCACCTCCTGGCCTGATACCTATCTTCAGTACCTGTTCTGTGTTAGAGTGTCCTTCACCTCCTGACCTGATACCTGTCTTCAGTACCTGTTATGTGTTAGAGTGTCCTCCACCTCCAGGCCTGATACCTGTCTTCAGTACCTTTTATGTGGTAGATGTCCACCACCTCCTGGCCCGATACTTGTCTTCAGTACCTGTTATGTGGTAGAGTGTCCTTCACCTCCTAGCCTGATACCTGTTTTTAATACTTGTTCTGTGGTAGAGTGTCCTCCACCTCCTTGCCTGATACCTTTCCTCAGTATCTGTTCTGTGGTAGAGTGTCCTCCACCTCCTGACCTGATACCTGTCTTCAGTACCTGTTCTGTGGTAGAGTGTCCTCCACCTCCTGACCTGATACCTGTCTTCAGTACCTGTTATGTAGTAGAGTGTCCTCCACCTCCTGACCTGATACCAGTCTTCAGTACCTGTTCTTCGGTAGAGTGTCCTCAACCTCTTGGCTTGATACCTGGCTTCAGTACCTGTTATGTGGTAGAGTGTCCTCTACCTCCTGGCTTGATACCTGTCTTCAGTATCTGTTCTGGTGTAGAGTGTCCTCCACCTCCTGGCCTGATACCTGTCTTCTGTACCTGTTCTGTGGTAGAGTGTCATCCACCTCCTGGCCTGATACCTGGCTTCAGTACCTATTCTGTGGTAGAGTGTCCTCCACCTCCTGGGCTGATACCTGTTTTCAGTACCTGTTCAGTGGTAGAGTGTCCTCCACCTCCTGGCCTGATACCTGTCTTCAGTACCTGTTCTGTGGTAGAGTGTCCTCCACCTCGTGGTCTGATACCTGTCTTCAGTAACTGTTCTGTGGTAGAGTGTCCTCCACCTCCTGACCTGATACCTGTCTTCAGTACCTGTTATGTAGTAGAGTGTCCTCCACCTCCTGGCCTGATACCTGTAGTCAGTACCTGTTATGTGGTAGAGTGTCCTCCACCTCCTGACCTGATACCTGTCTTCAGTAACTGTTCTGTGGTAGAGTGTCCTCCACCTCGTGACCTGATACCTGTCTTCAGTACCTGTTATGTAGTAGAGTGTCTTCCACCTCCTGGCCTGATACCTGTCTTCAGTACCTGTTCTGTAGTAGAGTGTCTTCCACCTCCTGGCCTGATACCTGTCTTCAGTACCTGTTATGTGGTAGAGTGTCCTCCACCTCCTGGCCTGATACCTGTCTTCAGTACCTGTTTTGTGCTAGAATGTCCTCAAATTCCTGGCCTGATACCTGCCTTCAGTACCTGTTCTTTTGTAGAGTGTCCACCACCTCCTGACCTGATACCTGTCTTCAGTACCTGTTCTGTGGTAGAGTGTCCTCCACCTCCTGGCATGATACCTGTCTTCTGTACCTGTTATGTGGTAGAGTGTCCTCAACCTCCTGGCCTGATACTTATCTTCAGTACCTGTTCTGTGGTAGAGTGTCCTCCACCTCCTGGCCTAATACATGTCATCAGTACCTGTTCTGTGGTAGAGTGTCATCCACCTCCTGGCCTGATACCTGTCTTCAGTACCTGTTATGTGGTAGAGTGTCCTCCACCTCCTGGCCTGATACCTGTCTTCAGTACCTGTTCAGTGGTAGAGTGTCGTCCACCTCCTATCCTGATAACTGCGTTCAGTACCTGGTCTGTGGTAGAGTGTCCTCCACCTCCTGGCCTGATACCTGTCTTCAGTACCTGTTCTGTGGTAGAGTGTCCTCCACCTCCTGGCCTGATACCTGTCTTCAATACCTGTTCTGTCGTAGAGTGTCTTCCACCTCCTGGCCTTATACCTGTCTTCAGTACCTGTTCTGTGGTAGAGTGTCCTCCACCTCCTGGCCTGATATCTGTCTTCAGTACCTGTTTTGTGGTATAGTGTCCTCCACCTCCTGGGCTGATACCTGTTTTCAGTACCTGTTCAGTGGTAGAGTGTCCTCCACCTCCTGGCTTGATACCTGTCTTGAGTACCTGTTCTGTGGTAGAGTGTCCTCCACCTCCTGGCCTGATACCTGTCTTCAGTAACTGTTCTGTGGTAGAGTGTCCTCCACCTCCTGACCTGATACCTGTCTTCAGTACCTGTTATGTAGTAGAGTGTCCTCCACCTCCTGGCCTGATACCTGTAGTCAGTACCTGTTATGTGGTAGAGTGTCCTCCACCTCCTGACCTGATACCTGTCTTCAGTAACTGTTCTGTGGTAGAGTGTCCTCCACCTCGTGACCTGATACCTGTCTTCAGTACCTGTTGTGTAGTAGAGTGTCTTCCACCTCCTGGCCTGATACCTGTCTTCAGTACCTGTTCTGTAGTAGAGTGTCTTCCACCTCCTGGCCTGATACCTGTCTTCAGTACCTGTTATGTGGTAGAGTGTCCTCCACCTCCTGGCCTGATACCTGTCTTCAGTACCTGTTTTGTGGTAGAATGTCCTCAAATTCCTGGCCTGATACCTGTCTTCAGTACCTGTTAAGTGGTAGAGTGTCCTTTACCTCCTGGCCTGATACCTGTCTTCAGTACCTGTTCTGTGGTAGAGTGTCCTCTACCTCCTGGCCTGATACCTGCGTTCAGTACCTGTTCTGTGGTAGAGTGTCCTCCACCTCCTGGCCTGATACCTGTCTTCAGTACCTGTTCTGTGGTAGAGTGTCCTCCACCTCCTGGCCTAATACCTGTCTTCAATACCTGTTCTGTCGTAGAGTGTCTTCCACCTCCTGGCCTTATACCTGTCTTCAGTACCTGTTTTGTGGTAGAGTGTCCTCAACCTCCTGGCCTGATACCTGTCTTTATTACCTGTTCTGTGGTAGAGTGTCCTCCACCTCCTGGCCTGATACCTGACTTCAGTACCTGTTATGTGGTAGAGTGTCCTCCACCTCCTGGCCTGATACCTGTCTTCAGTACCTGTTCTGTGGTAGAGTGTCCTCCACCTCCTGGCCTGATACCTGTTTTCAGTACCTGTTCTGTTGTAGAGTGTCCTCCACCTCCTGGCATGATACCCGTCTTCATTACCTGTTATGTGGTAGAGTGTCCTCCACCTCCAGGCCTGATACCTGTCTTCAGTACCTTTTATGTGGTAGATGTCCACCACCTCTTGGGTTGATACTTGTCTTCAGTACCTGTTATTTGGTAGAGTGTCCTTCACCTCCTAGCCTGATACCTGTTTTCAATACTTGTTCTGTGGTAGAGTGTCCTCCACCTCCTGGCCTGATACCTTTCTTCAGTACCTGTTCTGTGGTAGAGTGTCCTCCACCTCCTGACCTGATACCTGTCTTCAGTACCTGTTCTGTGGTAGAGTGTCCTCCACCTCCTGGCCTGACACCTGTCTTCAGTACCTGTTCTGTGGTAGAGTGTCCTCCACCTCCTGGCCTGATACCTGTCTTCAGTACCTGTTCTGTGGTAGAGTGTCATCCATCTCCTGGTTTGATACCTGGCTTCAGTACCTATTCTGTGGTAGAGTGTCCTCCACCTCCTGGGCTGATACCTGTTTTCAGTACCTGTTCTGTGGTAGAGTGTCCTCCACCTCTTGGCCTGATACCTGTCTTCAGTACTTGTTCTGTGGTAGAGTGTCCTCCACCTCCTGGCCTGATACCTGTCTTTAGTACCTGTTCTGGGGTAGAGTGTCCTCCACCTCCTGACCTGATACCTGTCTTCAGTACCTGTTATGTAGTAGAGTGTCCTCCACCTCCTGGCCTGATACCTGTCTTCAGTACCTGTTATGTGGTAGAGTGTCATCCACCTCCTGACCTGATACCTGTCTTCAGTACCTGTTCTGTGGTAAAGTGTCCTCCATCTCCTGACCTGATACCTGTCTTCAGTACCTGTTCTGTGGTAGAGTGTCCTCCACCTCCTGGCCTGATTCTTATCTTCAGTAACTGTTCTTTGGTAGAGTGTCCTCCACCTCCTGGCCTGATACCTGTCTTCAGTACCTGTTATGTGGTAGAGTGTCCTCCACCTCCTGGCCTGATACCTGTAGTCAGTACCTATTCTGTGGTAGAGTGTCCTCCCCCTCCTGGCATGATACCTGTCTTCGTTACCTATTATGTGGTAGAGTGTCCTCCACCTCCAGGCCTGATACCTGTCTTCAGTACCTGTTATGTAGTAGAGTGTCCTCCACCTCCTGGCCTGATACCTGTCTTCAGTACCTGTTCTGTAGAAGAGTGTCCTCCACCTCCTGGCCTGATACCTGTTTTCAGTACCTGTTCTGTCGTAGAGTGTCTTCCACCTCCTGGTCTTATACCTGTCTTCAGTACCTGTTCTGTGGTAGAGTGTCCTCCAAATCCTGGCCTGATATCTGTCTGCAGTACCTGTTTTGTGGTAGAGTTTCCTCAACCTCCTGGCCTGATACCTGTCTTTATTACCTGTTCTGTGGTAGAGTGTCCTCCACCTCCATGCCTGATACCTGACATCAGTACCTTTTATGTGGTAGACGTCCACCACCTCCTGCCTGATACCTGTCTTCAGTACCTGTTATGTGGTAGAGTGTCCTCCACCTCCTGGCCTGATACCTGTCTTCAGTACCTGGTTTGTGGTAGAGTGTCCTCAGATTCCTGGCCTGATACCTGCCTTCAGTACCTGTTCTGTTGTAGAGTGTCCTCCACCTCCTGGCCTGATACCTGTCTTCAGTGCCTGTTCTGTGGTAGAGTGTCCTCCACCTCCTGGCCTGATACCTGTCTTCTGTACCTGTTATGTGGTAGAGTGTCCTGCAAATCCTGGCCTGATACTTATCTTCAGTACCTGTTCTGTGGTAGAGTGTCCTCCACCTTTTGGCCTGATACCTGTCATCAGTACCTGTTCTGTGGTAGAGTGTCCACCCCCTCCTAGCCTGATACCTGTCTTCAGTACCTGTTCTGTGGTAGAGTGTCCTTCACCTCCTGGCCTGATACCTGTCTTCAGTACCTGTTATGTGGTAGAGTGTCCTCCACCTCCTGGCCTGATACTTGTCTTCAGTACCTGTTATGTGGTATAGTGTCCTCCACCTCCTGGCCTGATACCTGAATTCAGTACCTATTATGTGGTAGAGTGTCCTCCACCTCCTGAACTGATACCTGTCTTCAGTACATGTTCTGTGGTAGAGTGTCCTCCACCTCCTGGCCTGATACCTGTCTTCAGTACCTGTTATGTGGTAGAGTGTCCTCCATCTCCTGGCCTGATACCTGTCTTCAGCACCTCTTATGTGGTAGAGTGTCCTCCACCTCCTGGCCTGATGCATGTCTTCAGTACCTGTTCTGTGGTAGAGTGTCCTCCACCTCCTGGCCTGATATCTGTCTTCAGTACCTGTTTTGTGGTAGAGTGTCCTCAACCTCCTGGCCTGATACCCGTCTTTATTACCTGTTCTGTGGTAGAGTGTTCTCCACCTCCTGGCCTGATACCTGACTTCAGTACCTGTTATGTGGTAGAGTGTCCTCCACCTCCTCGCCTGATACCTGTTTTCAGTACCTGTTCTGTTGTAGAGAGTTTTCCACCTCCTGGCATGATACCCGTCTTCATTACCTGTTATGTGGTAGAGTTTCCTCCACCTCCTGGCCTGATACCTGTCTTTAGTACCTATTCTGTGGTAGAGTGTCCTCCACCTCCTGGCCTGATACCTGTCTTCAGTACCTGTTATGTGTTAGAGTGTCCTCCCCCTCCAGGCCTGATACCTGTCTTCAGTACCTTTTATGTGGTAGATGTCCACCACCTCCTGGCCTGATACTTGTCTTCAGTACCTGTTATGTGGTAGAGTGTCCTCCACCTCCTGACCTGATACCTGTCTTCAGTACCTGTTATGTAGTAGAGTGTCCTCCACCTCGTGGCATGATACCCGTCTTCATTACCTGTTATGTGGTAGAGTGTCCTCCACCTCCAGGCCTGATACCTGTCTTCAGTACCTGTTCTGTTGTAGAGTGTCCTCCACCTCGTGGCATGATACCCGTCTTCATTACCTGTTATGTGGTAGAGTGTCCTCCACCTCCAGGCCTGATACCTGTCTTCAGTACCTTTTATGTGGTAGATGTCCACCACCTCCTGGCCTGATACTTGTCTTCAGTACCTGTTATGTGGTATAGTGCCCTTCACCTCTTAGCATGATACCTGTTTTCAATACTTGTTCTGTGGTAGAGTGTCCTCCACCTCCTGGCCTGATACCTTTCTTCCGTACCTGTTCTGTGGTAGAGTGTCCTCCACCTCCTGGCCTGATACCTGTTTTCAGTACCTGTTCTGTTGTAGAGTGTCCTCCACCTCCTGACATGATACCCGTCTTCATTACCTATTAATTGGTAGAGTGTCCTCCACCTCCTGGCCTGATATCTGTCTTCAGTACCTTTTTTGTGGTAGAGTGTCCTCAACCTCCTGGCCTGATACCTGTCTTTATTACCTGTTCTGTGGTAGAGTGTTCTCCACCTCCTGGCCTGATACCTGACTTCAGTACCTGTTCTGTGGTAGAGTGTCCTCCACCTCCTGGCCTGATACCTGTCTTCAGTACCTGTTCTGTGGTAGAGTGTCCTCCACCTCCTCGCCTGATACCTGTCTTCAGTACCTGTTCTGTGGTAGAGTGTCCCTCACCTCCTGACCTGATACCTGTCTTCAGTACCTGTTATGTGGTAGAGTGTCCTCCACCTCCTGGCCTGATACCTGTCTTCAGTACCTGTTCTGTGGTAGAGTGTCCTCCACCTCCTGGCCTGATACCCGTCTTCAGTACCTGTTCTGTGGTAGAGTGTCCTCCACCTCCTAGCCTGATACCTGTCTTCGGTATCTGTTCTGTGGTAGAGTGTCCTCCACCTCCTGGCCTGATACCTGTTTTCAGTACCTGTTCTGTGGTAGAGTGTCCTCCACCTCCTGGCCTGATACCTGTCTTCAGTACCTGTTCTGTAGAAGAGTGTCCTCCACCTCCTGGCCTGATACCTGTCTTCAGTACCTGTTCTGTCGTAGAGTTTCTTCCACCTCCTGGCCTTATACCTGTCTTCAGTACCTGTTCTGTGGTAGAGTGTCCTCCAAATCCTGGCCTGATATCTGTCTGCAGTACCTGTTTTGTGGTAGAGTTTCCTCAACCTCCTGGCCTGATACCTGTCTTTATTACCTGTTCTGTGGTAGAGTGTCCTCCACCTCCATGCCTGATACCTGTTTTCAGTACCTGTTCTGTGGTAGAGTGTCCCTCACCTCCTGACCTGATACCTGTCTTCAGTACCTGTTATGTGGTAGAGTGTCCTCCACCTCCTGGCCTGATACCTGTCTTCAGTACCTGTTCTGTGGTAGAGTGTCCTCCACCTCCTGGCCTGATACCCGTCTTCAGTACCTGTTCTGTGGTAGAGTGTCCTCCACCTCCTAGCCTGATACCTGTCTTCGGTATCTGTTCTGTGGTAGAGTGTCCTCCACCTCCTGGCCTGATACCTGTCTTCAGTACCTGTTCTGTAGAAGAGTGTCCTCCACCTCCTGGCCTGATACCTGTCTTCAGTACCTGTTATGTGTTAGAGTGTCCTCCACCTCCAGGCCTGATACCTGTCTTCAGTACCTTTTATGTGGTAGATGTCCACCACCTCCTGGCCTGATACTTGTCTTCAGTACCTGTTATGTGGTAGAGTGTCCTCCACCTCCTGACCTGATACCTGTCTTCAGTACCTGTTATGTAGTAGAGTGTCCTCAACCTCGTGGCATGATACCCGTCTTCATTACCTGTTATGTGGTAGAGTGTCTTCCACCTCCAGGCCTGATACCTGTCTTCAGTACCTGTTCTGTTGTAGAGTGTCCTCCACCTCGTGGCATGATACCCGTCTTCATTACCTGTTATGTGGTAGAGTGTCCTCCACCTCCAGGCCTGATACCTGTCTTCAGTACCTTGTATGTGGTAGATGTCCACCACCTCCTGGCCTGATACTTGTCTTCAGTACCTGTTATGTGGTAGAGTGCCCTTCACCTCCTAGCCTGATACCTGTTTTCAATACTTGTTCTGTGGTAGAGTGTCCTCCACCTCCTGGCCTGATACCTTTCTTCCGTACCTGTTCTGTGGTAGAGTGTCCTCCACCTCCTGACCTGATACCTGTCTTCAGTACCTGTTCTGTGGTAGAGTGTCCTCCACCTCCTGACTTGATACCTGTCTTCAGTACCTGTTATGTAGTAGAGTGTCCTCCACCTCCTTGCCTGATACCTGTACTCAGTACCTGTTCTGTGGTAGAGTGTCCTCCACCTCCTGGCCTGATACCTGTCTTCAGTACCTGTTCTGTAGTAGAGTGTCCTCCACCTCCTGGCCTGATACCTGTCTTCAGTACCTGTTATGTGGTAGAGTGTCCTCCACCTCCTGGCCTGATACCTGTCTTCAGTACCTGTTTTGTAGTAGAGTGTCCTCAAATTCCTGGCCTGATACCTGCCTTCAGTACCTGTTCTGTTATAGAGTGTCCTCCACCTCCTTGCCTGATACCTGTCTTCAGTGCCTGTTCTGTGGTAGAGTGTCCTCCACCTCCTGGCCTGATACCTGTCTTCTGTACCTGTTATGTGGTAGAGTGTCCTCCACCTCCTGGCCTGATACTTATCGTCAGTACCTCTTCTGTGGTAGAGTGTCCTCCACCTCCTGGCCTGATACCTATCATCAGTACCTGTTCTGTGGTAGAGTGTCCTCCACCTCCTGGCCTGATACCTGTCTTCAGTACCTTTTCTGTGGTAGAGTGTCCTTCACCTCCTGGCCTGATACCTGTCTTCAGTACCTGTTATGTGGTAGAGTGTCCTCCACCTACTGGCCTGATACTTGTCTTTAGTACCTGTTATGTGGTAGATGTCCTCCACCTCCTGGCCTGATACTTGTCTTAAGTACCTGTTATGTGGTAGAGTGTCCTCCACCTCCTGGCCTGATACCTGTATTCAGTACCTATTCTGTGGTAGAGTGTCCTCCACCTCCTGGCCTGATACCTGTCTTCAGTACCTGTTATGTGGTAGAGTGTCCTCCATCTCCTGGCCTGATACCTGTCTTCAGCACCTCTTATGTGGTAGAGTGTCCTCCACCTCCTGGCCTGATGCATGTCTTCAGTACCTGTTCTGTGGTAGAGTGTCCTCCACCTCCTGGCCTGATATCTGTCTTCAGTACCTTTTTTGTGGTAGAGTGTCCTCAACCTCCTGGCCTGATACCTGTCTTTATTACCTGTTCTGTGGTAGAGTGTTCTCCACCTCCTGGCCTGATACCTGACTTCAGTACCTGTTCTGTGGTAGAGTGTCCTCCACCTCCTGGCCTGATACCTGTCTTCAGTACCTGTTCTGTGGTAGAGTGTCCTCCACCTCCTCGCCTGATACCTGTCTTCAGTACCTGTTCTGTGGTAGAGTGTCCCTCACCTCCTGACCTGATACCTGTCTTCAGTACCTGTTATGTGGTAGAGTGTCCTCCACCTCCTGGCCTGATACCTGTCTTCAGTACCTGTTCTGTGGTAGAGTGTCCTCCACCTCCTGGCCTGATACCCGTCTTCAGTACCTGTTCTGTGGTAGAGTGTCCTCCACCTCCTAGCCTGATACCTGTCTTCGGTATCTGTTCTGTGGTAGAGTGTCCTCCACCTCCTGGCCTGATACCTGTTTTCAGTACCTGTTCTGTGGTAGAGTGTCCTCCACCTCCTGGCCTGATACCTGTCTTCAGTACCTGTTCTGTAGAAGAGTGTCCTCCACCTCCTGGCCTGATACCTGTCTTCAGTACCTGTTCTGTCGTAGAGTTTCTTCCACCTCCTGGCCTTATACCTGTCTTCAGTACCTGTTCTGTGGTAGAGTGTCCTCCAAATCCTGGCCTGATATCTGTCTGCAGTACCTGTTTTGTGGTAGAGTTTCCTCAACCTCCTGGCCTGATACCTGTCTTTATTACCTGTTCTGTGGTAGAGTGTCCTCCACCTCCATGCCTGATACCTGACATCAGTACCTGTTATGTGGTAGAGTGTCCTCCACCTCCCGGCCTGATACCTGTCTTCAGTACCTGTTCTGTGGTAGAGTGTCCTCCACCTCCTGGCCTGATACCTGTTTTCAGTACCTGTTCTGTTGTAGAGTGTCCTCCACCTCCTGACATGATACCCGTCTTCATTACCTATTAAGTGGTAGAGTGTCCTCCACCTCCAGGCCTGATACCTGTCTTCAGTACCTTTTATGTGGTAGACGTCCACATCCTCCTGGCTGATACTTGTCTTCAGTACCTGTTATGTGGTAGAGTGTCCTTCACCTCCTAGCCTGATACCTGTTTTCAATACTTGTTCTGTGGTAGAGTGTCCTCCACCTCCTGGCCTGATACCTTTCTTCCGTACCTGTTCTGTGGTAGAGTGTCCTCCACCTCCTGACCTGATACCTGTCTTCAGTACCTGTTCTGTGGTAGACTGTCCTCCACCTCCTGAACTGATACCAGTCTTCAGTACCTGTTATGTAGTAGAGTGTCCTCCACCTCCTGACCTGATACCTGTCTTCAGTACCTGTTAAGTGGTAGAGTGTCCTCCACCTCCTGGCCTGATACCTGTCTTCAGTACCTGTTCTGTGGTAGAGTGTCCTCCACCTTTTGGCCTGATACCTGTCATCAGTACCTGTTCTGTGGTAGAGTGTCCACCCCCTCCTAGCCTGATACCTGTCTTCAGTACCTGTTCTGTGGTAGAGTGTCCTTCACCTCCTGGCCTGATACCTGTCTTCAGTACCTGTTATGTGGTAGAGTGTCCTCCACCTCCTGGCCTGATACTTGTCTTCAGTACCTGTTATGTGGTAGAGTGTCCTCCACCTCCTGGCCTGATACCTGTATTCAGTACCTATTATGTGGTAGAGTGTCCTCCACCTCCTGAACTGATACCTGTCTTCAGTACATGTTCTGTGGTAGAGTGTCCTCCACCTCCTGGCCTGATACCTGTCTTCAGTACCTGTTATGTGGTAGAGTGTCCTCCATCTCCTGGCCTGATACCTGTCTTCAGCACCTCTTATGTGGTAGAGTGTCCTCCACCTCCTGGCCTGATGCATGTCTTCAGTACCTGTTCTGTGGTAGAGTGTCCTCCACCTCCTGGCCTGATATCTGTCTTCAGTACCTGTTTTGTGGTAGAGTGTCCTCAACCTCCTGGCCTGATACCTGTCTTTATTACCTGTCCTGTGGTAGCGTGTTCTCCACCTCCTGGCCTGATACCTGACTTCAGTACCTGTTATGTGGTAGAGTGTCCTCCACCTCCTGGCCTGATACCTGTCTTCAGTACCTGTTCTGTGGTAGAGTGTCCTCAACCTCCTCGCCTGATACCTGTTTTCAGTACCTGTTCTGTTGTAGAGAGTTTTCCACCTCCTGGCATGATACCCGTCTTCATTACCTGTTATGTGGTAGAGTGTCCTCCACCTCCTGGCCTGATACCTGTCTTTAGTACCTATTCTGTGGTAGAGTGTCCTCCACCTCCTGGCCTGATACCTGTCTTCAGTACCTGTTATGTGTTAGAGTGTCCTCCACCTCCAGGCCTGATACCTGTCTTCAGTACCTTTTATGTGGTAGATGTCCACCACCTCCTGGCCTGATACTTGTCTTCAGTACCTGTTATGTGGTAGAGTGTCCTCCACCTCCTAACCTGATACCTGTCTTCAGTACCTGTTATGTAGTAGAGTGTCCTCCACCTCGTGGCATGATACCCGTCTTCATTACCTGTTATGTGGTAGAGTGTCCTCCACCTCCAGGCCTGATACCTGTCTTCAGTACCTGTTCTGTTGTAGAGTGTCCTCCACCTCGTGGCATGATACCCGTCTTCATTACCTGTTATGTGGTAGAGTGTCCTCCACCTCCAGGCATGATACCTGTCTTCAGTACCTTTTATGTGGTAGATGTCCACCACCTCCTGGCCTGATACTTGTCTTCAGTACCTGTTCTGTGGTAGAGTGTCCTCCACCTCCTCGCCTGATACCTGTCTTCAGTACCTGTTCTGTGGTAGAGTGTCCCTCACCTCCTGACCTGATACCTGTCTTCAGTACCTGTTTTGTGGTAGAGTGTCCTCCACCTCCTGGCCTGATACCTGTCTTCAGTACCTGTTCTGTGGTAGAGTGTCCTCCACCTCCTGGCCTGATACCCGTCTTCAGTACCTGTTCTGTGGTAGAGTGTCCTCCACCTCCTAGCCTGATACCTGTCTTCGGTATCTGTTCTGTGGTAGAGTGTCCTCCACCTCCTGGCCTGATACCTGTTTTCAGTACCTGTTCTGTGGTAGAGTGTCCTCCACCTCCTGGCCTGATACCTGTCTTCAGTACCTGTTCTGTAGAAGAGTGTTCTCCACCTCCTGGCCTGATACCTGTCTTCAGTACCTGTTCTGTCGTAGAGTGTCTTCCACCTCCTGGCCTTATACCTGTCTTCAGTACCTGTTCTGTGGTAGAGTGTCCTCCAAATCCTGGCCTGATATCTGTCTGCAGTACCTGTTTTGTGGTAGAGTTTCCTCAACCTCCTGGCCTGATACCTGTCTTTATTACCTGTTCTGTGGTAGAGTGTCCTCCACCTCCATGCCTGATACCTGACATCAGTACCTGTTATGTGGTAGAGTGTCCTCCACCTCCCGGCCTGATACCTGTCTTCAGTACCTGTTCTGTGGTAGAGTGTCCTCCACCTCCTGGCCTGATACCTGTTTTCAGTACCTGTTCTGTTGTAGAGTGTCCTCCACCTCCTGACATGATACCCGTCTTCATTACCTATTAAGTGGTAGAGTGTCCTCCACCTCCAGGCCTGATACCTGTCTTCAGTACCTTTTATGTGGTAGACGTCCACATCCTCCTGGCTGATACTTGTCTTCAGTACCTGTTATGTGGTAGAGTGTCCTTCACCTCCTAGCCTGATACCTGTTTTCAATACTTGTTCTGTGGTAGAGTGTCCTCCACCTCCTGGCCTGATACCTGTCTTCAGTACCTGTTCTGTGGTAGAGTGTCCTCCACCTCCTGGCTTTATACCTGTCTTCAGTACCTGTTAAGTGGTAGAGTGTCCTCCACCTCCTGGCCTGATACCTGTCTTCAGTACCTGTTCTGTGGTAGAGTGTCCTCCACCTTTTGGCCTGATACCTGTCATCAGTACCTGTTCTGTGGTAGAGTGTCCACCCCCTCCTAGCCTGATACCTGTCTTCAGTACCTGTTCTGTGGTAGAGTGTCCTTCACCTCCTGGCCTGATACCTGTCTTCAGTACCTGTTATGTGGTAGAGTGTCCTCCACCTCCTGGCCTGATACTTGTCTTCAGTACCTGTTATGTGGTAGAGTGTCCTCCACCTCCTGGCCTGATACCTGTATTCAGTACCTATTATGTGGTAGAGTGTCCTCCACCTCCTGAACTGATACCTGTCTTCAGTACATGTTCTGTGGTAGAGTGTCCTCCACCTCCTGGCCTGATACCTGTCTTCAGTACCTGTTATGTGGTAGAGTGTCCTCCATCTCCTGGCCTGATACCTGTCTTCAGCACCTCTTATGTGGTAGAGTGTCCTCCACCTCCTGGCCTGATGCATGTCTTCAGTACCTGTTCTGTGGTAGAGTGTCCTCCACCTCCTGGCCTGATATCTGTCTTCAGTACCTGTTTTGTGGTAGAGTGTCCTCAACCTCCTGGCCTGATACCTGTCTTTATTACCTGTTCTGTGGTAGAGTGTTCTCCACCTCCTGGCCTGATACCTGACTTCAGTACCTGTTATGTGGTAGAGTGTCCTCCACCTCCTGGCCTGATACCTGTCTTCAGTACCTGTTCTGTGGTAGAGTGTCCTCAACCTCCTCGCCTGATACCTGTTTTCAGTACCTGTTCTGTTGTAGAGAGTTTTCCACCTCCTGGCATGATACCCGTCTTCATTACCTGTTATGTGGTAGAGTGTCCTCCACCTCCTGGCCTGATACCTGTCTTTAGTACCTATTCTGTGGTAGAGTGTCCTCCACCTCCTGGCCTGATACCTGTCTTCAGTACCTGTTATGTGTTAGAGTGTCCTCCACCTCCAGGCCTGATACCTGTCTTCAGTACCTTTTATGTGGTAGATGTCCACCACCTCCTGGCCTGATACTTGTCTTCAGTACCTGTTATGTGGTAGAGTGTCCTCCACCTCCTAACCTGATACCTGTCTTCAGTACCTGTTATGTAGTAGAGTGTCCTCCACCTCGTGGCATGATACCCGTCTTCATTACCTGTTATGTGGTAGAGTGTCCTCCACCTCCAGGCCTGATACCTGTCTTCAGTACCTGTTCTGTTGTAGAGTGTCCTCCACCTCGTGGCATGATACCCGTCTTCATTACCTGTTATGTGGTAGAGTGTCCTCCACCTCCAGGCATGATACCTGTCTTCAGTACCTTTTATGTGGTAGATGTCCACCACCTCCTGGCCTGATACTTGTCTTCAGTACCTGTTATGTGGTAGAGTGCCCTTCACCTCCTAGCCTGATACCTGTTTTCAATACTTGTTCTGTGGTAGAGTGTCTTCCACCTCCTGGCCTGATACCTTTCTTCCGTACCTGTTCTGTGGTAGAGTGTCCTCCACCTCCTGACCTGATACCTGTCTTCAGTACCTGTTCTGTGGTAGAGTGTCCTCCACCTCCTGACCTGATACCTGTCTTCAGTACCTGTTATGTAGTAGAGTGTCCTCCACCTCCTTGCCTGATACCTGTACTCAGTACCTGTTCTGTGGTAGAGTGTCCTCCACCTCCTGGCCTGATACCTGTCTTCAGTACCTGTTCTGTAGTAGAGTGTCCTCCACCTCCTGGCCTGATACCTGTCTTCAGTACCTGTTCTGTGGTAGAGTGTCCTCCAAATCCTGGCCTGATATCTGTCTGCAGTACCTGTTTTGTGGTAGAGTTTCCTCAACCTCCTGGCCTGATACCTGTCTTTATTACCTGTTCTGTGGTAGAGTGTCCTCCACCTCCATGCCTGATACCTGACATCAGTACCTGTTATGTGGTAGAGTGTCCTCCACCTCCCGGCCTGATACCTGTATTCAGTACCTGTTCTGTGGTAGAGTGTCCTCCACCTCCTGGCCTGATACCTGTTTTCAGTACCTGTTCTGTTGTAGAGTGTCCTCCACCTCCTGACATGATACCCGTCTTCATTACCTATTAAGTGGTAGAGTGTCCTCCACCTCCAGGCCTGATACCTGTCTTCAGTACCTTTTATGTGGTAGACGTCCACCACCTCCTGGCTGATACTTGTCTTCAGTACCTGTTATGTGGTAGAGTGTCCTTCACCTCCTAGCCTGATACCTGTTTTCAATACTTGTTCTGTGGTAGAGTGTCCTCCACCTCCTGGCCTGATACCTTTCTTCCGTACCTGTTCTGTGGTAGAGTGTCCTCCACCTCCTGACCTGATACCTGTCTTCAGTACCTGTTCTGTGGTAGACTGTCCTCCACCTCCTGAACTGATACCTGTCTTCAGTACCTGTTATGTAGTAGAGTGTCCTCCACCTCCTGACCTGATACCTGTCTTCAGTACCTGTTCTGTGGTAGAGTGTCCTCCACCTCCTGGCTTGATACCTGTCTTCAGTACCTGTTAAGTGGTAGAGTGTCCTCCACCTCCTGGCCTGATACCTGTCTTCAGTACCTGTTATGTGGTAGAGTGTCCTCCACCTTTTGGCCTGATACCTGTCATCAGTACCTGTTCTGTGGTAGAGTGTCCACCCCCTCCTAGCCTGATACCTGTCTTCAGTACCTGTTCTGTGGTAGAGTGTCCTTCACCTCCTGGCCTGATACCTGTCTTCAGTACCTGTTATGTGGTAGAGTGTCCTCCACCTCCTGGCCTGATACTTGTCTTCAGTACCTGTTATGTGGTAGAGTGTCCTCCACCTCCTGGCCTGATACCTGTATTCAGTACCTATTATGTGGTAGAGTGTCCTCCACCTCCTGAACTGATACCTGTCTTCAGTACATGTTCTGTGGTAGAGTGTCCTCCACCTCCTGGCCTGATACCTGTCTTCAGTACCTGTTATGTGGTAGAGTGTCCTCCATCTCCTGGCCTGATACCTGTCTTCAGCACCTCTTATGTGGTAGAGTGTCCTCCACCTCCTGGCCTGATGCATGTCTTCAGTACCTGTTCTGTGGTAGAGTGTCCTCCACCTCCTGGCCTGATATCTGTCTTCAGTACCTGTTTTGTGGTAGAGTGTCCTCAACCTCCTGGCCTGATACCTGTCTCTATTACCTGTTCTGTGGTAGAGTGTTCTCCACCTCCTGGCCTGATACCTGACTTCAGTACCTGTTATGTGGTAGAGTGTCCTCCACCTCCTGGCCTGATACCTGTCTTCAGTACCTGTTCTGTGGTAGAGTGTCCTCAACCTCCTCGCCTGATACCTGTTTTCAGTACCTGTTCTGTTGTAGAGAGTTTTCCACCTCCTGGCATGATACCCGTCTTCATTACCTGTTATCTGGTAGAGTGTCCTCCACCTCCTGGCCTGATACCTGTCTTTAGTACCTATTCTGTGGTAGAGTGTCCTCCACCTCCTGGCCTGATACCTATCTTCAGTACCTGTTATGTGTTAGAGTGTCCTCCACCTCCAGGCCTGATACCTGTCTTCAGTACCTTTTATGTGGTAGATGTCCACCACCTCCTGGCCTGATACTTGTCTTCAGTACCTGTTATGTGGTAGAGTGTCCTCCACCTCCTGACCTGATACCTGTCTTCAGTACCTGTTATGTAGTAGAGTGTCCTCCACCTCGTGGCATGATACCCGTCTTCATTACCTGTTATGTGGTAGAGTGTTCTCCACCTCCAGGCCTGATACCTGTCTTCAGTACCTGTTCTGTTGTAGAGTGTCCTCCACCTCGTGGCATGATACCCGTCTTCATTACCTGTTATGTGGTAGAGTGTCCTCCACCTCCAGGCCTGATACCTGTCTTCAGTACCTTTTATGTGGTAGATGTCCACCACCTCCTGGCCTGATACTTGTCTTCAGTACCTGTTATGTGGTAGAGTGCCCTTCACCTCCTAGCCTGATACCTGTTTTCAATACTTGTTCTGTGGTAGAGTGTCCTCCACCTCCTGGCCTGATACCTTTCTTCCGTACCTGTTCTGTGGTAGAGTGTCCTCCACCTCCTGGCCTGATACCTTTCTTCCGTACCTGTTCTGTGGTAGAGTGTCCTCCACCTCCTGACCTGATACCTGTACTCAGTACCTGTTCTGTGGTAGAGTGTCCTCCACCTCCTGGCCTGATACCTGTCTTCAGTACCTGTTCTGTAGTAGAGTGTCCTCCACCTCCTGGCCTGATACCTGTCTTCAGTACCTGTTATGTGGTAGAGTGTCCTCCACCTCCTGGCCTGATACCTGTCTTCAGTACCTGTTTTGTAGTAGAGTGTCCTCAAATTCCTGGCCTGATACCTGCCTTCAGTACCTGTTCTGTTGTAGAGTGTCCTCCACCTCCTGGCCTGATACCTGTCTTCAGTGCCTGTTCTGTGGTAGAGTGTCCTCCACCTCCTGGCCTGATACCTGTCTTCTGTACCTGTTATGTGGTAGAGTGTCCTCCACCTCCTGGCCTGATACTTATCTTCAGTACCTGTTCTGTGGTAGAGTGTCCTCCACCTCCTGGCCTGATACCTATCATCAGTACCTGTTCTGTGGTAGAGTGTCCTCCACCTCCTGGCCTGATACCTGTCTTCAGTACCTTTTCTGTGGTAGAGTGTCCTTCACCTCCTGGCCTGATACCTGTCTTCAGTACCTGTTATGTGGTAGAGTGTCCTCCACCTACTGGCCTGATACTTGTCTTTAGTACCTGTTATGTGGTAGATGTCCTCCACCTCCTGGCCTGATACTTGTCTTAAGTACCTGTTATGTGGTAGAGTGTCCTCCACCTCCTGGCCTGATACCTGTATTCAGTACCTATTCTGTGGTAGAGTGTCCTCCACCTCCTGGCCTGATACCTGTCTTCAGTACCTGTTATGTGGTAGAGTGTCCTCCATCTCCTGGCCTGATACCTGTCTTTAGCACCTCTTATGTGGTAGAGTGTCCTCCACCTCCTGGCCTGATGCATGTCTTCAGTACGTGTTCTGTGGTAGAGTGTCCTCCACCTCCTAGCCTGATATCTGTCTTCAGTACCTTTTTTGTGGTAGAGTGTCCTCAACCTCCTGGCCTGATACCTGTCTTTATTACCTGTTCTGTGGTAGAGTGTTCTCCACCTCCTGGCCTGATACCTGACTTCAGTACCTGTTCTTAGGTAGAGTGTCCTCCACCTCCTGGCCTGATACCTGTCTTCAGTACCTGTTCTGTGGTAGAGTGTCCTCCACCTCCTCGCCTGATACCTGTTTTCAGTACCTGTTCTGTTGTAGAGTGTTTTCCACCTCCTGGCATGATACCCGTCTTCATTACCTGTTATGTGGTAGAGTGTCCTCCACCTCCAGGCCTGATACCTGTTTTCAGTACATTTTATGTGGTAGATGTCCACCACCTCCTGGCCTGATACTTGCCTTCAGTACCTTTTATGTGGTAGAGTGTCCTTCACCTCCTAGCCTGATACCTGTTTTCAATACTTGTTCTTTGGTAGAGTGTCCTCCACCTCCTGGCCTGATACCTTTCTTAAGTACCTGTTCTGTGGTAGAGTGTCCTCCACCTCCTGACCTGATACCTGTCTTCAGTACCTGTTCTGTGCTAGAGTGTCCTCCACCTCCTGACCTGATACCTGTCTTCAGTACCTGTTATGTAGTAGAGTGTCCTTCACCTCCTGATCTGATACCTTTCTTTAGTACCTGTTTTGTGGTAGAGTGTCCTCCACCTCCTGGCTTGATACCTGTCTTTAGTACCTGTTCTGTGGTAGAGTGTCCTCCACCTCCTGACCTGATACCTGTCTTCAGTACCTGTTATGTAGTAGAGTGCCCTCCACCTCCTGGCTTGATACCTGTCTTCAGTACCTGTTCTGTGGTAGAGTGTCCCTCACCTCCTGACCTGATACCTGTCTTCAGTACCTGTTATGTGGTAGAGTGTCCTCCACCTCCTGGCCTGATACCTGTCTTCAGTACCTGTTCTGTGGTAGAGTGTCCTCCACCTCCTGGCCTGATACCCGTCTTCAGTACCTGTTCTGTGGTAGAGTGTCCTCCACCTCCTAGCCTGATACCTGTCTTCGGTATCTGTTCTGTGGTAGAGTGTCCTCCACCTCCTGGCCTGATACCTGTTTTCAGTACCTGTTCTGTGGTAGAGTGTCCTCCACCTCCTGGCCTGATACCTGTCTTCAGCACCTCTTTTGTGGTAGAGTGTCCTCCATCTCCTGGCCTGATACCTGTCTTCAGTACCTATTCTGTGGTAGAGTAGCGTCCACCTCCTGGCCTGATGCCTGTCTTCAGCACCTCTTATGTGGTAGAGTGTCCTTCTCTTCCTGGCCTGATGCCTGTTTTCAGTACCTGTTCTGTGGTAGAGTGTCCTCCACCTTCTGGCCTGATATATGTCTTCAGTTTCTGTTCTGTGATAGAGTGTCCTCCACCTCCTGGCCTGATACCTGTCTTCTGTACCTGTTAAGTGGTAGAGTGTCCTCCACCTCATGGCCTGACACATGTCTTCAGTACCTGTTATGTGGTAGATGTCCTCCACCTCCTGACCTGATACCTGTCTTCTGTACCTGTTAAGTGGTAGAGTGTCCTCCACCTCATGGCCTGATACCTGTCTTCAGTACCTGTAATGTGGTAGATGTCCTCCACCCCCTGACCTGATACCTGTCTTCAGTACCTGTTCTGTGGCAGAGTGTCCTCCACCTCATGGCCTGATACCTGTCTTCAGTACCTGTTATGTGGTAGATGTCCTCCACTTCCTGACCTGATACCTGTCTTCAGTACCTGTTCTGTGGCAGAGTGTCCTCCACCTCCTGGCCTGATACCTGTCTTCAGTACCTGTTATGTGGTAGAGTGTCCTCCACCTCCTGACCTGATACCTGTCTTCAGTACCTGTTCTGTTGTAGAGTGTCCTCCACCTCGTGGCATGATACCCGTGTTCATTACCTGTTATGTGGTAGAGTGTCCTCCACCTCCAGGCCTGATACCTGTCTTCAGTACCTTTTATGTGGTAGATGTCCACCACCTCCTGGCCTGATACTTGTCTTCAGTACCTGTTATGTGGTAGAGTGCCCTTCACCTCCTAGCCTGATACCTGTTTTCAATACTTGTTCTGTGGTAGAGTGTCCTCCACCTCCTGGCCTGATACCTTTCTTCCGTACCTGTTCTGTGGTAGAGTGTCCTCCACCTCCTGACCTGATACCTGTCTTCAGTACCTGTTCTGTGGTAGAGTGTCCTCCACCTCCTGACCTGATACCTGTCTTCAGTACCTGTTATGTAGTAGAGTGTCCTCCACCTCCTAGCCTGATACCTGTACTAAGTACCTGTTCTGTGGTAGAGTGTCCTCCACCTCCTGGCCTGATACCTGTCTTCAGTACCTGTTCTGTAGTAGAGTGTCCTCCACCTCCTGGCCTGATACCTGTCTTCAGTACCTGTTATGTGGTAGAGTGTCCTCCACCTCCTGGCCTGATACCTGTCTTCAGTACCTGTTTTGTAGTAGAGTGTCCTCAAATTCCTTGCCTGATACCTGCCTTCAGTACCTGTTCTGTTGTAGAGTGTCCTCCACCTCCTGGCCTGATACCTGTCTTCAGTGCCTGTTCTGTGGTAGAGTGTCCTCCACCTCCTGGCCTGATACCTGTCTTCTGTACCTGTTATGTGGTAGAGTGTCCTCCACCTCCTGGCCTGATACTTATCTTCAGTACCTGTTCTGTGGTAGAGTGTCCTCCACCTCCTGGCCTGATACCTATCATCAGTACCTGTTCTGTGGTAGAGTGTCCTCCACCTCCTGGCCTGATACCTGTCTTCAGTACCTTTTCTGTGGTAGAGTGTCCTTCACCTCCTGGCCTGATACCTGTCTTCAGTACCTGTTATGTGGTAGAGTGTCCTCCACCTACTGGCCTGATACTTGTCTTTAGTACCTGTTATGTGGTAGATGTCCTCCACCTCCTGGCCTGATACTTGTCTTAAGTACCTGTTATGTGGTAGAGTGTCCTCCACCTCCTGGCCTGATACCTGTATTCAGTACCTATTCTGTGGTAGAGTGTCCTCCACCTCCTGGCCTGATACCTGTCTTCAGTACCTGTTATGTGGTAGAGTGTCCTCCATCTCCTGGCCTGATACCTGTCTTCAGCACCTCTTATGTGGTAGACTGTCCTCCACCTCCTGGCCTCATGCATGTCTTCAGTACCTGTTCTGTGGTAGAGTGTCCTCCACCTCCTAGCCTGATATCTGTCTTCAGTACCTTTTTTGTGGTAGAGTGTCCTCAACCTCCTGGCCTGATACCTGTCTTTATTACCTGTTCTGTGGTAGAGTGTTCTCCACCTCCTGGCCTGATACCTGACTTCAGTACCTGTTCTGTGGTAGAGTGTCCTCCACCTCCTGGCCTGATACCTGTCTTCAGTACCTGTTCTGTGGTAGAGTGTCCTCCACCTCCTCGCCTGATACCTGTTTTCAGTACCTGTTCTGTTGTAGAGTGTTTTCCACCTCCTGGCATGATACCCGTCTTCATTACCTGTTATGTGGTAGAGTGTCCTCCACCTCCAGGCCTGATACCTGTCTTCAGTACATTTTATGTGGTAGATGTCCACCACCTCCTGGCCTGATACTTGCCTTCAGTACCTGTTATGTGGTAGAGTGTCCTTCACCTCCTAGCCTGATACCTGTTTTTAATACTTGTTCTTTGGTAGAGTGTCCTCCACCTCCTGGCCTGATACCTTTCTTAAGTACCTGTTCTGTGGTAGAGTGTCCTCCACCTCCTGACCTGATACCTGTCTTCAGTACCTGTTCTGTGCTAGAGTGTCCTCCACCTCCTGACCTGATACCTGTCTTCAGTACCTGTTATGTAGTAGAGTGTCCTCCACCTCCTGATCTGATACCTTTTTTTAGTACCTGTTCTGTGGTAGAGTGTCCTCCACCTCCTGGCTTGATACCTGTCTTTAGTACCTGTTCTGTGGTAGAGTGTCCTCCACCTCCTGACCTGATACCTGTCTTCAGTACCTGTTATGTAGTAGAGTGCCCTCCACCTCCTGGCCTGATACCTGTCTTCAGTACCTGTTCTGTGGTAGAGTGTCCCTCACCTCCTGACCTGATACATGTCTTCAGTACCTGTTATGTGGTAGAGTTTCCTCCACCTCCTGGCCTGATACCTGTCTTCAGTACTTGTTCTGTGGTAGAGTGTCCTCCACCTCCTGGCCTGATACCTGTCTTTAGTACCTGTTCTGTGGTAGAGTGTCCTCCACCTCCTGGCCATATACCTGTCTTCAGTACCTGTTATGTGGTAGAGTGTCCTCCACCTCCTGGCCTGATACCTGTCTTCAGTACCTGTTCTGTGGTAGAGTGTCCTCCACCTCCTGGCCTGATACCCGTCTTCAGTACCTGTTCTGTGGTAGAGTGTCCTCCACCTCCTAGCCTGATACCTGTCTTTGGTATCTGTTCTGTGGTAGAGTGTCCTCCACCTCCTGGCCTGATACCTGTTTTCAGTACCTGTTCTGTGGTAGAGTGTCCTCCACCTCCTGGCCTGATACCTGTCTTCAGCACCTCTTTTGTGGTAGAGTGTCCTCCACCTCCTGGCCTGATACCTGTCTTCAGTACCTACTCTGTGGTAGAGTAGCGTCCACCTCCTGGCCTGATGCCTGTCTTCAGCACCTCTTATGTGGTAGAGTGTCCTTCTCTTCCTGGCCTGATGCCTGTTTTCAGTACCTGTTCTGTGGTAGAGTGTCCTCCACCTTCTGGCCTGATACATGTCTTCAGTTTCTGTTCTGTGATAGAGTGTACTCCACCTCCTGGCCTGATACCTGTCTTCTGTACCTGTTAAGTGGTAGAGTGTCCTCCACCTCATGGCCTGATACATGTCTTCAGTACCTGTTATGTGGTAGATGTCCTCCACCTCCTGACCTGATACCTGTCTTCTGTACCTGTTAAGTGGTAGAGTGTCCTCCACCTCATGGCCTGATACCTGTCTTCAGTACCTGTTATGTGGTAGATGTCCTCCACTTCCTGACCTGATACCTGTCTTTAGTACCTGTTCTGTGGCAGAGTGTCCTCCACCTCCTGGCCTGATACCTGTCTTCAGTACCTGTTATGTGGTAGAGTGTCCTCCACCTCCTGACCTGATACCTGTCTTCAGTACCTGTTCTGTTGTAGAGTGTCCTCCATCTCCTGGCCTGATGCCTGTCTTCAGCACCTCTTATGTGGTAGAGTGTCCTCCACCTCCTGGCCTGATGCCTGTCTTCAGTACCTGTTCTGTGGTAGAGTGTCCTCCACCTCCTGGCCTGATAGATGTCTTCAGTATCTGTTCTGTGGTAGAGTGTCCTCCACCTCCTGGCCTGATACCTGTCTTCTGTACCTGTTATGTGGTAGAGTGTCCTCCACCTCCTGGCCTGATACCTGTCCTCAGTACCTGTTCTGTGGTAGAGTGTCCTCCACGTCCTGGCCTGATACCTGTCTTCAGTACCCGTTCTGTCGTAGAGTGTCCCTCACCTCCTGGCCTGATACCTGTCTTCAGTACCTGTTATGTGGTAGAGTGTCCTCCACCTGCTGGCCTGAAACCTGTCTTCAGTACCTGTTATGTGGTAGAGTGTCCTCCACCTCCTGGCCTGATACCTGTCTTCAGTACCTGTTATGTGGTAGATGTCCTCCACCTCCTGGCCTGATACTTGTCTTCAGTACCTGTTATGTGGTAGAGTGTCCTCCACCTCGTCGCCTGATACCTGTCTTCAGTACTTGTTCTGTTTTAGAGTGTCCTCCACCTCCTGGCCTGATACCTGTCTTTAGTACCTGTTCTGTGGTAGAGTGTCCTCCACCTCCTGACCTGATACCTGTCTTCAATACCTGTTCTGTGGTAGAGTGTCCTCCACGTCCTGGCTTGACACCTGTTTTCAGTACCTGTTCTGTGGTAGAGTGCCCTTCACCTCCTGGCCTGATACCTGTCTTTAGTAACTCTTATGTGGTAGAGTGTCCTCCACCTCCTGGCCTGATACCTGTATTCAGTACCTATTCTGTGGTAGAGTGTCGTCCACCTCCTGGCCTGATACCTGTCTTCAGTACCTGTTATGTGGTAGAGTGTCCTCCATCTCCTGGCCTGATACCTGTCTTCAGCACCTCTTATGTGGTAGAGTGTCCTACACCTCCTGGCCTGATGCATGTCTTCAGTACCTGTTCTGTGGTAGAGTGTCCTCCACCTCCTGGCCTGATATCTGTCTTCAGTACCTTTTTTGTGGTAGAGTGTCCTCAACCTCCTGGCCTGATATCTGTCTTTATTACCTGTTCTGTGGTAGAGTGTTCTCCACCTCCTGGCCTGATACCTGACTTCAGTACCTGTTCTGTGGTAGAGTGTCCTCCACCTCCTGGCCTGATACCTGTCTTCAGTACCTGTTCTGTGGTAGAGTGTCCTCCACCTCCTCGCCTGATAGCTGTTTTCAGTACCTGTTCTGTTGTAGAGTGTTTTCCACCTCCTGGCATGATACCCGTCTTCATTACCTGTTATGTGGTAGAGTGTCCTCCACCTCCAGGCCTGATACCTGTCTTCAGTACCTTTTATGTGGTAGATGTCCACCACCTCCTGGTCTGATACTTGCCTTCAGTACCTGTTATGTGCTAGAGTGTCCTTCACCTCCTAGCCTGATACGTGTTTTCAATACTTGTTCTTTGGTAGAGTGTCCTCCACCTCCTGGCCTGATACCTTTCTTAAGTACCTGTTCTGTGGTAGAGTGTCCTCCACCTCCTGACCTGATACCTGTCTTCAGTACCTGTTCTGTGGTAGAGTGTCCTCCACCTCCTGACCTGATACCTGTCTTCAGTACCTGTTATGTAGTAGAGTGTCCTCCACCTCCTGACCTGATACCTGTCTTTAGTACCTGTTCTGTGGTAGAGTGTCCTCCACCTCCTGGCTTGATACCTGTCTTTAGTACCTATTCTGTGGTAGAGTGTCCTCCACCTCCTGACCTGATACCTGTCTTCAGTACCAGTTATGTAGTAGAGTGCCCTCCACCTCCTGGCCTGATACCTGTCTTCAGTACCTGTTCTGTGGTAGAGTGTCCCTCACCTCCTGGCCTGATACCTGTCTTCAGTACCTGTTATGTGGTAGAGTTTCCTCCACCTCCTGGCCTGATACCTGTCTTCAGTACTTGTTCTGTGGTAGAGTGTCCTCCACCTCCTGGCCTGATACTTGTCTTCAGTACCTGTTATGTGGTAGAGTGTCCTCCACCTCCTGGCCTGATACTTGTCTTCAGTACCTGTTCTGTGGTAGAGTGTCCTCCACCTCCTAGCCTGATACCTGTCTTCGGTATCTGTTCTGTGGTAGAGTGTCCTCCACCTCCTTGCCTGATACCTGTTTTCAGTACCTGTTCTGTGGTAGAGTGTCCTCCACCTCCTGGCCTGATACCTGTCTTCAGCACATCTTTTGTGGTAGAGTGTCCTCCACCTCCTGGCCTGATACCTGTCTTCAGTACCTATTCTGTGGTAGAGTAGCATCCACCTCCTGGCCTGATGCCTGTCTTCAGCACCTCTTATGTGGTAGAGTGTCCTTCTCTTCCTGGCCTGATGCCTGTTTTCAGTACCTGTTCTGTGGTAGAGTGTCCTCCACCTTCTGGCCTGATACATGTCTTCAGTTTCTGTTCTGTGATAGAGTGTCCTCCACCTCCTGGCCTGATACCTGTCTTCTGTACCTGTTAAGTGGTAGAGTGTCCTCCACCTCATGGCCTGATACATGTCTTCAGTACCTGTTATGTGGTAGATGTCCTCCACCTCCTGACCTGATACCTGTCTTCTGTACCTATTAAGTAGTAGAGTGTCCTCCACCTCATGGCCTGATACCTGTCTTCAGTACCTGTTATGTGGTAGATGTCCTCCACCTCCTGACCTGATACCTGTCTTCAGTAACTGTTCTGTGGCAGAGTGTCCTCCACCTCATGGCCTGATACCTGTATTCAGTACCTGTTATGTGGTAGATGTCATCCACCTCCTGACCTGATACCTGTCTTCAGTACCTGTTCTGTGGTAGAGTGTCCTCCACCTCCTGGCCTGATACCTGTCTTCAGTACCTGTTATGTGGTAGAGTGTCCTCCACCTCCTGACCTGATATCTGTCTTCAGTACCTGTTCTGTTGTAGAGTGTCCTCCACCTCCTGGCCTGATGCCTGTCTTCAGCACCTCTTATGTGGTAGAGTGTCCTCCACCTCCTGGCCTGATGCCTGTCTTCAGTACCTGTTCTGTGGTAGAGTGTCCTCCACCTCCTGGCCTGATAGATGTCTTCAGTATCTGTTCTGTGGTAGAGTGTCCTCCACCTCCTGGCCTGATACCTGTCTTCTGTACCTGTTATGTGGTAGAGTGTCCTCCACCTCCTGGCCTGATACCTGTCCTCAGTACCTGTTCTGTGGTAGAGTGTCCTCCACGTCCTGGCCTGATACCTGTCTTCAGTACCTGTTCTGTCGTAGAGTGTCCCTCACCTCCTGGCCTGATACCTGTCTTCAGTACCTGTTATGTGGTAGAGTGTCCTCCACCTGCTGGCCTGATACCTGTCTTCAGTACCTGTTATGTGGTAGAGTGTCCTCCACCTCCTGGCATGATACCTGTCTTCAGTACCTGTTATGTGGTAGATGTCCTCCACCTCCTGGCCTGATACTTGTCTTCAGTACCTGTTATGTGGTAGAGTGTCCTCCACCTCGTCGCCTGATACCTGTCTTCAGTACTTGTTCTGTGGTAGAGTGTCCTCCACCTCCTGGCCTGATACCTGTCTTTAGTACCTGTTCTGTGGTAGAGTGTCCTCCACCTCCTGACCTGATACCTGTCTTCAATACCTGTTCTGTGGTAGAGTGTCCTCCCCTTCCTGGCCTAATACCTGTCTTCAGTACCTGTTATGTGGTAGAGTGTCCTCCACCTCCAGGCCTGATACCTGTCTTCAGTACCTGTTCTGTGGTAGAGGGTCCTCCACCTCCTAGCCTGATACCTGTCTTCAGTACCTGTTATGTGGTAGAGTGTCCTCCACGTCCTGGGTTGAAACGTGTCTTCAGTACCTGTTCTGTGGTAGAGTGTCCTCCACGTCCTGGCTTGACACCTGTTTTCAGTACCTGTTCTGTGGTAGAGTGCCCTTTACCTCCTGGCCTGATACCTGTATTCAGTAACTCTTATGTGGTAGAGTGTCCTCCACCTCCTGGCCTGATACCTGTCTCCAGAACCTCTTATGTGGTAGAGTGTCCTCAACCCTATCACCTGGTACTTGTCTTCATCACCTGTTCTGTGGTAGAGTGTCCTCCACCTCCTGGCCTCGTATCTGTCTTCAGCACCTCTTATGTGGTAGAGTGTCCTCCACCTCCTAGTCTGGTACCTCTGTCTTTAGCACCTTTTATGTGGCAAAATTGGCTCCACCTCCTGGTCTGGTACCTCTGTCTTCCGCACGTGTTCTGTGGTGAATTGTCCTCCACCTCCCCCTAGCTGGGGGCTCTGACTTCGTCTTAACCTCGCTTGCTGTCCCCCATATTACCTCCCGCTAGGGATACCATCCAACATTTGGCAAGATTATTGAGTATAACAGGATCCACCAATGAGTAGGTTAGGTAGACTTGAGCAGGATAGACTATGGGAGATATAAGTCTTGTATTCCGCGATCACTGTTCTGTTTGGATCCCAGTAAAAAGGAAAGGTGACCAAACGAAAGACAACTATCACTGTCTTGATCGAGCAGAACATGTGTTTCTGTTTCTCTTGAGAATGGTATCATCCAGATTGAATAGCCACTTATACCGGCTAAAATTGGCTCCCTCGTCAATGTGTATGTGCTTTCAAGCAGCATAGACATCAGAGCATACCCTGCAAGACTGTTAAATGCTTAGCCAATTCCGTGCTTAGCACTGACCCACGTAGACCAATATCCACACACAGCTGTTTGGAAGCACCGAAGATCTCTTCCCTACAGCATCCTTTATCCAGAGAACTGGTTTCACGTGTAGACGTAACAAAAAAAAATGTTTGCGAACGAGAAGAAGAAGAAGATACGTGTTGTTCTGTTGATTGATATCGATTCTGTTGTGTAATATTAAAATATTTATACTGGTTAATATACAAATATATTTTGGTTGCTTAACATAAGCACCTTTTTGTTGGTTAATATAACTATTTTTATGATCCTTAACGTACCCCAAATAGTTGCAACACCCCGTGTCGAGCTAGATACTCGTCTACAGTCTCCACTTTTCCTGTGTGAGCTTGATCGTCTAGAACAATGCTCGGAAGTGGCTGCAGCCTGGAACCCAAGAAGGCTGGTTGCATTTGCAGTTCGTCAATGTAGCGCTGGTCCGCCTTGTGGATGCCTGGCAGAACTGTCCCGCTTTCCGAAAGTAAAGTATTGGATTCTTCATCGATTGCATCTGCCGCTAGTCCGAAACTGATAGATTTAATTTCCTGAAACGTAGAAACAAATATACGTCTTATTGTGTGACATAATAAGAGGCGTGTTCAAATGAAACCGGACCAAACTGCAACAAGTGAACACACGTATGATGCACATGATGACGTCAGTTCAGGTGTAAACATCACATACCAACCGTCAAGTTTGCAAAATGTCATTATCCTTCGATTCATAGTTTCCTCAGCAGATCGTAGAATACATGGAGGGTGTGATACGGAATCCGTCCAGAGTTGATCAGCAAGCGTGGATTCAGATTATAACAGCTGAAGGATGTCCACTAGTTGACATTCATCGTAGAATGCAGGCAGTGTATGGGGACAAAAGTGTGTCGAAGACAACAGTGAAGAACTTGACAACAATGTTTAAAGAAGGACGTGAGTTAACGAAAGAAATTCCGAGACCAGGTCAGTCGCATGTTGTTGCGATAACTCACGTCCTTCTATAAGAATCGTTGTCGGGTTCTTCACTGTTGTCTTCGTCACACTTTTGCAACAATACACTGTCTGCATTCTTCCATGAATGTCAACTGGTCGACATCCTTCAGCGGTTACAAACAGATTCATCGCTAGCTGATCAACTTTGGACGGATTCCGTATCACACCCATCATGTTTTCAGCGGTCTGTTGAAGAAACTATGAGTCGGAGGATAAAGAAATGTTGCAAACTTGACCGTTGGTATGGGCTATTTACACTAGAAGTGACGTCATGATGCGCATCGTACGTATGTTCACTTGTTACAGTTTGGTCCGGTTTCATTTGAACACTCCTTGTGTGTTCGTGTATATATATATATTTATATATATATATATATATATATATATATATATATATATATATATATATATATATATATATATATATATATATATATATATATATATATCAGAAGCTCAGTAGCTCCAACGGCGGCGGCTCTAAATTTATCCCTAAGAATCCATTTACAGCTGGGTCGAAAGGGAACAGCTGTCACTAATCAATCAATCAATCGAACCAATTAATGAATTAACCAATAAAACAAAACATCGTTTCTCTTTCTGCTTAGGTCAATGACCACATCTCTCAAAAAACAGGTCCTGGACTAATCGATATAACTCTCTCCAGGTGTTTGATTGTCGTAGTTCCCTCTCACATCTTGATCTGTGTATTTGTAGATCTCCTCTTCCTTTGAGAACTAAATGTGAGAGCATGTCTGGGAAAGTTAAACCGTGACTTCATCGTTGTAACTTTTATCCATCCCCATACATTTGTGGTTGTTGTGGCTGTCGTTGGCGTCTTACCCACAAATCTTCATTCCTCACCATGTTCTGACACATTATGATCATTACCCGTCGCGTGCATCTGTTACTGAAGAACTGGATTAATTGTTGTACTGGCTACACACAAAATGATGCTTACTACCAGCTGAACAGAAGAGAGCAGATCGTGGTCTTCAGACTCCGCACAGGACACAACAGACTGAGGTACCATCTATTCAATAAACTGAAGATAGATGGCACTGACGAATGCACCTGTGGTACCGGGGAAATGACAAGAACATCTGCTGCAAAATTGCCCGACATACGAGGACCAGAGAAAGCACATGTGGCCATCACCCAGTGGCAACACTAGACAAGCTCTATGGCAGTGTTGACAGCCTCAGGATGACAGGTGCTTTCTTCGAACAAATTCAAGTTGACGTCTAGCAGCGTGCGAAGAAGAAGAAGAAGAAGAAGAAGAAGAAGAAAAGGAAGAAGAAGAAGAAGGATTATTTGTTGTATCGTCTTGGTGTGCTCCTTCATTTCGATGGTCCTCAATATGTTTTTTTAGTGTCAGAGATGTTATTCTTGCCTTTCCAATTCTGGTTTTTACATCTGCATCTTTACACTCTAACGTGACACATGTGCTGCCTCAGTTAAAGACATCCACCACCTTCGTCAGCTCTCCTGCCAGCATGATTGCTTCTTTCCTAATATCGTTAATTTTGAAAAGCTTGATTTTCGTTATTTTGAAATTCAGTCTCAGTTTGGCTGACTGTTCTTAGCCCTGTCACGTTTCTCTTGTCTTTGACTATTATTGTGTAGAAAAAGTACTAAAACCGGTTCAGGTCTTCCAATTACGATCATAGTGTCTACTGAATATCAGTTCTCTTTGCAACGTTTAACGTTTTCCTTATCCGATCTGCAGGAAGGGTGAAAGAACGCAAACCTGTCTCACACCTGTTTACATCTCGAAATTTCAGTCAGTGCTTCTTCATGTACCACTCTCCTTGAATGAGGGTTGTGCACTTCTCTGGTATTCCAAAGTGTCTGAACAGTTGCAGAAGAGTGCGTCGATCCACAATGTCAAACGTATTTAGTCGTCTAAGAACTGAGAAGCTACCATAATTAACGTATTTGGTAGTCTATGAACTGAGCAGCTATCATAACAAACATATTTGGTCTTTTATGAACTGAGAAGCTACCATAACACATGCATTTGGTGGTCTATGAACTGAGAAGCTACAATAACAAACGTATTTGGTCGTCTACGAACTAAGCTACCATAACAAATGTATTTGGTAGTCTATGAAATGAGAAACTACCATAACAAACGTATTTGGTAGTCTAGAAAACATTGAAAAACATTGAAAAACTATCATCATTTCGTACAAACTGTACAAGGCATGGTCGATTGTTAGGTCAATTATGCGACCGAGGCATGCGCATCAACGGTCCATCAACAAGAAGGCGGCTGAATTCCAGACGCATCAAATGTCATCAACACTTCATCAAATATCCTCAAAATTTAATCAAATGTCATAAAACGTCATCAAATGTCATAAACACTTCATCAAACTTCATTAAATATTATCAAAACTTCATCAAATATCATCAACACTTCATCAAATATCATCAACACTGCATCAAATATCATCAACACTTCATCAAATATCATTAACACTTCATCAAATATCATTAACACTTCATCAAATATGATTAACACTTCATCAAATATCATCAACATTTCATCAAATGTCATCAACACTTCAACAAATGTCATCAACACTTCATCAAATATCATCAACACTTAATCAAATATCATCAACACATCAAAATGGCATCAACACTTCATCAAATGTCATCAACACATCATCAAATATGATTAACACTTCATCAAATATCATCAAAACTTCATCAAATGTCATCAACACTTCATCAAATATCATCAACACATCATCAAATGGCATCAACACTTCATCAAATGTCATCACTACTTCATCAAATATCATCAACACTTCATAAAATGTCATCAACACTTCATCAAATGTCATCAACACTTCATCAAATGTCATCAACACTTCATCAAATGTCATCAACACTTCATCAAATGTTATCAACACTTCATCAAATGTCATCAACACTTCATCTAATGCCAATGCTGACCACCACCGCCAACATAGAACTGTTTACTCTTCTTCTTCGTACGCAGTCAGACAGTAACCATTATTTTTTCGAAAAAAGTGGCGGTCATCCTGAGGCTGTCGCCACTGCCATAGAGCTTGTCTTGCAGTTCCACTGGTGATGGCCACATCTGCTCTCTGATCCTCGTATGTCGGGCAGTTCTGCAGCAGATGTTCAGCGGTCATTTTACCAGTACCGCACGGGCATTCGTCGGTACCACCTATCTTCAATTTGTTGAATAGGTGGTACCTCAGTCTATTGTGGCCAGTGCGAAGTCTGAAGACAACGACCTGCTCTCTTCGGTTCAACTGGTAATAGGCATCGTTTTTGGTGTAACCAGTATGTTCGGTTTCCCATTTGGTCATGTATCTGACTTTGATAAGCCGTTTTGACTCTTCGTACGTCATACTAGTATCTGTTTGTGGTAGTCTTGCACCTTCTTTTGCCAGTCTGTCTGCCTCCTCGTTGCCTTGGATGTTGCAGTGTGATGGGACCCACTGTACCACTACCCTTTTTGGTGCGGACTGCTGGCACAGTTTGCAGAGTGCCGCTCTTAAGTCATTAAGCTCAGTGTTTTTCTGGCTTTTTAGCGCTGTGACTGCGGCGAGAGCATCTGTAAGCAGGACTATATGGCTTTCATTTTCACTGTGTGTCACCATTTCTTCCACTGCCGCCCTCAGTGCCTCTGCCTCCGCTCTGAAATTGATTGTATACTTACCAGTAGCGAATGACAGTGCTATTTGTTTGCCATTTGGTAGGTTCAGGAATGCTCCTGCCCCTCCGTTCTGTGTATTGTTTGTTACAGAACCGTCGGTGTATGCATGGGTCCAGTCCATGCTTGGGTAGCTTTTCGATATGAAGCTTAGGGTAGTATCTTTCCTTTCTTTTTCAGTCTGGCAGTTTTTGTTTCCAATACCTGGTATATTTTCTACCACCTCTGGAAATATATCCTGCCTCCAGGTAGGTTTTCGTACAGTAGTGATGGGTTTTGGTGTTGTTAGTGCGTTTATGGGATCTTCGTGCATCTTTGCTTTGGCTATTTCTGCAAAGTTTCTCCGCTTTAGTTTCCCATTTCCCAAATTGTTTAGTCGAAGCAGCCAAGATGGTTGCAAGCAATAGTAGCTTCTCTCAAATAAACTCGACCCAAGCGCTACATTGACGGATATGACATCACCAGATCGCTCAAACTGAAATAACAGAAAAGATTGACAGAATAGAAGCGGAAATATCGACTATGAACTACAGCTGGAGCACTATATGAAGGATGTGGGCAGACAGAACACAATAGAGAAAGTGTTTTTCTGTCCAGAAGAACTACTTTGGAAGAGGGAGGACTAAAATTGACCATCTGTCCTGTACCAAATCGACCCCAAATCAAACTTTCCAATCTCCCTGTGCAGCTATAAGTCTTCAACGAATATAAGCCAAGCCATAGAACGTTGATCTATATTATTATGTCCAAGATGTTCTGAAAGTTTGTATATGATCAGGTAGTCATCACATAAACAATACTCCCAAGTCGTTAATTACTACCTATTTGCAGGTTACAGTGCTACTATTATTTTCTCCATAACCGGGCCTCGATAAAACTCTGGCACGATTATTACATATTGAAGAAATATTTATAGCTGTAAGTAATGGCTGCCAACTTGGTTGTTTTAAATTTGCCGTGTTTTTTTTCGCACTTGTTTGGCGTTGCTTTCTTTGTTGTGCTTTTTTAGGAAGTAGATGGCACTAACATTATTTGTGCATGTTACATGGCATATTTACAATGCTCTGCAATGAGAGCAAAGAAACGTTACACTGCAGCTTTTCAGGTATGTTGGAAAAGGAAACTAAACAAAGTTAGACCATGTTGGAAGCCTACTTCATCTTGTAGAAACTCTAAACCATAGGTATAAGACGGCTGTACATCCCGCCATAGAAGAACAGCCACTAAGTATGTATTTTGGAAACAAAAAGATAAACAAAATTGTATTTTGGACTTGCTGAATTTACCTTAAAAACAGATAGCGATATGTCTAGCTCTACCGACAGGTCCATCATTTTGTGACGTTCACGTAAATTATCTTTGTCCCACCCATGTAATATTACCTGTAGAGAAGTGTCATGTCACATATCTCATCTCTTGTCACAATTAGATATAGAGATAATTGTTCCGTCACATTTCATCTCTATGTCACAAGAAGATATAGAAAGGATTGTCCCGTCACATATCTCATCCCTTGTCACAAGTAGATATCGAGATAATTGTCACGTCACATTTGTTATCTCTTGTAACAAGTAGATATGTAGAGAATTGTCACGTCACATTTGTCATTTCTTGTCACAAGTAGATATAGAAATAATTGTCCTATCACATATATCATCCCTTGTCACAAGTAGATAAAGAGAAAATTGCCATCTAAAATTAACTTCCAATTTCTAAGTTACCATAGCTTTCTGTGGCCAAGTACAGTCGAGGACAAACCTATAAAGATCTATGCGGAAATCGGACAATGGAACAACTACCACTGATTCCTACAACCTGACATTGTCGCATTTGTAAAACTGTCACATAAGCATAACAAGTATGTTACAGTTATTAAATGTTGGAAGGATATGAAGTGTGTTACAGAACACGGCTATTATAAGGGGTTGGTGTGTGTTATAGAGAGAGTGTGTGTTATAGAGAGAGTGTGTGTTATAGAGAGAGTGTGTGTTATAGGTAGGGTGTGTGTTATAGGTAGGGTGTGTGTTATAGAGAGAGTGTGTGTTATAGAGAGAGTGTGTGTTATAGAGAGAGTGTGTGTTATAGAGAGAGTGTGTGTTATAGGGAGAGTGTGTGTTATAGAGAGAGTGTGTGTTATAGGTAGGGTGTGTGTTATAGGTAGAGTGTGTGTTATAGGTAGGGTGTGTGTTATAGGTAGGGTGTGTGTTATAGGTAGTGTGTGTGTTAAACGTAAGGTGTGTGTTATAGGTCGAGGGTGTGTTATAAGTAGAGTGTGTGTTATAGGTAGAGTGTGTGTTATAGGTAGAGTGTCCGTTATAGGTAGAGTGTGTGTTATAGGTAGAGTGTGTGTTATAGGTAGAGTGTGTGTTATAGGGAGAGTGTGTGTTATAGGGACAGTGTGTGTTATAGGGAGAGTGTGTGTTATAGGTAATGTGTGTGTTATAGGTAGGGTGTGTGTTATAGGTAGGGTGTGTGTTATAAGTAGAGTGTCCGTTATTGGTAGAATGTGTGTTATAGGTAAAGTGTCCGTTATAGGTAAGGTGTGTGTTAAGGTAGAGTGTGTGTTATAGGTAGGGTGTGTTTTAGGTAGAGTGTCCGTTATAGGTAGATTGTGTGTTATAGGTAGGGTGTGTGTTATAGGTAGGGTGTGTGTTATAGGTAGAGTGTGTGTTATAGGTAGAGTGTGTATTATAGATAGAGTGTGTGTTATAGGTAGAGTGTGTGTTATAAGTAGAGTGTGTGTTATAGGTAGGGTGTGTGTTAAGGTAGAGTGTGTTATAGGTAGGATGGGTGTTATAGGTAGAGTGTGTTATAGGTAGAGTGTGTGTTAATGTAGAGTGTCCGTTATAAGTAGGGTGTGTGTTAAGGTAGAGTGTATGTTATAGGTAGGGTGTGTGTTATAGGTAGGGTGTGTGTTATAGGTAGAGTGTGTGTTATAGGTAGGCTGTGTGTTATAGGTAGGGTGTGTGTTATAGTTATGGTGTGTTTTAGGTAGGGTGTGTGTAATAGGTTGGGAGTGTGTTATAGGTAGAGTGTCCGTTGTAGGTAGGGTGTGTGTTATACGTAGGGTGTGTGTTATATGTAGAAGTTGTGTGCTATATGTAGGGTGTGTGTTATAGGTAGGGTGTGTGTTATATGTGGTGGTGTGTTACAGGTAAGGTGTGTGTTATATGCAGGGTGTGTGTTATAGTTAGGATGTGTGTTATAGGTAGAGGGTGTATATTATAGGTAGAGGTTGTGCGTTATAGGTAGGGTGTATGTTATATATAGGGTGTGCATTATAAGTAGAGTGGGCATTATAGGTAGGGTGTGTGTTATAGGTAAAGTGTGCTATAGGTAGGGTGTCCATTATAGATAGGCTATGTGTTATAGGTAGGGTGTGTGTTATATGTGGAGTGTGTTATAGGCAGGGTGGTCATTATAGGTAGGGTGTGAGTTATAGTTAGGGTCTGTGTTATAGGTAGGGTGTGTATTATAGGTACGGTGTCTATTATAGGTAGGGTGTGTGTTATAGGTAGGGCGCTCATTATAGGTAGCATGTGTGTTATAAGTAGGGTATGTGTTATAGGTAGGGTGTGTTATAGGTAGGATGTGTGTTATATAAAGGGTGTGCATTATAGGTAAGGTGTGCACTATAGGTAAGGTGGGCGTTATATGTAGGGTGTGCATTACAGGTAAGATGTGTGTTATAGGTAGGGTGTGTGTTATAAGTAGATGGTATATTACAATTAGCGTGTGTGTTATAGGTAGGATGCATTATAGGTAGGGAGGGCGTTATATGTAGGGTGTGCATTACAGGTAGTGTGTGTGTTATAGGTAGTGTGTGTGTTATAGGTAGAGGGCATGTTATAGGTAGGGTGTGTGTTAAACGTAGGGTATCCATTATAGGTAGAGTGTGTGTTTATCGGTAGTGTGCATTATATGTAGGGTGTCTGTTAAGGTAGGGTGTCCATTATAGGTAATGTGTGTGTTATAGGCAGAGTTTGCATTATAGGTAGGGTATGTGTTATAGGTAGGATGTGTGTTATAGGTAAAGTGTTCATTATAGGTAGGGTGTGTAATAGGTAAGGTGTGTGTTATAGGTAGGACTTGTGTTATAGGCAGGGTGTGTTATAGATAGAGGGTGTGTTATAGGTAGTGTGTATGTTATACGTAAGGTGTCAATTATTGGTATAGTGTGTGTTATAGGTAAGGTGGGCATTATTGGTATAGTGTGTGTTATTAGTAGGGTGTATTATAGGTAAAGTGAGTTATAGGTAGGGTTTCTATTATAGGTAAGGTGTGTGTTATAGGTAGGGTGTGCATTATAGGGAGGGTGTGTGTTACACGTAGGGTGTCCATTATTGGTTTAGTGTGTGTTATAGGTAGGGTGTATTATAGGTAGGGTGTATTATAGGTAGGGTGTGCGTTATAGGTAGGGTGTGTGTTATAGGTAGGGTGTTTGTTATTGGTAGGGTGTGTGTTATAGGTAGGGTGTGTGTTATAGGTAGGGTGTGTGTTATAGGTAGAGTGTACATTACAAGTAGGGAGTGTTAGGGATAGGGATTGTGATGTAAACAGAGAATGTGATACATATAGGGTGTGTTAGAGACAGATAATGTGATACACATATGGGGTGTGATGTAGACAGAGAATGTGATACACATGGAGTTTGATGTAGACAGAGAATGTGATTCACACATGGAGTGTGATGTAGACAGAGAATATGATACACATAGGAATTGTTGCATTGAGTGAGAATGTGGTATGTGTAGGGAATATGAAACAGAAAGGGAATATCATATATATTGTGAGTGGTGTACAATCAGGGAGTGGGGTACTGTTAGTGAGTGGGGCACTGTTAGGGAGTGGTTTGGTGTTAGGTACTGAGGTAGAGTTAGTAAGTCAGGTACTGTTCGGAGAGCAGCGGAACAGTTAGGGAGGGAGGAATGATTGGGGAGTGGAGTACTATTACGGAGTGGGGGGTAGAGTTAGGGAATAGAAATAAAGTTAGTGAGTGGGGTAGAGTTAGTGAGTGGAGCAGAGTTAGTAAGTGGGGTAGAGTTAGGGAGTGGAGTAGAGTTAGTAAGTGGGGAAGAGTTAGGGAGTGAGGAAAAGTTAGTGAGTGGAGGAGAGTTAGTGAGTGATGTAAAGTTAGTGAGTGGAGTAGAGTTAGTAAGTGGGGTAGAGTTATAGAGTGGTGTAGAGTTAGGGAGTGGTGTAGAGTTAGAGAGCGGTGTAAGGTTAGGGAGTGGTTTAGAGTTAGTTAGTGGGGTAGAGTTAGTGAGTGGGCTAGAGTTAGGGAGTGGTGCAGAGTTAGTGAGTGATGTAGCGTTAGTGAGTGGGGTAGAGATAGGGAGTGGTGTAGAGTTAGTGAGTGGGGTAGAGTTAGGAAGTGGTGTAGAGTTCGTGAGTGGTGTAGAGTTAGTGAGTGGGGTACAGTTAGGGAGTGGTGTAGAGTTAGTGAGTGGTGTAGGGTTAGTGAGTGGGGTAGAGTTAGGGAGTGGTGTAGAGTTAGGGAGTGGTTTAGAGTTAGTTAGTGGGGTAGAGTTAGGGAGTGGTGTAGAGTTAGTGAGTGGAGTAAAGATAGGGAGTGGTGTAGAGTTAGGGAGTGGTGTAGAGTTAGGGAGTGGTGTAGAGTTAGTGATTGGGGTAGAGCTAGGAAGTGGTGTAGAGTTAGTGAGTGTGGTAGAGTTAGGGAGTGGGATAGAGTTTGGAGTGGTGTAGAGTTTTGGAGTGGGGTAAAGTTTGGAGTGGTGTAGAGTTAGTGAGTCGGGTAGAGTTATGGAGTGGGGTAGATTTTGGAGTGGTGTAGAATTAGGGAGTGGGGTAGAGTTTGGAGTTGTGTAGTTAGGGAGTGAGGTAGAGTTTGGAGTGGGGTAGAATTAGAGAGTGGTGTAGGGTTAGGGAGTGGTTTAGAGTTAGTGAGTGGGATAGAGTTAGGGAGTGGTGTAGAGTTAGTGAGTGGAGTAAAGATAGGGAGTGGTGTAGAGTTAGGGAGTGGTGTAGAGTTAGGGAGTGGTGTAGAGTTAGTGAGTGGGGTAGAGTTAGGGAGTGGTGTAGAGTTAGTGAGTGTGGTAGAGTTAGGGAGTGGGGTAGAGTTTGGAGTGGTGTAGAGTTTGGGAGTGGGGTAAAGTTTGGAGTGGTGTAGAGTTAGTGAGTCGGGTAGAGTTATGGAGTGGGGTAGAGTTTGGAGTGGTGTAGAATTAGGGAGTGGGGTAGAGTTTGGAGTTGTGTAGTTAGGGAGTGAGGTAGAGTTTGGAGTGGGGTAGAGTTAGAGAGTGGTGTAGGGTTAGGGAGTGGTTTAGAGTTAGTTAGTGGAGTAGAGTTAGTGAGTGGTGCAGAGTTAGTGAGTAGTGCAGAGCTAGTGAGTGATGTAGAGTTAGTGAGTGGGGTAGAGTTAGGGAGTGGTGTAGAGTTAATGAGTGGGGTAGAGTTAGGGAGTGTTGTAGAGTTAGGGAGTGGAGTAGAGTTAGTGAGTGGTGCAGAGTTAGTGAGTAGTGCAGAGCTAGTGAGTGATGTAGAGTTAGTGAGTGGGGTAGAGTTAGGGAGTGGTGTAGAGTTAATGAGTGGGGTAGAGTTAGGGAGTGTTATAGAGTTAGGGAGTGGTGTAGGGTTAGTGAGAGGGGTAGAGTTAGGGAGTAGTGTAGAGTTAGGGAGTGCTGTAGAGTTAGGGAGGGGTGTAGAGTTAATGAGTGTGGTAGAGTTAGGGAGAGGGGTAGAGTTAGGGAGTAGTGTAGAGTTAGGGAGTGGTGTAGAGTTAGGGAGTGGTGTAGAGTTAGTGAGTGGGGTAGAGTTAGGGAGTGGTGTAGAGTTTGGAATGGTGTAGAGTTATGGAGTGGGGTAGAGTTTGGAGATGTGTAGTTAGGGAGTGGGGTAGAGTTTGGAGTGGGGTAGAGTTAGGGAGGGGGTAGAGTTTGGAGTGGGGTAGAGTTAGAGAGTGGGGAAGAGTTTGGGAGTGGGATATATTTTGGAGTGGGGTAAAGTGAGTTAGTGGGGTAGAGTTAGGGAGTGGAGTAAAGTTTGGAGTGGTGTAGAGTTAGTGAGTGGGGTAGAGTTAGGGAGTGGGGTAGAGTTAGGGAGTGGGGTAAAGCTTGGAGTGGTGTAGAGTTAGGGAGTGGGGTATAGATAGTGAGTGTGGTAGAGTTAGGGAGTGGGGTAAAGTTTGGAGTGGTTTAGAGTTAGTGAGTGGGGTACAGTTATGGAGTCGTGTAGAGTTAGTGAGTGGGGTAGAGTTTTGGAGTGGGATAGAGTTAGAGAGTGGGGTAGAGTTAGTGAATGGGGTAGAGTTAGGGAGTGGGGTAAAGTTTAGAGTGGTGTAGAGTTAGTGAGTGGGGTAGAGTTAGGGAGTGTGGTAAAGTTTGGAGTGGTGTAGAGTTAGTGAGTGGGGTAGAGTTATGGAGTGGGGTATAGTTTAGAGTTCTGTAGTTAGGGAGTGGGGTAGCGTTTGGAGTGGGGTAGAGTTAGGGAGTGGGGTAGAGTTTGGAGTGGGGTAGAGTTAGAGAGTGGGGTAGAGTTAGGGAGTGGAATAGAGTTTGGAGTGGGGTAAAGTGAGTGAGTGGGGTAGAGTTAGGGAGTGGGGTAAAGTTTGGAGTGGGGTAGAGTTAGGGAGTGGGGTAGAGTTAGGGAGTGGGGTAGAGTTAGGGATTGAGTTAGAGTTTGGAGTGGGGTAGAGTTTTGAGTGAGGTAGACTTTGGAGTAGGGTAGAGTTAGGGAGTGGGTTAGAGTTTGGAGTGGGGTAGAGTTATGGAGTGGGTTAGAGTTTGGAGTGGGGTAGAGTTTGGAGTGGGTTAGAGTTTGGAGTAGCGTAGAGTTAGGGAGTGCGATAAAGTTGGACAGTTTGGTTGAGTTGGGGAGTGGTGTAGAGTTAGCAGGTAACTTAAAGTAAGGGAGTAAGGTACATATAGGTTGTACGATACAGACATGAAATATGATAGAGACAGGGATTGTTATGCTAACACAGATTGTGATACAAACAGGGATAGTGATACAAACAGGGATTGTAGTACAAACAGGAATTGTGATATAAACAGGGAGTATCCTATTGACATTAAAGCATGATAGAAACTCGTGTCATTAATGTTAATGTTACAATTATAATTGGAGTTGGAGTTAGTGTTATGATTTGAGTGGAGGTTGGAATGAAATTTAACGTTTTTGGATATTGTTAGGGTCAGCGTTAGGTTATGGGATATAGCTTAATTTAGATTTGTGGTTATGGTTAAATGGGAAGTTATTCGTAATCAATGGTAATTATGTTGATAGTGTGATTTGAAGTTTTGGTTAGAATGAAGATGAGATATATTTACCCTTCTCTCTGCTCCTATACTAGATCGCAATTTCTCTAGAACATTTCTACTACCTCTTTGGTCAATACTTGGCAGGAGAGATCCCTTTGTCCTGATCTTTTTGCTGGGTAGAGATGGGAATTGCACCTTATGCTCATGACTTGTTTGCTTACTCTTAGCTGCTGATTGTTTTTTAGAAGGATGTATCATGCTTTCTATTTTTCCGAGCCGTTTGACTGCCTGCATTGTCCCGTGCACCTTCACAACTTTGTCTTTCTCTTCTATTTCTGAGTTGTCATCAGAGTTGACAGAGTCACTTATTATGATTTTCATCAATTTAGGCAAGGCCATGCTGGTCTTTTGAACTATACTGTTGTCGATTTCAACTTGTTCGAAGAACCAGCCACTGTGAATGAAAATATTGTATGTGTTTTGCATTGAATCAGTATTAAGTACTATTGCATTGAACACGTTTTACCTTGTCATTCACTGAAACAGTTTTCATTTGTCTTACACTAAATACGTTTTATATTGTCCTACGTTGAGCCATTTGTATACCCGATCACTAAACCAATTGTGTTGTTTTCGTACATTCAACTGATTTTCGGTTGTATCAAATCGAACCACTTGTATCGTGTCTTACATTGAACTATATTTTAATTATCCTAGAATGCATCAATGTTCTGCCGTTTTAGATTGAGCTAGTTTTCAATTTTCCTAGAATTAATAAATCTATATCACTGTTTACTGGCGTGTTTCACCTTAGACTTATTGCTCGGTATTTCAAGCTGTAGAATTTGGAATTAATGAACGTTAAATAAAATGTTGTATTCATTGCCCTAGAATGAATCAGTTTTATGATGTCTTAGATTAAACTAGTTCTCAACTGTCCTAGAATGAATCAGTTTTATGATGTCTTAGATTAAACTAGTTTTCAATTGTCCTAGAATGAATCAGATTTATGATGTCTTAGATTAAACTAGTTTTCAATTGTCCTAGAATGAATCAGATTTATGATGTCTTAGATTAAACTAGTTCTCAACTGTCCTAGAATGAATCAGTTTTATGATGTCTTAGATTAAACTAGTTTTCAATTGTCTTAGAATGAATCAGATTTATGCATTTTTAGAATGAATCAGTTTTATGATGTCTTAGATTAAACTAGTTTTCAATTGTCCTAGAATGAATCAGTTTTATGATGTCTTAGATTAAACTAGTTTTCAATTGTCATAGAATGAATCAGCTTTATGATGTCTTAGATTAAACTAGTTTTCAATTGTCCTAGAATGAATCAGCTTTATGATGTCTTAGATTAAACTAGTTTTCAATTGTCCTAGAATGAATCAGTTTTATGATGTCTTAGATTAAACTAATTTTCAATTGTCCTAGAATGAATCAGATTTATGATGTCTTAGATTAAACTAGTTCTCAACTGTCCTAGAATGAATCAGTTTTATGATGTCTTAGATTAAACTAGTTTTCAATTGTCCTAGAATGAATCAGATTTATGCATTTTTAGAATGAATCAGTTTTATGATGTCTTAGATTAAACTAGTTCTCAACTGTCCTAGAATGAATCAGTTTTATGTCTTAGATTAAACTAGTTTTCAATTGTCCTAGAATGAATCAGTTTTATGATGTCTTAGATTAAACTAGTTCTCAACTGTCCTAGAATGAATCAGCTTTATGATGTCTTAGATTAAACTAGTTCTCAACTGTCCTAGAATGAATCAGTTTTATGATGTCTTAGATTAAACTAGTTTTCAATTGTCCTAGAATGAATCAGATTTATGCATTTTTAGAATGAATCAGTTTTATGATGTCTTAGATTAAACTAGTTTTCAATTGTCCTAGAATGAATCAGTTTTATGATGTCTTAGATTAAACTAGTTTTCAATTGTCCTAGAATGAATCAGTTTTATGATGTCTTAGATTAAACTAGTTTTCAATTGTCCTAGAATGAATCAGCTTTATGATGTCTTAGATTAAACTAGTTTTCAATTGTCCTAGAATGAATCACTTTTATGATGTCTTAGATTAAACTAGTTTTCAATTGTCCTAGAATGAATCAGATTTATGATGTCTTAGATTAAACTAGTTTTCAATTGTCCTAGAATGAATCAGTTTTATGATGTCTTAGATTAAACTAGTTTTCAATTGTCCTAGAATGAATCAGATTTATGCATTTTTAGAATGAATCAGTTTTATGCTGTCTTAGATTGAACTAGTTCTCAACTGTCCTAGAATGAATCAGCTTTATGTTGTCTTAGATTAAACGAAACGGAAGACGAAAAGATTAAAAGAGTCTTACATTACTCCAAACTAGACTTGTTTTATTTTGTGCTAAGCTACATTCAAGTTGCCGGAATACTACATCCAGAATGCAGACATTCAATAATACAAGTCTGCAGACCAGAAAACCCATGGTTATTGTTGATGATCTTGTTGGAAGTCATTCGTACTGAGTTAAGTTAACTCTTGAGGATGTATCTTTAGTGGATAGTTACAGTGGTTCGTTTTACGGATCCATGAGGATGGGATGAGGTGATCCTAGTTGTAGTCGAATGCGAGGATTCTGAGTGAGCTAACTACTATGTGGGTTACAGTATCGATGCACGCCTCGATGGTCAGGCTGCCATGGCATGCTTGTTTCAAGGGGCGCTACGAGGAAGTGAGATGGGATCTTGACCCGAATATTTCACCTGACCTTGCTATTACACGTCACTCCCAGGAATACTCTCCTATGCAGATTTTTAGAAATGAATGCAAAAAGTGAAGAATGCGGCTGGGATTGAGAGAAAGCGGAGATGAGTTTGAAAAACTCTAAATGGCCGGCCCGAGAACAAACCAGACACGGCCTGGATTAGAGCCCACGTGGAAAAAGGAGAGTGAGTTGTGAAGCAAATGAACAACTGGCAAAGAAGAGGAGGACGGACACCAAAGGAACATATAGTACTTTGGACGGACACCAAAGGCACATACAGTACTATGTACTGAAATGAAGATCATGAGATGAAATATAAATATTTGGCAGTTAATGCTGAAGTTATATGGTCTTCAGAAATCATTATGGAAATGAAATGCACAGATAGAGAGATATAGTAATGGCTCAACAGACAAGCAGGCAGAATGCAGGCAGGCAGGCAGACCGACCGACCGACTGACAGACTGACAGACAGACACAAACAAACAGACAGACAGAAAGACAGACAGACAGACGGACAGACGGACAGACGGACAGATGGATAGATGTATAGATGTATAGATAGATAGATATATATATATATATATATATTTATATATATATATATATAGATAGATAGATAGATAGATAGATAGATAGATAGATAGATAGATAGATAGATATATATATAGATAGATTGATAGATAGATAGATAGATAGATAGATAGATATATATATATATAGATAGATAGATAGATAGATAGATAGATAGATAGATAGATAGATAGATAGATAGATAGATAGATAGATAGATAGATAGATAGATAGATAGTTAGTTAGATAGATAGATAGATAGATAGATAGATCGATATATATATATATATATATATATATATATATATATATATTTATATATATATATATAGATAGATAGACAGACAGACAGACAGACAGACAGACAGACAGACAGACAGACAGACAGACAGACAGACAGACAGACAGACAGACAGACAGACAGACAGACAGACAGACAGACAGACAGACAGACAGACAGACAGACAGACAGATAGATAGATAGATAGATAGATAGATAGATAGATAGATAGATAGATAGATAGATAGATAGATAGATAGATAGATAGATAGATAGATAGATAGATAGATAGATAGATAGATAGATAGAACATAGTCCCCTAACAATCACTCCTATTACTTATAAAATGTTGTGAACTCTACTTGACCTCAGCTGACAATGAGGTCTGGTGTTTATTTCTTTCCTTAACAGTAAACTAGGTACCAATTTACAACTGGATTTCTTCTTCTTCGGAATTCCTCCTGAAACAAGACGTTTGTTACCGTCGAAGATTGCAGCAAGGGTGTGATATCTGCGACTTTCGTACCGTCACTTCCAATTTCAGCACGGCATTTTGAGACTGAGTTTGCCTTCCGTCTTCGATCCCTAACCTCTTAGTCAGGCTGCATGGTGGCAGTCTGTGTCCAGGGTTCAGCAAGGCAGCGGAATAGGGTTCCATCAGTTAGGTGTCCCTGACATTGACGCAAGCAGCCAGAAATGGCTGCTATCTGCTCACCCCCTGCCTCTATCTACTCATTCATTGCACCGTCTTGAGCACCACGCTGGATTCATTTGATCGTGTTGATGATAGGGATTGAACTCGGTACTTGTATACAGAGAAGTGAGCGCTTCATCTCTGCTATCCAGACTCTCCCGTTATTTTGTTTAATCGATAAAGAATGCAACAAACAGAAAAAGAGAAAAGAAAAATTTACGAAAAAATAGAAGAAGAAGTAGAAGAAAGAAGAAGAAACAGTTGAAGAAGATAACATTTACTAAGCAGAAGGAGAAGAACGTGATAAAGATGAAAAAGAAGAAGAGGGCGATGAAGATGTTGAAGAAAAAGAAAAAAATGGTTAGGATCATAGTGAAGAAGACACAGCAAAATAAAGGAAGATGATAATAGTGATACCGAAGAAAAAGAAGAAGAAGAAGAAGAAGAAGAACAAGAAGAAGAGGAAGAAGAAGAAGAAGAACAAGAAGAAGAGGAAGAAGAAGAAGAAGAACAAGAAGAAGAAGAAGAAGAAGAAGAAGAAGAAGAAAAAGAAGAATACGAAGAAGAAGGACAACACAGAAGAAGAAGAAGAAGAAGAGATGAAGAAGAAGAAGAAGAAAATGATAAAAAAGACGAAGAAGAAAAAGAAGAAGAAGAAGGACAACACAGAAGAAGAAGAAGAAGAAGAAGAAGAAGAAGAAGAGAAGAAGAAAAAGAAGAAGAAGACGAATAAGAAGAAGAAGAAGAAGAAGAAGAAGAAGACACAGAAGAAGAAGAAGAAGAAGAAGAAGAAGACGAAGAAGAAGAAGAAGAAGAAGAAGAAGAAGAAGAAGAAGAAGCAGAAGAAGAAGAAGAAGAAGAAGAAGAAAAAGAAGACACAGAAGAAGAAAAAGACATAAGAGATGAAAAAGAAGAAGAAGAGGAAGAAGAAGAAGAAGAAGAAATCAAGGTCTAATAACATATGACTACCCGTTAATGAAGAAGTCAAATTTATTTATGTCGATAGTTCTTAGAGGTCTGTCATCGATTTCTTCTTCTGGAATCAACGCTGCAGCAGTGACGAATGGTAAACGAGTTTTGGATTCCTGTCCTGGGGTAAGCTGCCCTGGGGTATGCTGCCCTGGGGTTTGCTGCCCTGGTGTACGCTGCCCTGGTGTACTCTGCCCTGGTGTATACTGCCCTGGCTCCTGGATATCACTCAGTACCAGGCTGAGAAAACTGTTAGTCTGTGTGCTTCTGAGCTGCGTTTTACTAAAGAGGGCTTGTGCGTCTGTGTCCACGTCTCCAGTTGGTGTCTGCATTACAATTCCTGGTCAGAAACATAGGTTGCTTTACAAAATTGAAGTCTAAAGAGCAGGTGAAGCCTATCAAGGTATACATAAAAACAGTTTCAACTCAACGTCAAGCAGAGGTCTTCAACATATACGCACAAAGCCATCAACTGTTTACCTGTCCATGTCTGTTGACGGTTTTGTGTCTGAAAGTTTCCCACGAAGATGACAACATGCAGGGAATTCGGTGCTGCTCTCAGAGACGCCTTCAGGCGTGATTGTTTCTGATCATGACTTTTACTGATCATGATTGTTACTAATCATGACTGTTACTAATCATGACTGTTACTAATCATGATTGTTACTAATCATGATTTTTACTGATCGTGATTGTTGCTGATCATGATTGTTGCTGATCGTTTTTGTTGCTGATCGTGTTTGTTACGGATCATGATTGTTATTGATCATGTTTGTTATTGATCATGATTGTTACTGATCATGATTGTTATTGATCATAATTGTTATTGATCATGATTACTACTGATCATGATTGTTACTGATCATGATTGTTGCTGATCATGATTGTTATTGATCATGATTGTTATTGATCATGCTTATTACTGATCAATATTGTTATTGATTATGCCTGAAGCTGATAATGATTGTTATTGATCATGATTGTTATTGAACATGATTATTTCTGATCATGACTGTTACGGATCATGATTGTTGCTGATCATGATTGTTACTGATCGTGTTTGTGAGTCATTGAGCGAGAATCTAAGAATTTCATGCAGGCAGATGATTGTAATCGCATTTAGTGTGTAGGTTATAACTAATACACAGACTGATTCACACGGAGAGCGAAAGATAGCAATACTGATACGGGCCTGACATCTAAGCTAAGGAGAGTTGTGTATAGGTCTGGCTAACCAATCTGTAGAAACTGCAAAGAACAGAATCTCTGATATAGGCAGGTTAACATTTGTTGACTTGGTTGCATTGATTGAAGACTTATGCTACACAGGCAGCTGACACTATTTGAACTCATAGATTGATTGAATTCGTACCAAACATATCAGTTGTCAATAACATTATCCAGACACGTAGAATGCGTACAGAAACAATTTGTATGTTCGACATTGAAGACTCTACAACTCGTATGCATACTGTATCTCTGTTCAGGGACAAAAGAAGAGATCTTGAATTACACCCCCGCCCCCCCCCCCCCCTCTGCCCCTCCTTACTGCTACTCATCTTATGGTGAATTTGTTTGACATGATGATGTTGCTAGTCAAGTGGATAACTCTCTTTAGTTGTTTTTCACAGTATATATAGACAATGTGGAGCGTGTAGTCAGATCACAGGGACCTGGCTGACTAAACTGGGATTACAGGGGAAAGGACTCGAATTTACGGACTGACAGAAAACAATTCCACTCGTCCAGTCGACCTAGCTGTAGATTGGTAGATGACGTAGGAGTTGTGGGAGGTAATAACAACAAGAAAGGAAACTGACCACAGCACCTCACATGGGCTGCAGCTTAGTACAGAGTTCTCTTCATCCCCTACGGATTTTGTTATCATGGTACTGACGTTGACCTTTATAGACATTCTCTACTTCTCAGTAAGAGGCCTCAATCTCATGAGTTTTGTCGGGGCTAGGAACGGGAGAAATAATAGTAGCTCTGTAAACCAGCAACACCTGTCCTAAGAGGCTACTAAAGAGGGATGTGCATGAGGCTGGCTACTTCATCACGTAGACATTTCAAGCTAAAGCTTCAACAGCAATACAAACACAACTCAGCCCCCCCCCCCCCCCCCCCCTTGGACAGCAGAGGGTATCTGTCAAGACGCAGAGAAATGCACAAGGAATCTGCAGAACTGATTTACCTATTGTCTTAAGGAACAACAGCACCAATCAACAAGCACAGGAGACTGCATTGGTGCTAATCGGGAAATATTTCAACATTCAGAGACTTGAATGGCTTGGAAAAGTGACAAGAATGTTTCCGAGATAATAATTTCACACCTGTTGATAAAACAAACTAAGCAGAAATGCAAAACTATAGGAAGACCATGAAAAATGTCAATTAACAATGCTAAATAAACATTCTAAAGTGATGGATTGAAAATAACAATTGGAACACAGATGAGCCACACAAAAGAGGCTAGATTCCCACGGAGGTAAAGGATAAACGTAGACATATGAGATAAAAAGTAAGGAAATATTGTAACAAGTGAGCCATACAAAACGGTCTAGCTTCCCACGAAGTCCAAGGATAAAAGTCGACATATGAGATAAAAAGTAAGGAAATATTGTAACAAGTGAGCCATACAAAATGGTCTAGCTTCCCACGAAGTCCAAGGATAAAAGTCGACATATGAGATAAAAAGTAAGGAAATATGGTAACAAGTGAGCCATACAAAACGATCTAGCTTCCCACGAAGTCCAAGGATAAAAGTCGACATATGAGATAAAAAGTAAGGAAATATTGTAACAAGTGAGCCATACAAAACGGTCTAGCTTCCCACGAAGTCCAAGGATAAAAGTCGACATATGAGATAAAAAGTAAGGAAATATTGTAACAAGTGAGCCATACAAAACGGTCTAGCTTCCCACGAAGTCCAAGGATAAAAGTCGACATATGAGATAAAAAGTAAGGAAATATTGTAACAAGTGAGCCATACAAAGCGGTCTAGCTTCCCACGAAGTCCAAGGATAAAAGTCGACATATGAGATAAAAAGTAAGGAAATATTGTAACAAGTGAGCCATACAAAACGGTCTAGCTTCCCACGAAGTCCAAGGATAAAAGTCGACATATGAGATAAAAAGTAAGGAAATATTGTAACAAGTGAGCCATACAAAACGGTCTAGCTTCCCACGAAGTCCAAGGATAAAAGTCGACATATGAGATAAAAATTAAGGAAATATTGTAACAAGTGAGCCATACAAAACGGTCTAGCTTCCCACGAAGTCCAAGGATAAAAGTCGACATATGAGATAAAAAGTAAGGACAGATTGTGACAGGTGAGGTACTAAAATCAAGTAAGTGTAGTACATTTGCATGTGGAGAGATGAGATAAGTAGTGAACAATTGTGACATTTGAGTAAGGTTAAGTGAGTGTGCAACATTCATAAGTGGAGAGATGATTTTATTAGTAACAAAATATTGTGACAAGTTAGGAAATGACATCAAGTGTGTATAGAAAATGTTTGTAAGTCGGTTGATGAGATGACAAGTTAGGAAAGGTTATGATAAATGAAGAAGCAATGTCAAGTGAGTATAGAACGTTTTTGTAGTCACCTTTTGGATCTTGGGTTTTAGAAATGAAGTATTCTAGAGAACGGTATGCGATGTCGTTATGATCGTGCCGTTCCTGTACAGTTTTTGCTATCATCATTAGTGCCTCAGCATTGCTAAACATTTCGTCGCAGAGAATTAACGTGATTGATTTAAGAACTGAATCGTCCTGAAATGACAGAGTATAAAAAATGTGCCAAATAAATGGTCATTCTCTGACTATCAAGGAAGAGAAGGCAATGTATCATTACTGATATAGATTAATACACCTATTTACTGGGAGAAGAATGTATCTACAGTGATGATAGAATGGCGGATTCATGTAGTCACCATAACCTTAGGAAAGTAATGAAGAAAGTGGTGCAGGGGGAAAGCAGATCTTAAGGTCAACCAGCTTGAAAGTTCTAACACTCAGGAGATAGAGATGACGTCATATATATCGATGGCTTGATGCTACGTAATGGGAAATCAGGTTGATGATTTTCTGCTACATTGAGAGCGTAGGAGGGCGTACAGGACAACGACTTCCAGTATGATAATGTAGTTGGAGGCAGTTATCTCAGTCCTGGGGTGGTTAGCTGAGACCTCTTTAACAAAAGCAGTCATCGGAAAGCACAGAAGGGCTGGCTAATGCATGAATGAATGGCATATGCAGAAGCCTTCCCCGTCTTGTGCGAATCTACTGCCCAGACAATGCTAGGGTTCAGGGCAATGAAATATATGACATATTAGCTACGCAAGGATCCATTATGATTACAAGAGATATGTATAGGGCTAGTATTTTTAAGTATATCAGTGACCGACTGTTAGATGGCGACACATGCAATAAATTAATCAGCAATTCACAGACCTCCATAACTGTGAAGTGAAGAATGGTTCAAGCGGAGTGCAGCGTGTGAGAGAACAGCGCAGTATGGTTTTCAATCAACGAGTTAAGGGAACCATCAGTATTCACACCCCTCATCGTTTACTAAGAGAGACTGATCACCTATACGTGTGCCCGGAGTGCAGTGAAGTCGGTTCACTACGAGTAGAACAGAGCACCGTTTCTGGCACGAATTATTTGATTTCTTCTTTGGGGAATGTACTTCACGTTATGCACATCAAATGAATGTTTTTATGTTTTCAGTTTCTTTTTTATGGCTTTACAACCATAAATTTAGGTGCATACATTGATAAATCAATACATTAGTCAATCAATTCAAACATGTCATACATGCATACGACTTCACAAGGCCTCGTGTCCTGGGCCATCCGTTCCATCACTATCCTTGTCTTTCCAGTTTCTATTATGTTTGACTCAAGCCTTCTTTTCCGTGTTTGTGGTATTATCATCTTCTATTCTTTTTGGCGGGATTCCAGAGAAGTGGTTGTCTTGTAATGCTATTTCATGTGTTACATATTCATCACCAGCGCATTCACGTAAATGTATGCTCCAATGATTTCTGTAAAGTTCTTTCCATCATTTCTCCGTTAGCGTACTTGTCATACAATTTCTAAATCCCTGTTTTGCGTAGGCACACATTTATGAATGTCTGTACATTTTGTAGGATTATTTTTTTGTCGTACTTCACGTTTCAGAGCCGTACATTAGAACAGACTTTACATTGGAGATGAAGACTGATTTTTTATGTTGGAGCTGTATTCTTTGATTTTTGTGTTGGCGTTGTATTCTTTGATTTTTCTCAAATTCCCCAATACAATGAGATCTCTTCTGCATTTTTGTATCCTTCGTAACCGCATGTTAATGCTCTCATGCAAAGCCAGAGTTAAACTTTATTTATATTTCTGTCATCGTGCATATTGGAAGAAAATGTAGACAGGAAAAACATGTTCGGGATGTACAAGATACGTCCACCCACAGAATGACGACACTAGATAATGCATGCAGCCAGTAAATAAGAAATAAAGGAACAAATAAGTCTCAGGTAATGACACCGAGAAGTTGGAACGTGCAGCATTATCAATCAACGAATCAATCAAAACTTGTTAGCTTCTTTTGAAATACAGTCTCTCAACTAATACACACCAAGTCCCCTGAACCATCCATTCCAGCTCTGCTCATGTCTTTTTTTTACTTTTTATTTTTGCCGCAAGTTCTCTTGTCTATGCGTGTTCAGGTCTGCCTCTTCTTCTCGAGCCTTGGAAACTCCAAAACAGAGCATGTCTTGTAATGCTATCAGCTGCATTCAACAACGTGTGTCATGTCCAACGCCAGTACGTTCTCCTTACGACAGGTGCTAATGGTATCAGTCTGGTTCTTCCCCGTAGTTCCACGTGCGTGACTTTATCGTACCATTATAACCCCATTTTTTGATTCATGCGTGCATTGATGAAAGCTTGAACATTTTTTGTTGCCATTTTCGTTGAATGTATCTTACGTTACAGAGCCATACAATGGGCCGAACTTCACACAGAGTCATACAATGGGCCGAACTTCACACAGAGCCATACAATAGGCCTGACTTCACACAGAGCCATACAATAGGCCAAACTTTACACAGAGCCATACAATGGGCCGAACTTCACACAGAGCCATACAATAGGCCAAACTTTACACAGAGCCATACAATAGGCCACAATTTACACAGAGCCATACAATAGGCCTAACTTCACACAGAGCCATACAATAAGCCCAAATTTACACAGAGCCATACAATGGGCTACCCTTTTCACAAAACCAAACAATAGGCCGAATTTTACACTTCAACTTTTCATAATTTTGGGATGAACATAATTTGTTTTGAATTCCGTAAATTCCAGAATTCAATGAAAGCACCTCCTATCTTTTGTATATTTTTATTTGTATATCTCTATTTATTTTTCCTACTTTTTATATTATTACTAATATACTTCTTCTTCTACGTTAGTTCTAAAAAGAAAGTTGCAGTTTTATAAAGAACCATTAATCTTCTTCTTCTTCTTCTTCTTCTTCTTCTTCTTCTTCTTCTTCTTCTCATTCTTTTTCTTCTTCTTCTTCTTCTTCTTCTTCTTCTTCTTCTTCTTCTTCTTCTTCGTACGCTGTCAGACGTCAGCTTGAATTTGTTCGAAGAAAGCAGCTGTCATCCTAAGGCTGTCGACACTGCCATAGAGCTTGTCTAGTGTTACCACTGGGGATGGCCACATGTGCTTTCTCTGGTCATTGTATGTCGGACAATTTTGCAGCAGATGCTCAGCGGTCATTATCTCTGTAGCCCAGGTGCATTCGTCAGTACCAACTATCTTTGAGTTTATTTAATAGATGGTACCTCAGTCTGTTGTGGCCTGTGCGGAGTCTGAAGACCACGACCTGCTCTTTTCTGTTCAACTGATAATAGACATCATTATTTGTGTAGCCAGTATGTTCTGTTTCCCATTTGGCCGTGTATCTGGCCCTATTAATCATTTTGGACTCTTCGTAGGTTACACTAGAATCTGGTTGTGGTAGTCTTGCACCTTCTTTTGCCAGTATGTCTGCCTCCTCGTTGCCTTGAATGTTACAGTTGGATGGAACCCACTGTACCACTACTCTTTTTGGTGCGGACTGCTGGCATAGTTGACAGAGTACTGCTCTTAAATCATTGAGTTCTGTATTTTTCTGGATTTTTAGTGCTGTATCCACGGCCAGGGCATCTGTAAACAGGACTATCTGGCTTTCATTGCTTTCGCTTGTCAGCATTGCTTTTACTGCAGCCTTCAGTGCCTGTGCCTCCGCTCTGAAATTGCTTGAGAATTTTCCAGTTGCCACTGACAGTATTATTTTTTTAAACATTTGTTAGGCTCAGGAATACCCCTCCCCCTCCATTCTGTCTTGTGTTTGTTACAGAACCGTCGGTGTATGCATGGGTCCAGTCCATGCTTGGGTAGTTTTCCGGCTATGTACCTCAGGGTTATGTCTCTTCTTTCTTGTTCAGTCTGGCTGTTCTTTTTTCCAATACCTGATATATTTTCTACAACCTCTGGAATGATATGCTGCTTCCAGGTGGGTTTGCGTACAGTAGGGATGAGCTTTGGTGTTGTTATGGTGTTCATAGGGTCTTCGCTCATCTTTGCTTTGGCTATTCCTGCAAAGTTTCTCCGCTTTAGTTTCCTATTTCCAAATCTCTTTAGTCTCTGATACATTGGATGGTCTGTCAGTCTTCTTAGTTTCTCTGCTTGCTTCTGGGCTCTGCTGTCTCTTCTGTTGGTCATGGATTGCAGATTTGTAATCTTTTCAAGTTCTACAATTGGCGTTGACTTCATGCCTCCTGTTATAACTCTCATGGATTGGTTTTGAAGTTTGCTAATTTTATCAAAGTTCGCCTTTGCTGCTGTTGTCAATGCCGCAATGCCATACTCGAGAACTGGTCTCACGCTTCCAGTGTACAGTTTTGAAGAGCCATTAAGGCTACATAGACGGAAATCCTGGAAAAAAATAGATAAATATATACATAACTTACTGTAACATAAATATAAATTCTGAGACGAATGTTCAGTTGACCGTGGCAAAAAAAAAAAAGAGATTAATTACAGATAAATTGAAATGCACAAACGTCAAACGATTACTGCTTCCTAGAAGATAAGAAGCCAGGCACAGTTGTTTGGACATACAGTGAGAAAGGAGTGTCTGGACACGCGTATGGCAAGATCGAACAACAAAGATGGAGACGGACTTTACAGCAAATATGTCAATGTGGATTTTAACGCCTCTTATAAATAGAAAGTATAAAACAACTGGCCAGTTATGGGAAAGTTGTGAAGGATAACTAAGAAGACATACGGCTACATAAGCCACTATTGCATTGGGGTATAGACGTTCTGTCACAGACTTCCTGCTAGAAAGTCAACTTGCTCCTAATAGAGAGAGAATTAACATTGCAAGATACAAGGACGAGCCATCTGAATGTATAAAAACATGGAATGCGTCACATTAAGGTTAATTTTTGGTTAAAAGAATATGTCATGTATAAGTTGTTCTGTGTTAATATAATATGTCATGTATAAGTTAGTTCTGTGTTAATATAATATGTGATGTATAAGTTAGTCCTGTTAATATAATATGTCATGTATAAGTTAGTCCTGTGTTAATATAATATGTCATGTGTAAGTTAGTCCTGTTAATAGAATATGTGATGTATAAGTTAGTCCTGTTAATAATATGTTATGTATAAATTAGTTATGTTAAAATATAATATAAATATAAAAAAAGTGTTAATTGCTGGTTAAGGGAATATGTCTTATTAGGTCTAGTTTTTAGATAATGCCACATTAAAGTTACTTTTTGGTTAATATAAAATAAACGTAAGGATCCCCTTTCACGCCATCCATGCCGCGTATGGGAAATATGGTGGTGGCACAGGGGAGGTATAGCCATTTTCTGTGCATGGGTTGACTACAGGAGCCGGTTTGTAATTGGACAGACATCCTGCACCAACTGCGGATAAAAATCTGATAACTTAACTGGGAAGCCAGTGTACTAACCTATGCTACCGCTAATTAGTATTTGGTTTATAGAATATGGCATATAAAGTTTAGTTTTTGGTTAATATAATATGTCATATAAAGTTTAGTTTTTGGTTAATAGAATATGTCATATAAAGTTTAGTTTTTGGTTAATAGAATATGTCATATAAAGTTTAGTTTTTGGTTAATAGAATATGACATATAAAGTTTAATTTTTGGTTAATAGAATATGGCATATAAAGTTTAGTTTTTGGTTAATAGAATATGGCATAGAAAGTTTAGTTTTTGGTTAATAGAATATGGCATATAAAGTTTAGTTTTTGGTTAATAGAATATAGCATATAAAGTTTAGTTTTTGGTTAATAAAATATGACATATACAGTTTAGTTTTTGGTTAATAGAATATGTCATATAAAGTTTAGTTTTTGGTTAATAGAATATGGCATATAAAGTTTAGTTTTTGGTTAATAGAATATAGCATATAAAGTTTAGTTTTTGGTTAATAGAATATGGCATATAAAGTCTAGTTTTTGGTTAATAGAATATGGTATATAAAGTTTAGTTTTTGGTTAATAGAATATGGCATATAAAGTTTAGTTTTTTTGTTAATAGAATATGGCATATCAAATTTAGTTTTTGGTTAATAGAATATGGCATATCAAGTTTAGTTTTTGGTTAATAATAACAATGTTCGCCTAGCCATCTGAGGCCCTCGTTGGGTAGGTCGAACGCCACCATGACCAGACGAAACGGTGCTCTGCCAGGATAGCGGTTTGGGGGGGAGGGGGAGGGGGGGGGATTTGTTATCTGTTGAAGCTGTGTTTCGGGCACGGCCTCTCTTGCGCTTCCAGCCATCTGGTTGGATACCCTTAGCACTTTGAACTACGTTGAGGATCTGGTGAGCTGGAACTTCCTGACCCAGTCGAACAACATGTCCAAACAGGCAAAGGCGGTGACGGTCCAGGTCTTCTGATACAGCTGAGAGGTTAGTCATAATAGAGACCTAGACATTACGTACGAGATCGTACCAACGGACTCCAAGAATACTCCGCTGACTGCGCATATGAAAGCACACGAGTCTTGAGATATCTTTTTTCAGCAGAGTCCGGGTTTCAGCTCCATACATTAGCACTGAAACCACACACGACTGGTAAATACGAAGCTTTGATCTCAAGGATAATCTACTATTGTTCACACGCGACGGGGGTCATTCATCACTGAAGCAGCGAAGCCAATCCGTCTTAACATATCTGGGCTAATGCGTCCATCAGATGAGAGTGTGCTTCCGAGATAAGAAAGTTCATTTACGCTCTCCGCTGTGTGACCGCCAACTGCTATGTTCTGGAACCTTGTATCAGAGCCAAGTTACCAAATTTAGGTGTTCACCCATGAGATTGATAGTTCCATTTTTTGAGCTGTACTTTCCAGACAGTAATGATTTTTGGTTAAAGAATATGGCCTATAACTTTAGTTTTTGATAAATATGAAATAGAATATTAAGATTAGTTTTTGGTTAATATAGTATGCCAAATTATAATATTTTTTTGGTTAATATAATATTGCATATTAAAGTTAGTGTATGAGTCGTGTCGCATCAGCTGATCTATAGTCTAGCTGCTTCTCATAGACAGTCAGCTGGGCTGATGAAGGAACAATGAATGCAAAAATAGGAAGTCAATAATAGGCTCAGACTACATTGTTATACATGACATAAGTGAAAGCTAAGCAGGATTGTCTCAAGGCTAGAAATCGTATTATAAGATGTAAAGTGCTACATAAACCACATATACGCAGAACAGATGCAAGCGTTAATACAGGCATTGTGCATGGTGACCAACTGTAGTAGTACCCCATGCTCCTACTGCAGAACAACAGGAAAGGTGATGCTAATCACAAATATAAATGGCATGCGTTTCCCACGATAGGCGTATATACAGAACATGGGGTGATTCATGCAGAGCTAGGAAGCACAAACAGAACATGGGGTGATTTATGCAGAGCTAGGAAGCACATACAGAACATGGGGTGATTCATGCAGAGCTAGGAAGCATATACAGAACATGGGGTGATTCATGCAGAGCTAGGAAGCAAATGCAGAACATGGGGCGATTCATGCAGAGCTAGGAAGCATATACAGAACATGGGGTGATTTATGCAGAGCTAGGAAGCACATACAGAACATGGAGTGATTCATGCAGAGCAAGGAAGCATATACAGAACATGGGATGATTAATGCAGAGCTAGGACGCATATACAGAACATGGGGTGATTTATGCAGAGCTAGGAAGCATATACAGAACATTCGGTGATTCATGCAGAGCTAGGAAGCATATACAGAACATGGGGTGATTCATGCAGAGCTAGGAAGCATATACAGAAAATGGGGTGATTCATCCAGAGCTAGGAAGCAAATACAGAACATGGGGTGATTCATGCAGAGCTAGGAAGCATATACAGAACATGGGGTGATTTATGCAGAGCTAGGAAGCATACACAGAACATGGGGTGATTCATGCAGAGCTAGGAAGCACATACAGAACATGGGGTGATTCATGCAGAGCTAGGAAGCAAATACTACGTCGATATCAGATATGTAGAAGGCTAATGGATTGCGGGCACTGCTTCACAGAAGAGACACATAACCCATCATCCAGATGAAAAAGAGCTGCAGTAAGCCAACGCACCAAGACAAGACGATAAGGGGTTGGGTGGTCTGAAACGTGGTAGCTTCGGGCATATAGATTTAAATGACATCACCAAGTAATCCTACCCGTGAACACAACACCGCTAAAGGCCACCATACAACTATGACGGTTCCAGCTGGAGCATGGACGTTTAGGGCAAGGGAGATGGGGCTGGCGACTGTGTTCGCTAAGAATTGAAGGTTGCATGAATGCTTTGGACTAACGCAGGTTATGCCAGTGTCAACACCGTTTCTAAATTAGGTCGGCAATGGAACGAGAGGTTAGGAACACGTTAGGTAGAAGACTTTGTCTGGTACAGGGGTGGGTGTCAGATCTGACCCCTCTGGCGTCAGACTTATCAAGGGCGGGGGTTGTTAACAATCTCACATTTACACGACCAGCTGCCACATTTAGAATGACAGGGACTCGTGGATAGACATCCAATAACATTCTAGTTGTGGTGGCTCCAAATTGGAGTAATGGCTAAATCAGTCGACCCTAAGAAGACCACTGGACAGCGATGCTGTTGCTTGACACTATAAAATACACTGCAGAGATAAACTCGAAAGTCTGGCTGTGAGACTGGCAGGAAGGCTAGGGGTGAGTCTGGAAGTGAGAGAGGTTACATTGTGGTTGTACCATCATACACCTCGAATTTGGTCTGTCGTGCACAATAGGTGCTTATGAAGGACACCCTGTGAACAGCAAGATATATGAATGTGTGTTGTATGAGGAGGACACGCTGTGAACGATGTATGTTCTGAATTATTACACGAGTGTACAGGTCGCCTAAGGATGAGATTCGAATGTGAGTTGTATGTGCAGGACACCCTGTGAACGATGCATGTTCTGATTATATGTGAGCGTACAGATACGCCTGAGTATGTGAAGTGATCTGATTATATGTGAATGCACATATTGCCTAATTATACGTGACCTGATTATATGTGAATGCACAGATTGCCTGATTATATGTGATCTGATCATATATGAATGCACATATCGTCTGATTATACGTGACCTGATTATTTGTGAATGCACAGATCGACTAAGTACGTGTTCCGATCTTGAAGACGAGCTTATGATTGTGTGTTTAGGGTGCAGATAGAGCTATTCAGTTTTGGCTAGAATAATTCTTGCGGTTGTACAGTTTTATTGTTGCAGGTATAGACCTAGAACCAGGGTGCGTGAGTAGTTACAGACGGGTTATCAACAGCAATTGCTTAAATTTTATGTGGTAGTTAAAGATATATATTATGATTATTTAGTTTATAAATTCTTTTCTTTTATTGATATTGTGCAACAATTATTCTTGTTAATAAAATTATATTATTTTGTTATATGGTCAGCGAGAATGTTTACGGTGTTTCACTGTGTTGAAGTCGTGTCGTTGTGCAGATATATGTTGTAACCCTAAGATAAGTAAACTACTCAGCAATAACCTTAAAGTCGTATGCTGCTATACATCCGATACCACTGAAACAGGATAATTAAATCCTACACATTAAAACATCAATGAATGGCCTTTAAGCTGGACATGCGTAAAAGACATTGCAGAAGGGAAGTGTTTCACTGAGTATGATAGAAGAAAACTACCCAAAGCAATCGTAAACAAATCCATACACAGAAGGATCAGTTTCACATGTTGTAAAGAATGGATAAGCTGGTATTTTTTTTTTCCCATCCCGATAATCAATGTGAGACAAAGAGTATTCTCGCTGCAACGTTCTACTCTAACCATCCAGCTCAGGTGCAAGAACTTGAGTAATCTGCAAACATGATTCACAACAATTCAGACTGCCGCCAGGTAGTCATCTTCACAGACACCCATACTGTACCGCAAGCTATCAAACTCCCTCACCTGTGGAATGAACGATTCAAGGAAATCATTAGAAAACAAATCATACTTCACTTAATTTTAATTAACTTACCTTAACATAACGTCTTTATATTGGTTTAGAAAACTCTGCAGAGTCTGTATACAACCAGTTTAATTTACATTACCTTGCTCTAAAAGTTATGCACATTGAATTTATTCTTAAATGCATTAATTGTCTCTGCCCTATGACCTCCCGTGGCAATGCATCCTAAGCATTTACCACTCTCTGACTAAAACAATATTTCCTAATATCTAATTTAGACCTTTCTTTAGTTAACTTGTAGCTATGCCCTCTTGTTCTTGTGTGTGATTGTATTTTGAAAAGAACTTGTTATCCATCCCTCTGATCATCTTATAAACCTGAATTGTCACCACGAATTCTCCTCTCTTTTAGACACTGCAGGCCGGTTTTCCTATCCTCATAATTCTTGAATCCCACAATCAGTTTTATCGCTCTTTTTGTATTCTTTCCAGCATGTTTATATCCCTTCTATGATAAGGACTCCACACCAGTACACAGTACTCCAATCTAGATCTAACTAATGCTTTAAACAGTTTGACTATCACTTCCTTGCTCCTATGTTTAATATTAATTTGTATCATACCTAACATTGCATTTGCCTCTTTCATTGCTACCTTAACTTGTTCCCTCACTTTACCTGTGTGAACTATTAAAACATCTAGGTCCCTTATCTTATCTATCTTTCTAATATTGTTCTCTTCTATTCTGTAGTTATGTTCCATATTGGATCTACCCATGTGGATGACTCTACATTTATCTACAATAAACTTCATTTGCCAGCTTACATACCATTCTTGAATTTTATCTAAATCCAACCTCAATATATCCACTTCTGCTTTAGATGAGGCACTACTGCATAGTTTTGTGTCATCAGCAAATTTTTCAATCATGGATCCCATATCAATGTCCAAATCGTTGATATATATCAAGAACAAAATTGGTCCCAAAACGGAGTCCTGTGGCACTCCACTTTTCACTTCACACCACTCAGAGTAGTCCTTATTTATGCCCACCCTCTGCCTTCTTCCCATTAACCAATTTTCAATCCGTTTGGCAGCCTCCCCATATATTCTATGTGATTTTAACATTCTATATAATCTTTGAACAGGTAGTCTGTCAAAGGTCTTTGCAAAATGTAGATAAATAACATCCAATGGTTTCTCTTTATCTCTCCTTTTAGTAACCTCCTCCATGAATTCTAATAGGTTCGTTAAGCACGATCTCCCTCTGGTAAACCCATGCTGACTTTTTCTGATTAGATTACATTTTTCTAAATGCATTACAATGTTTTCTTTTATTATTGACTCTAACAATTTACAGACTATGCTCGTTAAACTCCCCGGTCTATAATTTGCTGGATCTGATTTTTAGCCTTTTTTAATACGGGGATCACTTCTGCATCTTTCCAATCCCGTGGAACAATCCCTTTTGAAAGTGATTGAGAACATAATATAGCCAATGGTTTTGCTAGTTGGTCTCTAATTTCATACAGCAATTTTGGATGAATACCATCTTGATCTGGACATTTATCTACTTTCAACCCCTCTCATCTTTTAAAAACCATTTCCTCTGTAATACAGATTGATCTTAATCCTTCTGTATCCAGGTCTCTTTGAAATATATATGTAGGCTCTGGTATCTTGGAGATTGGAGCAGTCCTCTTTTGTGTAGAATGTGCCAAAGTACTGATTGAGTAGATTAGCTGCCTCCCTATTCTCACTTATTGTTTTTAATGTACTGTCTTTGAGAGGGCCTACTTTGTATTTCGTTCTTTGTTTATTTTTAACTTAAGAAAATAGGCTTTTAAAATCAGTCTTGATCCTCTGAGCACGTTTTTTTTTTCGAGCTCAATTGTTGCTGTTTAATTCACTTTCTGCTGGTCAAAATATTTTAAATATATTTCTTTTGATTTACCTGCCTCTATATAATGTTTCCATGCTTTATTTTTAGCTCTTCTAACTTTAACTACAAATCTAGTAACCACTTTTTACGCTTGGGGCTTTACCTGCCTACATGGAACACTTTCCTCTTTTAGCTTTTCTAGACCTGTTTTAAAACTCTTCCACTCTTTTTCAACATCTGTTCCTACGACAATATCTTTACAGAGTATGTGGCTCTCTGCCTCTTTCATCTTCTTAACAACTGCCTTAGATTAGTCATATGTTCGCGTGTTTATGTTTCCTTCTTTCCCTACAATAAGATCCCAACGGATGATATGATGGTCACTTGAGCCAAGCAGTTCCGTAACAGTAATGTTTTCAATCATATTTTCTTCTGTAGTAAAAACTAAGTCGAGTGTGTTTTTGCCACATTTATCTAAGCACTGGTTTATGCGTCCTGATATCGCCCAAAGGACTACGGTCTGGGGTGGAATGGGCGCGCCTCCGCCAGTACAAACTAGTGAGGAAAACTTCTAAGCAAGAAAAAGCAACAACTTTGGTGGCTGCTTCTACATGTTGAATTAAAAAAGTGTCAGTTATGCACTTAACAAAAGATTTTGACTCTGCAAGTGCTTCTGCCATATCCCATTTACTACTTCAGTGACTACCGCCTCATTATGGCGTACTGGGTTACTAAATGGCACATAGACGCCAAAATTAAGACTTGGAGATTTTCAAAAGAAAACATTGAAATCCCGCACATTAACAAAAGATGGATCCAGACTGTTAGAAGAGAATAGTACCAATCCAATAACAATTGTCGCACACTTGACGGCAGGCACGGATTAGCATTCTTCACCTCCAAACAGGACACAACAGGCTGAGAAAACACGCAAGCAAGCTTCGACTGTCTGCTTCACCACTGGACAAAATGATGAAATTAGTCAAAATGTACAGGAATTCGGCCTATATGGACATTTAGAGAAAATACACTGGCCCAACCATTCAACATGAAACTTCAAACTGCACACGGCTAAATAGCAGATCCAAACAAAGGTTCAGTTTATCACATGAACTCCTCTGACGGTGTGGACAGCCCCGGAACTCCTCTGACAGTGTAAACATCGCGGGAACTTCTCTGACGGTATAATCATCATGGGAAGTTCCGTGACGGTGTAAGCGTAATGGGAACACCTCTGACGGTGTAAACATCATGTACACTTCTCTGACAGTGTAAACATCGCGGGAGCTTCTCTGACGGTGTAATCATCATGGAAACTTCTCTGACGGTGTAAACATCATGTACGCTCCTCTGATGATGTAAAAATCAAATATATGAATACAAGAAGGAGGAGAAGGGAGTAAGAAAATAAGACAATTCGTCCAAAATAACCGAAATAAACCATAAGTTGAAATGTTCCTTTACGCAATAGTTTCGTTACGGACAAATATTTTGATTTTTTCCCGGATTTGTTCTATCTGCCTGCGTAACATTTAGTTTGATGTTTTTGTTTGTCTAGTCAAGTCAACTGACAACCAACAGCCAACTCAGAACTAGCATGGAGCGTAGAAATGGAACTGTCCTAATTAAAACAAACCACCATGTACGGAGCCATTAGAACATATTTCGATGAGTCGGCCTGACTACCTCTTCTGTGAACATCATTCAATGAGTCGGCCTGACTACCTCCTCTGTGAACATCATTCAATGAGTCGGCCTGACTACCTCCTCTGTAAACATCATTCGATGAGTCGGCCTGATTTTCGCTTCTGTGAACATCATTCGATGTGTCGGCCTGACTACCTCCTCTGTGAACATCATTCGATGTGTCGACCTGATTTTCGCTTCTGTGAACATCATTCGATAAGGCGGCCTGACTACCTCCTCTGTGAACATCGTTCGATGAGTCGACCTGATTTTCGCTTCTGTGAACATCATTCGATGAGTCGGCCTGACTATCGCCTCTGTGAACATCATTCGATGAGTCGACCTGACTAACGCTTCGGTCAACATCATTCGATGAGTCAGCGTGACTACAGCTTCTAAGAAGCTCATGCATAGAGCCTTGAACCAGCACAGACCTTCACTGGAACCAGCACAGACTTTCACTGGAAACCATGCAACGAATACTCTGCGTTGATCCCATTTTCATGTACATACCTGAAACCTCATCTGTTGCACAAATCGATCAGAAGCTCATTTTTTTTAATCCACTGTATGGATCGACGGTCAAAACTAAAAGAACAATTCCGTATCGTTCTAGTCGGACATTTTGACCGCAGTGTCGAGGACGACCCCACCCACCAGTTCTTAAATTAGTTCACGGACATCAATGAGGAGACATGACCCTCTCCTTTTAGGTCCAGTCTTGGTTGTTCAATGTCCCGCCATCAAATAGTTAGGTCAAATGAGAAAGACAACATTCTAGTTACTTGCAGCCGGACACTCATTGTGCTCGAGGACAGTTGGTATGACGGGTTGTTGTTGCCAAGCGGATTGATGTATGCGTGTCGATGTCAAATAGGAGAATCAAAGCATCCATCCTCTGGTGCATACCTTGGTGGTAGTACCAAATACCTCGTACTGAAATGTCACTGCGAGCTGTTGAGATTTCACCAGGACTGAGAGATATGTTCGCACAATAGACGAACATATTCTCCATTGTCCTCTCTGGCGACTGATCGTCCCTCGGTAGGCTCGCCACATAGCAAAAGTGTGTCACGGTTAAATAATAATAAAGCCATAATTTCCTTCCTACAACAGAAGGAGTGCATTCCAGAGGGGGCTGAAATGTTTTGATGGATTTGATGACTGATTCTAATTCCCACAGGTTGTCATTCTTGGAAAACGGTGAGAGAAATATGCTTTTTTTTAATAAATCTTCCTGAGTAGGAAAGAAGCCATCAAAGGTTGAAATAAAAAGCTGATAAAAAATGACCCAACTCTTGGAACAAATACACCCTTGCTGTTCTCTGTAGAGCATAGGTCTTCAACACATACACGTCACGTCTTCTCTTCATGGGACGTGCTTCCCAGTTAGGTCTATTTCTTTCTTGTTTTCTTGACGTATTTCTCTATTTCTGTTGTCTATTCCTGTTTTGATTTGCTACCATTGCTCTTGCCTTGAGGAATCTAGAACATATGATGTCTTGTATTACTATCAAGGGATGTGTGTCCTGACCAACTCCAGTACGTTGGCTTCACTACGTGTAATTTTCTAAACAAAGAAGCAAAAAATATAAGAGTAAATGCATCACTTTCCTCGAAGATCGCATGTAACAGAAGAAGACAATCTAGCACGTTACCTCTTCAGTAAATTTGTGTAGACCATCAATAACGATCCTGGCCACAGTAGGGTCTGTCCGCAGCAGCGAAGACGGATCAAAGTCAAATTCACCTATATCTTTGCTGCTCGTGACGGCCAACAAACCCTTAAGGGATGTGTCGCTTATTGAAGTTAGGAACGTCGTATCGGAAGATCCATCTCGCAGGTACGTCTGCACTGCATGCAGGAAGTAAATAAAGTTAACATAGGTTTACCGACAACAATTTCATTTTAGTTTATTTGCTAGGGGCTTCTTCGTCTTCTTCTTCGTCTTCTTCTTCTCCTTCTTCTTCTCCTTCTTTAGTAGCGGGTTTTCATGACTCTTCTGATACGTGTTTGAGAATGTAATGCAGTGCAAGACTCCCCAATGTGCTAACTCATTTGAGGATCACAGTGTTGATACCGTCCTGGCTGTCTAGACTTATGTGGTACAGCATGCTTCGAGGAAGACGGAGACAAGCGTGAGACTGAAGCCCTGTTCAGTGTGTTGCACCTGTACCTGATCTTACTGTTCTCTCCACACCATAGTTGAAGTAATATCATGATTTGCAGAGCACACCTTTGCTCGCTTCCCAAGAGAAAGTGACCGGAATGTTGTAACAGTTCCACCCTGAGCAAGAGAGTTTAGGGCCTGAATGCGTGCCAAGGTCACTCTCTGTCTGGTCACTACGCCAGGGTCACTCACCGTCTCAACAAAGGGAATCGGAGTTGGGGAAAGTATGTACAGGAAGGAACTGACCACTAGCGTTCCGATTTGAGTAGCGTGGGTGCAGGGTGAGTGGGGGGTGAATGACAGACGAGGTGGCAGCAGAGCTTGCTGCGATAAATGAGTGACAGGTTTTCAGAGTAATGTGTTCCAACAACGACTGAATAGAGCAATCCCCCTGAGATCCATTGGTCAGCTCTGATACTTCTTGAGAGTATATAACACTAGACAAAGCTTAGCTCAAGTAGGCTGGCATGGAGAAGGGATAAGTGAATATATATAGGGGTCTGTTTAGCTCACCGACTTAGATAGAGGAGCGATTGATAGACTGTTGTACGTATGTTAGAGATAAACAGGATCGCTCAAAGGACATACGCCATAGAGTCGGGGCCAACCGCTCAAAGAGGTGTGTGTGTGGGGGTTTTGTATTAATAGATAAACTGAACGTGTGTTGTAGCAGGACACCTTGTGAACGAGCTACGTCCTGACGAGTTAAGCGAGTGTGTAGATCGACTAGGTGAGATCTAGATGGGTGTGTGATGTGTGTACAGCAATAGAACTGGGTTTTGGTGTAATATATATATATATATATATATATATATATAATATAGGAATATTTAGTTAAGATGATATGTATTGTATTGTGTTTGTAATTTCACTACTCATTTTTCTAGTATGAGTATTATATAATAAATATGCCACCTGCAGTGTGCTATGTCCGTTGCTGTATGTGGTCATGAATGATGTGGATGAGAGTGATAATGTTCTAAGTTAGAATAACCCTAGGGCAAACAGTGGAATCTGCTACACATTATTATTTGGTGCCCGTGACCACGGATTGTCATGGTAGTTTGTATAAATATAGTTGTATGTGTGGCTACATATTTTTAATTGTGTGTTGAACACAAGTGTCGCGGTTTTATATAAGTTTGTGTATGTAGTTAGGAGTAGGGGAGTAGCTAGTGGTTATAATGTTAGTTACCATAGGTAGCTCTTCCAATCATCTGACCGGTAAGTGTGAAATGTTTTCACCCTTTGTTGTATTACTGACAAGACTTGACATTGTGTGCATACTTGACAGTATTGCAAATTTGTTTTTGGATACTGGTTTATTCAACATGTCGAGGTTAAACAATGTTAAACAATGTTATCATTGTCTAGTTTTTGGACATTTGTCTATTGAATGTTCAAATGTTCTTCAGGATACTAACGTTCACTGGCGACAATGCGTCCTTAACACAAGCAAGCCTTTCATGGCACTAGCTACTGTCCAAATGACGAGCGATAAGTTAGACGACAAAAGTCAACTACAAAACCAGCTAAGAGAACTAACAAACATAGTTGTTCTGCAGGAAAGCCGGGAAAAAGACCCCCGATGGAAGTTGCGAAAGCTGTTGCAACAGTTTGAAAACAGAGCGTCCAAGCCAGCTAGGAAGGAGAGAAACAATAAACAAATGACAGAAATAAACACGGCCCAGTGGTTTGGAAACAGAGGGGTAGGAAGCTCGACCAACTTCCAAATTTCGATCCGTGGAGGGACAGAGGTGCAAATCTCAGGGCGGATGTGTGTAGTGGCTGGACAGAGATAGTGAAAAGGGGAGGAGTTTGACCCAGGTAGAGATGCCAAGTCAAATTCGTGTGAAAATGGTTAAGCAGAAGTTTTAATCGGGCAGATTTTTAGCCTAGAATGTGAGACCATTTGCAAAGTTACAGATGGAGAGGCAGGGCAGGAGCTATGCTATAACAGAGACTTTGAGCACGAGGCAGATAAACAGAAAGAGATAGATGCAAGTTTTGTGTATCCAGAAAAGTTAGGGACGGAGGGCAGGTTACGCAATGCAAACAAGACAAACGTTCGCTCAGACGTCCAGATGAAAGGTAACAGGATCGAACAGCGTAGCGCGAGTATTCAGGAAGAGGGTGTTACGACAGGTAACACGGTCTGGCGGGATGAAAGAGGCCAAGTTTACCAGGAACTTGTGATCAAGCCTGGTAGAACATTAGTTGAGGTCGACGAAGAATCGAGCAAGGAAACAGTCGGAGATTCGTCAGGTGAAGAGGAAAAGAGAGAAGAAGGAATGGTGGCAGGGCCAGCTATGGTTTTGTACCCACCCACGCCAGGTCCTAGCCATGCGGGAGAAGTGGTCGAACAGACCGAAGGAAGGGAGAACCCTTAGGCCACCGAGAAAGGAAGTGTGAATGACGCACAGCAAGAATGCGAAACGGATGCACCGTGCAAGAACACTCGTGCAGCCAAGAAAAGAGGAACAGCGCTTCTAAGGAAAATAAAGATAAGAGGAAGACAGGTTACCCCAGCCAGGACAGAGAACTAGTTTTCGAAGCAAAGCTGAAAAGATCCCAGATCGAGATAAGCCAACGGTCAAACGAACAGTGGGAAACGTCTTTCCCAGAAATATTCAATACAGATGGACGGAAGGCTGAAGTACCGGACAATGCAAGTGTACGTAACACCACCTGGGACCCGGTAGATACGAACCAAATAAACCGTATATCAAGCAGACCAAACAACTGTGATGGGCGTTTCACAGTTTATTGAATAGGTGGTACCTCAGTCTGTTGTGGCCTGTGCGGAGTCTGAAGACCACGACCTACCCTCTTCTGTTCAACTGGTAATAAGCATCATTTTTTGTGAAGCCAGTAGAACAAAAGTACCTGAATGCGTGCGAAGGTCACTCTTTGTCTGGTCACTACGCCAAGGTCACTCACCGTGACAAAGTGAATCGGAGTTGAGGAAAGAATGTACAGATTGGAACTGACCACTGTCGTTCCGATTTAGATAGTGTGGGGGGGGGGGGGGGTGACAGACGGGAGGGCAGCGGAGCTTGCTGCAATAGATGACAGGTGTTTAGAGTAATTCGTTCCAATAACGACTGAATTGAGCCAACCCACTGAGATCCATTGGTCGGTTCTGATACTGCCTGAGAGTAAATAACACTAGACAAAGTTTAGCTCAAGCAGGCTGGTATGGAAAAGGGACGAGTGAATATAGATAGGAGTATGTTTAGCTCACCGACTTAGATAGAGGAGCGATTGATAGACTGTTGTAGGAATGTTGGAGATAGAACAGGATCGCTCAAAGAACATACGTCATTGAGTCGGGGCCAGCCGCTCAAATAGGTGTGTGTGGACGTTTTGTATTAATAGATAATCTGAACGTGTGTTGTACGCAGGGCACCTTGTGAACGAGGTATGTCCTGACGAGTTAAGCGAGTATGTAGATCAACTAGGTGAGATCTAGATGGGTGTGTGATGTGTGTACGGCAATAGAACTGGATTTTTGTAGTTGGGAATTCCATCAATAGCTAATGCTTAAAATTTCCGCTTTAGTTAATATTTATATTAACATATATATAATATAGGAATATTTAGTTAAGATGATATGTATTGTATTGTGTTTTGTAATTTCACTTATCATTTTTCTGGTATGAGTATTATATAATAAATATGCCACCTGCCGTGTGATATGTCATTTGCTGTGTGTGGTCATGAATGATGCGGATGAGTGTGATAATGTTCTAAGTTAGAATAACCCTGGGATCAAGATGCTGAGCAGCATATGGCTGCAATAGTCAGCGACCCATAGCTGACTGCTAGCGTCAGGGCCAGTGAACCATAGCTGCCACAAAGACCCTTCTACACCTCCACGCGGTGATCATGGATAACAGGCTGCAGTAGAGCATACTGGCTAAAAAGAAGGGATCGAAGAGGGAATGCTAACCCGGAACTCAAAAAATGCTTGCTGAAGTCGGATGTGTTGGACCGAAAGGAGCACATATCGCAGCCGAGCTGTAAACTAAGACACAACGCATTCCGTTCTCTGGACTACATTCTGCTACTTAAGCCCTTTCATGGTTTTGTAGTTGGAGATTGAGAACGAAAGAAGAAGAAAAACCCTAGGGCAAACAGTAGGATCTGCTACAAAGTGACCCGAGAAGTAGTAGTTTGCTCATCTTAAGATTCGTAACTGTTTAATTAAGGAAGATTCTCATAACTATTAAACCATTCATCATCATCATCATCAACATCATCATCATCATGATCTGCCTGCCGGTTGGTGTAGGCGATCATGGATCTTCATCCACTCCTTTCACGTGTTGTTCATATACTCTGTTATTGATCGTTTCCCGTTCGACTTTTTCATGCTGTCGAACATTTTCTTTCCCTGCCTTCCTCTATCTCTCTTCGCTACTATTTTATCCACTGCCGCAGTAGGTTCCATCCCGCATATTCTTATATCATGCTCGAAAGACGATGACTGCCTTGACCTGACTTGTGCCTTGAGTTGTATGAGTGTCTTCAAATACCGCGACATTGGCCCTCTTCCTAGACCATGGAATCCCAACACTCTTCTGTCAAACTACATCTCTGTCCCATATAGTGATCTGTTTGCTTGTTTGCTGATTGTGCCCATTTCACTTCCTTATATCAGCACTGGTTCCATATTGCATACAATAACTGTCTTTCTTAATTCAAGCAAACGTGTTTTGTTGTACACGACTTCCTTCATGCTCTAGACAACCTATTTTGTCTGGGCTGTTCTGTTTCTTATTTCAGAATTGATGGGACCAAAATCTAGCAAGTACTACAACTGCTTGGGACAACTCAAGCGCATTGCTGGGACCATAACATAGCAAGTACTACAACTGCTTGGGACAACTCAAGCGCATTGCTGGGACCATAACATAGCTAGTACTACAACTGCTTGGAACAACTCAAGCGCATTGCTGGGACCATAACATAGCAAGTACTACAACTGCTTGGGACAATTCAAGCGAAACTGCACACCCCTCTGATCGGTCGGCACTGAAATTGCATTGACAACGTCCCGAGAAGGGATCCTGATACTATCGCCAAATCCGTCCTGCTATGTATCCAGAAAAAAAAGTCAGGCTCAGCTGGAACTGTTACAGTGCAAATGGAAATCATGAACCATTTCTAGGTATCGTTAGAATGATGAACGTGGATGGAGAGAGGTGCAGTGAGTTTATTGCTCTCCCTGAAGTCGCATTCATGTGCCAAGGTCACCGATCGCTTGACCAGCTATTGACCAACAATCTGAGGGAAAATACACAGGTAAGGGATTGTACTGCGAAGTCAAGGTCTGTAACATAGTTGTTACACTAGGGTCAGGCTGTGAAGTTGGCAAAGACTTCAGTATACTAAGTCAAGGTTTGTCCCATAGTAGTTACACTACGGTCAGGGAATGAAGTTGTTAAAGACGTCAGTATACTAAATCTAGGTGTGTCCTATAGCAGTTACACTGCGGTCAGGGAATGGAGTTGTTAAAAACGTCAGTATACGTCAAGGTGTGTAGTTACACTGTAACAGTTCCAGCAGAAGCATGGGCGTTTAAGGCAGAGTGGTGTGACCGACGACTCTGAGAACAAAGGTACCTGCATGTGTGCCACGGTCACTCACCGTCTCGACACTAAGTCGACAACGGAAAACGTGAGGAGTGTGAATGTGGGGGGAGGGGGGGGCAGGCTAAGGGAAAGAATGTGTCTTGTACAGGTAGGCGTTAGGAGCTGACCACTCTGGCATTTTGATTTGATTAGTGGGGCGCTAGTAACAGACAAAGGCCATCAGGTCTTGCTTCGACATTTTGAGTGACAGGAATTCGGAGTAATTCTTTCCAATAACAACGAAATAGAGGTAGACCCAAACTAGAGGATGGCTGCGTCAGACAACCGACAGAAGACTATTGGACAGCTCTGATACCGCTTGTGACTATATAATACTAGACACAGTTTAACTCAAGCAGGCGGGTCATAGAGAGAGAGAGAGAGAGAGAGAGAGAGAGAGAGAGAGAGCGCGCGAGAGAGAGAGAGAGATTGAGAATTTAGCTCCGGGTCTTATTAGCTCGCTGACTTTATAGAAAAGCGATTGTTAGCCTGTTACTAGTTGATCAAGTTGTTGTACGAATGTTAGAGAGATGGAATGAGTCACATAATGACTGAATCAGCATACGCCTTTGAGTCTTGGCCAGTCGCTCTATAAGGTGTGTTGGGCACACTGTGACTCGAAGAGATTTGGATGTGTATGTGGTGTGTGCTGGACACTTAGGGAGCGATGTGTGTTCCAGAGTGTGTGTATACGTAGATCGATTGAGTGTGTGATCACATGTGAGTATACATTGAATAGATAGAAGGTAAAATGTCAAGATCACCTGCCTGAAGGGATCTGAATGTATAATGCAAAGACCACCGCCTGAGGGGATATGAGTGTGAGTGAATGCACAGAATATGATCGTGAAGACGCGTTTGTGAGAGTGTGGTGAGTGTGCAGATAAGGGGAGGGGAGTGTAGCGGCTAGAACTGGGTTGAGTGAATGGAAGAGTGAACAAAAACTAATGCTTAAAACTTCCGCTGTAGTTAATAATAATAGTAATATATATATAGCATATGATTACTTAGTTAAGATGTATTTGTGGTGTTGTTTGTAATCTCAGTTTCACTCATATTTTGTTTGAAAGAGATATTAACAAATCTGCCACCTGCTGTGTGATATGTTATTTGCTGTTTGTGGTTGGGAATGATGTGGATGCATGTGGTATCATTCTAAATAGTAAAACCCTAGTGTGAGAACCTGGACTCTGCCACAACACTACAGTTAGGGAATGAAGTTGTTAAAGATTTCAGTCATCTTACTCAAGGTTTGTTTGAGATATGGGGACCAATTTCTTTCCGTCTGCCTTTTACTTCCCCAGTTGTATACCATGCACCCATTTAGAGTTGGATGGATTGGAGCACCCTTTACCTTTGCCATGAAAAGCAAGGTGTTCTCCAACAGCGATAATTAGAGAAGAAAATACATTCAGGAAATAAACACGTCACTCACAAAGACCTACCGTAATGAGGTCTTCACTGCTTCATCTCTACGTCTTTATCTGTTAAATGAGCTCCTTACCTATATGTCATTGAAACCAGTGCTTATTTACACTTAATGGCCGAATCGCTATAGCGCTTGTCTTTGGCAGCCAAATGTTCCCAAGGTCAATTCATTGTCTCAGACCGCTGCAGTACCCATATAGTACTTAGCGTTGGAAAACAGTGTCCCCGAATAAGGGAAGTGGCTACTAACCATGACTTTCCTGAATTACTTCCCTTCCATCAGTGAGTTCAAGTTATTTTCTCATTATGAACTTGTATATGTACTTCCAAGTTTCACTGAAGATGCAGGTTTACAAATCTTGTGTAGCCTCATTCTGATAATCAGCTCTGAAACCTGAACTATTCTGCAGTGATCAGAGGCCAAATAACGTCTTCCTCAAGAACAGTTAGTGGCCCAATCTTGCAATCTATTGATATAGCCCCGTCTCAAACGGCGAAGTCACCCGATAACAAGCTCCGAAAGCTCTTTGATCATGCTAAAATAACGTGGGGTGTATTTATTTGTTCATGTGGTTCGTATTCTTGTGGACGTACACCCCCTCTTAAAGCAGACCATGGCCGTCAAGAATGGAAACAACAACATCCATCATATCCGGTGACCGTCTTCGCAACACCTGCTGGGTCAGTTTGCAATGTCATCGTCATCGCTGCGTGCAGAATATGACTTGACCCTTCATTGGGATCACGGAAACTTGCCACGAGAGGTCCTTGTTGCCTAAGCGGCCTACTTACCTCAATGAGTCTACAGAATGGGTTATCTGGCTCTACGCCGAGCCGTCATTATGTCCCCTTATACGACATGTTTGTTGGTATTGATTGTTCCACTTTCTGCCCACGGAAACATACAGCTGGTTAAACTGTCACCATCGCTGAAACAGTGATGTCTCGATCAATTTATCTTCGATACACTATCGGCATCGTTTCACAGCAGACAAAGACCTCAGTTGCATTATTTCCTGCTGTATACCAGTTTCACATCAGGCATAGACTTACCCTCAGTTAGATGGTTCTTTCCTGCTGTATAACAGTTTCACATCAGGCATAGATTTACCTTCAGTTGGAGGGTCATTTCCTGCTGTATACCAGTTTCACATCAGGTAAGACTTACCCTCAGTTGGAGGGTTCTTTCCTGCTGTATAACAGTTTCACATCAGGCATAGACTTACCCTCAGTTGGAGGGTTCTTTCCTGCTGTATAACAGTTTCACATCAGGCATAGATTTTACCTTCAGTTGGAGGGTCATTTCCTGCTGTATACCAGTTTCACATCAGGCATAGACTTACCCTCAGTTGGAGGGTTCTTTCCTGCTGTATAACAGTTTCACATCAGGCATATACTTACCCTCAGTTGGAGGGTTCTTTCCTGCTGTATACCAGTTTCACATCAGGCATAGACTTACCCTCAGTTGGAGGTTTTTTTCCTGCTGTATAACAGTTTCACATCAGGCATAGACTTACCCTCAGTTGGAGGGTTCTTTCCTGCTTTATAACAGTTTCACATCATGCATAGATTTACTTCAGTTGGAGGGTTATTTCCTGCTGTATAACAATTTCACATCAGGCATAGATTTACCCTCAGTTGGAGGGTTCTTTCCTGCTGTATAACAGTTTCACATCAGGCATAGATTTACTTTCAGTTGGAGGGTTATTTCCTGCTGTATACCAGTTTCACATCAGGCATAGATTTATCTTCAGTTGGAGGGTTATTTCCTGCTGTATAACAATTTCACATCAGGCATAGACTTACTCTCAGTTGGAGGGTTATTTCCTGCTGTATACCAGTTTCACATCAGGCATAGACTTACCCTCCGTTGGAGGGTTCTTTCCTGCTGTATACCAGTTTCACATCAGGCATAGACTTACCCTCAGTTGGAGGGTTCTTTCCTGCTGTATAACAGTTTCACATCAGTCATAGATTTACCTTCAGTTGGAGGGTTATTTCCTGCTGTATACCAGTTTCACATCAGGCATAGATTTACCTTCAGTTGGAGGGTTCTTTCCTGCTGTATAACAGTTTCACATCAGGCATAGATTTACCTTCAGTTGGAGGGTTCTTTCCTGCTGTATAACAGTTTCACATCAGGCATAGATTTACCTTCAGTTGGAGGACTATTTCCTGTTGTATAACAGTTTAACATCAGGCATTGACTTACCTTCAGTTAGAGAACTATCGCCTGCTGCTTCAATTTGACTGGGTGTTGGGGACAGTAGAGTCATAGTATTGTGCACTGGTGGGCGCTGATTCTTGAATTTGATAAGTGCGTTAAGCCATTGCGCTGCTGACGACTTTCTTCGGCCTTCAGATTTGTTGGATTTGGAGCGTAAAGAGTTTCCTCTGGGAGCTGCATTGTTTGAGATGTCTGCTGGTGTTAGATTGGAAGAATTCATGTTGCTGTTTGTTTCGAAAGATTCAACCGTTTCTGTTGTCTCGTGATAATTGCTCTTTTTCTGAGTGCTAAGTGAAACATGGCTTGATATATCGTACATCGCGAATGTGCTATGCGAGTGTCTGGAATTTTCAATTTTCGGGCACAAACGCGAAGAAGATTTTTTGATCAAACCTCGTTTGATATGCACCTCTTTAGAACGGGTATTGGAGTCCAATGAGGGGTTGGGGTTCAGAGAGTCTAATGGAGGGATAGGGTTCAGAGAGTCTATTGGAGGGATGGGGTTCAGAGAGTCTAATGGAGGGATGGGATTCAGAGAGTCTAATGGAGGGATGGGGTTCAGAGAGTCTAATGGAGGGATGGGGTTCAGAGAGTCTAATGGAGGGATGGGGTTCAGAGAGTCTAATGGAGGGTTGGGGTTCAAAGAAATTTTCTCAGAGTCTTTATTCAGGGCCAAAGAGTTTGAACTGAGTTTACGTGTAGACTTATCTGTCTTTCGAGTAGTACTTTTGGGATGTCGTTTGAAAGCTGCCTCCATCACTTTGTAGATTCGGTTCTCCTTTATTTTTCCAGTCTGAAACCTATGGAAACAAATTTTCAATTGTAAATGTTTTCTAATTACCACGTAACCTATGGAAACAAATTGTCAATTGTAAATGTTTTCTAATTACCACGTAACCTATGGAAACAAATTTTCAATTGTAAATGTTTTCTAATTACCACGTAACCTATGGAAACACATTTTCAATTGTAAATGTTTTCTAATTACCACGTAACCTATGGAAACAAATTTTCAATTGTAATTGTTTTCTAATTACCACGTAACCTATGGAAACAAATTTTCAATTGTAAATGTTTTCTAATTACCCCGTTACCTATGGAAAAAAAATTTCAATTGTAAATGTTTTCTAATTACCACGTAACCTATGGAAAAAAATGTTTAATTGTAAATGTTTTCTAATTACCACGTAACCTATGGAAACAAATTGTTAATTGTAAATGTTTTCTAATTACCACGTAACCTATAAGCAATGATCATGCCTGGAATACAGGAAAATAATGAGATGGAAAACATTTAACCGTTGTAGAATATCAGATAAACGGACGGCTAGATTATACACAACAACAACCTACTCACAACAAGAACACAACAGAATTGGACACCTAATCAAATAAACGTTAAACACTGAAATACACGAAAAGGGGGAAACAACAAATAACCTTACTTTTTTCTGATGACCAGAATATTAAAGTTCAGAACCTCATTTCAAGGACACGGCTCAAGGGTACTGAAACTCAAGGTCACACTGCCGAGAGCAGCAAAGAATTCGTCTGTCTCTGCAGCATGATCTCATTCGATATGCGCAGCAGTCCCCACATGTCAAGCCGATAGGAAAAGCTGCGTCTACTATGCACGACCACCGACTCGTTGTGCATGGAGTAACGGCCTTTAAATAAAAATCGGCATCTACCAGTCGTGTATGGATTCCGTCCTGCTTTACACTTCCGAGACCTGGACGTTACTCAAACATGGCATGTCGAGAAAAGATGTCTTCCGCACGCACAACCAGCGGCGTATCTTGGGCATTTGATGGCATGACTCGAAAATTTCCAAAACACTGCACCAGAGCTGAGTTTATTTGTTCGGTTCGGTGATACGGCTAGACCACAAAACCCCGGCGCACCAGAGCTGAGTTTATTTGTTCGGTTCGGTCATACGGCTGGACCACGAAACCCCGGCGCACCAGATACTACACATGTCATTCCTCAGCGCCAAAAGACTTTCCCCGACCGGCTTGAGACGAAGAACAGACTGTCACCGGACAGAACGACTCCTGCAGATAGTAGCATCCACCTCCGCTCTGAACGAGGCCTGGAGCCGTGCGGCAGCAGTAGGTTACAAATGTCGCAGACCGAGGCAGCGAGCCTCATACCCATAAGGTCAGGTCAGATTATCCCGTAATCGGGAGATCATTGGGGCACACATGAAGACATCATCACAACACCACGCCACCCTTCTCTGTCAACGTATTATTATTATTAGAATACGCCACATCAAGTTATCTATTGAATCATCATCGTACACAACGAGGTTTGGGAAGTATTAATGTTGTACATTTATGTGTCGCTGTCTATAGCTGGTCCATAACACGATGCCTGACAGGAACTAAGTTGGATCCCCAAACCAACTGTAAATGTTAACAATAATTTGTATTGGGTTTTTAAAACATTTCTTTTCATAATTTTGCTTAAAAGTACATTTTCTCATCACCGTCAGGTGAATTATTTCGTATGAATCTAACTTAGACCCGCACTGAGCATGGGATTCCAACTGTTTAAAACAAAAACATTGTAACGGCGGTGATCCGGGGCTGAAGCAATTAGATATTTGTTTAGTGCTCTTATGGCAAAGCGAAGAATTTCAAGCAAGTAGGCAGAGGAGGGAAATACGTTCTAAGAGGTTCAACTCTTCAAGGTACAGTTGGTCACAAATTTGAGAATAAAAAACGACAGTGCTGGCAGTTGGATTTGGGTGGCAGTAACCTGAAGCCTAATTTGCATTAATATCATTGCCAATATTAGCGCACTGCAAACAAACGGGTCCAGGATTCCTTCTAATTTGGAAATGATCAATCTAAAGGTAGTGCTAGACTTTAACTCCGCCAAATGGAGCGACGAGTTTACCAATAGTTTTTGTCCATCACAAGTGATGAAGACCACTCTCTTTGTTCAGCCGTGTGGACAGTCGTATCTCTTGCTGTGTCCGCTGAAATGGGTGACTTGCGCAGAGATTTGGATTAAAGTGAGGAAGAAACTGCGCCTTTTGTCAACCTCACTCACAGAGTCTAAGTTACCTTTTGCCAGTGGCAAGACATTCATCGAGACGACTGGAGATAGCATAGGATGCAGATTTTGCCTCAGGGTTACTACCGAAGCCTTTCCGTAAACATGTAACCCGCAGGGTAGAAAGGTGGGAAGGCATCTAACGCAGTGTGTCGTGCCTTTTCGATAACCACAAGAGGTCGTATGGACAACACTCAGCGTGTGAGTGAATCTGGCATCTCTCCCCAGCTGTATTCAGTTCATCATAGTAGCATCTTAAATTCCCACACGCCAAATTCGTGAAGGTGAACCGGCAGAACTAACCCGTGAGATACGACACAGGTATAACTAGTTTAAGCGTAGCGCCATTCAGCCGGCGTCCAGACCAGAATAAACGGATGGAAGAAATCACAAAAAAGAACGAAATAACAAGTCCAGACGGAAAACAACTCCACGTATCCGTGAACACAAGTGTAAGTCGTCGACTAGTGTGAATTCTAGGCAAATCCGTGGTCTGGCGGCATCCATAATGATCCAAAACAGTAGAGAAATGTAGACTCGCAGCCGGTTATGGCGCCATCTTTGTCAGATACAATAGTAAATAAATTAATCTGAAATTGTTTCGCAGAGAAGAAACTGTAAACGTGACTCAATAACGATAATCCCTGACATGTAATGGACGTTAACAAAATGTTTTATCTGACAATAGTAGTGGGCGTCAATGGACGTTAATCTTTGTCAAGCGCTGATTTAGACAAACATGATGGAGCGATGGGTAATACTATCCAGATGAAAACATACTGACCAAGACCTCACGCCATATGCTCGCTGGTGGTCCTAGTACCAGGCTATCATAGGATTCTGACTAACGGGGTGGGGGGAATCGAAACTTTAATTCACACAGTGATCTTCCTGCGTGACTTCGAATTGCACTACAACTAGTTGGACCTTAGTCTAGTCTACCTTTTCAAAAACGCTAAGAAGAGATACTGTAACCCGCAACTAATATAGCGTCGTCAAGAATGAATTCAGTTCAGCGTAAGTAACTTCGAACAACAACATAACCAATCAAGCCCAGCACAGGCTAAAAACAGGGTTCAAGGATTATAAGTTTAAGGTACTGGAATGCACCTCTCCGTAACGACACCCCCCCCCCCCCCCCACATTAATTGTTTCCCATTTCATATGAAAACAAAGCTGAAAGCATTCTTTCATAATAAAACCACAGTTAATAATTTATTGTATAATCTAGTCACACACATAATTTATCTTCTAATCTAACTATCACTACAGTCTCTTACCGCAGACTGTCAGTAATTAACTTGATGGTATCTCCGTATCTACTATTTCTAACAGTAGCAACTAATACACTAAATTAACTTCTTAAGACGTGTGGTCCTCATCTCTATACACGTGAGACATTCATACTTATTGGAGCCCAGACTTCGTCCAATAGCAGCTAGAGCGCAGCCCTGAACTTACCGCGATTCTGCATCCAATAAGTATTTGTTTGGCTAGACCGAAATTAACACTGTTAGAGTTTGTACTGCGAACTCACGTCTTCTGGTCGCCTGTCCAGCCAGTTTTATTTCAACAGACTACAGTGCAACGCTCTTGAAATCTACAATTAGACCTTACGTCCTGACCATTTCGAAAGAATTGTTTTCAGTTTATATGCTTCTCCTATGCTCCATATAATCTCCCCTTAACATCAACTCATCAAACATGGTCGCCAATTACGTGGTACTTCTTTTCCTACCCAGTTAACCAGGTTGTGTCCGGTTGGCTAGTTCCTAATTTCTGCAACCTCTACTCAAATGTCACGTGATATCTTACTGTCAAATTATAACCAGCTGGACCGTTAACAATCTTCATGTGACAACTGGACACAACAGCATTGGCGGTTCTGCTAACTCTCCTACCATTCCTCTGAACACTGACTCCGTCCTACCATTCCTCTGAACACTGACTCCGTCCTACCATTCCTCTGAACACTGACTCCGTCCTACCATTCCTCTGAACACTGACTCCGTCCTACCATTGTAAATAACCGTCTTACACGTGTTAAATCTTTAGAATTATTGCACTAAACTGGGTAATAGCTTTCTTGATAATAACGAAAGTAGTTCTGACCATCTAACTTTCCCATAACCCAATTTTCAGACAATGACAATCCGACTTTGTTCGAATTGACCAATGCACATAACCTCCATCTGAACTCTTCGACGTAATGTCTTTCTTACCTGCTTGCTTACTGTCCAGCTAAAATTAGCTTCCAATTTTTAAATCACCGTTAGCCTAAGGTGGCAGAAGTTGGAAATGATATCTCCCATGCTTCATGCCTGACACTGACACTGTCACACATGACACTACTCTTCGCTTACCCCAATGAGATGCATGATGGTTAACACATCTTGCAATTATCCATGTTGTAAATGAAGGTTTCGAGAAAATTAGCAATGCACTGGATTCGTCATCAGCTGGCACGAATCAGGAAGTGAACACAAGACCGAAGGCAAACGGATTACGTGAACTATGGACGCGTTTTATATGCCAATTTGTTGTAAAATCAGATTCTCCAAAGATTTCTACAAAACAAACTTCAAGTTCCTGCATTCTAAAGATGTAGACATTCTTTTTGCTATGAACCTTCTCAAAATTCGAGACATAGTTACTTTGAGCTGAACGCCAGGTGTCGGTGTTTAGATTCTGATAGTAGCCACCCGATGAAACGAGCACCAAAGCCAAGTGTTCGTCCTACTAGATATGATGGATCAGGTAAACATTTGTAAACAGTTCAATGTGGAAACATTCCTCTCTGTTCTGCACTCTCTGAACTCTGACCTGAGGAAATGCGCGGAAGCTTATTCGTGGACTGGAAATATGCTTTCTTTCTTCAATAAATTGAAAGAAAGTATCTGTGCCAAACAGAAAGTTTGATCATTGACCAATGGGTGTACCAAAGACCTTGATTAAAGTGACATTAAACATAACTTCAACCACCTCTACACCTACATGGTTATTGGGGGAACATATGAAACTCTCCCTGCACTGTTCAGCAAATGTACGTCTGGCAACTTTAAATTTGTGTAGTGTGATCCAATGTTGAAATCGTTCTTAATGTTTATGAACTGGGCGGTGAATAGCTTTTTAGGGAAAAGCACAATTTCCAAATTGAAACGTGTAAAGAATCCGTTTCGCATCATAATGAGGCAGTATAGTTCCAAGTGGTATTCACTACTATGCAAGAAAATGGCATTCTGAAGGCCATTGACTTCTTAACTTAACTTAACATCTTTATACTGGTTTAGAAGACCCTGCAGAGTCTGTATACAACCAGTTACATTTACATCACCTTGCTCTAAAATCTATGCGCATCCAGTTTATTCTTAAATGCATTAACTGTCCCTGCCTCCACTACCTCCCCTGGCAATGCATTACAAGCAGACACCACTCTCTGACTAAAAAAATATTTCCTAATATCTAACCTGGACCTCTCTTTAATCAGCTTGTAGCTATGCCCTCGTGTTATTGTAGGTGGCTGTATTTTAAAAAAACTTGTTATAGTCTAATTTATCGATTCCTCTGATCATCTTATAAACCTGTATTAAGTCACCACGAATTCTTCTCTCTTCGAGACACTGTAGGCCGGTTTTTCTGAGTCGTTCCTCATAACTGTAATTCTGGAATCCCACTATCATCTTTGTCGCTCTTTTTTGTATTCTTTCTAGCATGTTTATGTCCCCTCTATGATAAGGACTCCACACCTGTACACGGTACTCCAAGCTAGGTCTAACTAAAGCTTTATACAGTTTGACGATCACTTCCTTGCTCCTATGTTTAATATTTCTTTTTATCATACCTAACATTGCATTTGCCTTTTTCACTGCTACCTTAACTTGCTCACTCACCTTTCCTGTATGATCTATTATAACCCCTAGTTCCCTTTCCTTATCTATCTTTCTAATATTGTTTTCTCTTATTCTGTAATTATGTTCCATATTGGATCTACCCATGTGGATGACTGTACATTTATCTACATTAAACCCCATTTGCCAGCTTACAGACCATTCTCGAATTTTATCTAAATCCGACATCAATATATCCACTTCTCACAATGTATACAGGAATTCTAAGAAAAGATACATTGTAAACATTTTTGTTGATCAATTATAAATAATTCATGAACATTTACTTTACAGTTTACCAATTCATTACCATTAACACGTTCAAATGTTTGTTATTTCGAGGTTTATGGTGTCTAGCAGTTTCAATTGATTAATCCCTGCTTCACATCGTGTTTTTAAATGCCCACACATTGATTTTGTTGATAAAACGATCTAAAAGGTTAGTTGTAAAGACCATTTACATTTGTATTTCTCTAAATTGGTGAGAAGTGGGCCCGAGTGCATTGGTCTGTTCAGGACCTTCAGTGATGTTAAACAGACCTGTCTCTTTTATTTCTCTTGTATTGTCCATCGTCTGAAACTGAAACATCTGATCCAGCATTGTAGAGCTGCTTGCGTTACGTTGTGGGCCACAGCTGGAGGCATATCGGACAGCATGAGGGGGTATAGTTGAAACCACGAGCCATGGCTACACACGAGTGTCAATGTAATATGATGGTTCTCATTCTTTGTATTCTAAATACCAGGAAATCGACTGATTCCTTCGCTTACTCTGTCTTGAACATGGAGACGTGTTGCGGTCAGAGACTATAGCATGCCTTCACTTCAGACCAGATAATGTGGAAATGTTTCCTGAGAATCTACATTGATCAATTATCGCTTAATTTCAAGTATCATTTGAGATTCATTGATTAGGCTGTCTAAAGTAAATTAAATTCATATTGATACAAATGGCGAAATAGTTCACAACTCGGATCTATTTGTGTTCGGAATCGTGAAACGAAAAAGGTCGCATCTCAAAGAGAAGAAAAGACAATTAAAAATTGGTGCTGAAGTCGGATGCACTGGAGTATTAAAGCGAAACATACAATACAACGGTTTACCTAAGGCAATAAAAAGCAAAAACAACACGTGAAAATAATATGTCTGTAATCCAATCCTGGTGTTGAATCAAGCATTTAACTTCCTCATACCTGCTAGCTAAATGTTTAAACTCATTTCTGTCGTTTGTCTTGGTAGCCATGTTGGATCACGGGCTTACCTCTTGCCAACTCTACATCTCATTGGTGGATGTCCGAGTTGACGTTTAGAGTTGTAGGGCTACAAAAACGTCACACTTTGTTGCCAGCTGTTGTCAGGCATGCGCACCCCGTGTCCCTTACGTTTACATTTCTTAACACCAACCGGGTCATTACAGGTGATTTGAATTCGGTCCCGTAGAGAGACTGTCAGTTTTCTTCCCTTCATTGCACTTTGGCAACCTCGAAGACTCAATGCATCCACCTTTTGAAGGTGCCATACCTCGCAGCCATAGAACATCACTCGAATGACCAAGCCGTTGAAGGCGTGAGCTCTAGCCTTGCCGTTTCTCTTCGGCCTACTGATATATGGGTTTTATGCGAATGAAGCAGAACCATTCAGCAGCTATCCTTAAAGACATTTCACAGCTGCTTGTGTGGCTGTTCCTTATTTTGGACAGAATCAAATCCTTGCTGCTGTTCCCGTTGTGGGCACATAGTGTTCCTTATGTTTCCTTGTATTAATTGTAATAACTGCTAAGTTCGCTAAGATTAGCTCATTTAGGTATTGCTCATCTTCTCTGGTGCTGAAACAAGATGAATTGACGAGTGATCATTACTCCGTCTAGGTTATTGCCCATATTTCCATTATTTTGTCTTCTAAAGACTTTTATTTGTTCTATTGTCAATAGTTTTGATGAGATTGTATCGTAGAGTAAAATCATTGCATTTGTATGTTGATTGGTTGATATAAAAGGGACAATAATTGTGTACCAACCCCTGTTACCTCTTTTATCTGTTGGGATTACGTGTCTTCAATACATGGATTCCGTTATATATCTACTCAGTTAGGGGTAACTGTCTTCAATACATGGATTCCGTTATAAATCTACTCAGTTATGCGTACCTGTCTTCAATACATGGATTCCGTTATATATCTACTCAGTTAGGCGTACCTGTCTTCAATACATGGATTCCGTTATATATTTACTCAGGCGTACCTGTCTCCAGTACATGGATTCCGTTATATATCTACTCAGTTAGGCGTACCTGTCTTCAATACATGGATTCCGTTATACATCTACTCAGTTAGGCGTACCTGTCTTCAATACATGGATTCCGTTATATATTTACTCAGGCGTACCTGTCTCCAGTACATGGATTCCGTTATATATCTACTCAGTTAGGCGTACCTGTCTTCAATACATGGATTCCGTTATATATCTACTCAGTTAGGCGTACCTGTCTTCAATACATGGATTCCGTTATATATTTACTCAGGCGTACCTGTCTCCAGTACATGGATTCCGTTATATATCTACTCAGTTAGGCATACCTGTCTTTAGTACATGGATTCCGTTATATATCTACTCAGTTAGGCATACCTGTCTTCAGAACATGGATTCCGTTATATATCTACTCAGTTAGGCATACCTGTCGTTAGTACATGGACTCCGTTATATATCTACTCAGTTAGGCATACCTGTCTTCAGAACATGGATTCCGTTATATATCTACTCAGTTAGGCATGCCTGTCTTTAGTACATGGACTCCGTTATATATCTACTCAGTTAGGCATACCTGTCTTTAGTACATGGACTCCGTTATATATCTACTCAGTTAGGCGTACCTGTCTTCAATACCATGATTTCTCACGGCATTCACCAGTGCAGTTATTTCAATGATGGAGGACAGTGTTTTTTCATAGTTTACATGAAACATAAGCATACGTACTTTATGCGGCCTATCCATTTTTTAATTCATTGAATGGATATGTTAGTTGGCTAAGTAGACATTCCTGAAACCTGCCTGCACTGTTGGTTGATTCTCGTTAAGTTGTTTCTCTAGTCATCATTAAACGTACTGAGATGCACTGTGAGAAGAAGTTTTTCTAGTCTGTTCTCAATCACTCTTGTGTCATCGTGTGCAGGGATGAAAGGCAAAAAATCAGATAGTTGTTTGTCTGTTTTTCTGTGCCCTCATTTTGTGAATCCAAACTGTTTTTGATATTTACAATTCGTCAGAGATTTGACCTTCACCAAGGTTGAATAGTTTAGCTAGTTGGGGAAGTGTGGCCTGTTCTGTCTGAAATATGCAAGTAATAGTCCCATCCAATCTTGGGGCTTTTTTTTAATTTTAAAGTTGTTGTTTATTTATCAATGGGAGGAAGTGTACTGTATTTAGTGGAACATAAGTTCAGGGCTCATTTGGTAGAGAATAGGTTCAGGGCTTATTTGGTGGAGCATAGGTTCAGGGCTCATTAGGTGGAGCATAGGTTCAGGGCTCATTAGGTGGAGCATAGGTTCAGGACTCATTAGGTGGAGCATAGGTTCAGGGCTTATTTGGTGGAGCATAGGTTCAGGGCTCATTAGGTGGAGCATAGGTTCAGGGCTCATTAGGTGGAGCATAGGTTCAGGGCTCATTAGGTGGAGCATAGGTTCAGGGCTCATTTGGTGGAGCATAGGTTCAGGGCTCATTTGGTGGAGCATAGGTTCAGGGCTCATTAGGTGGAGCATAGGTTCAGGGCTCATTAGGTGGAGCATAGGTCAAGGGTTCATTTGGAGGAAGGTAGGTCAAGGGCTGCATTAGGTGGAGCATAGGTTCAGGGCTTATTAGGTGGAGCATAGGTTCAGGGCTCATTAGGTGGAGCATAGGTTCAGGGCTTATTAGGTGGAGTATAGGTGCAGGGCTTATTAGGTGGAGCATAGGTTCAGGGCTCATTTGGTGGATTATAGGTTCAGGGCTCATTTGGTGGATTATAGGTTCAGGGCTCATTAGGTGAAGCATAGGTTCAGGGCTCATTATGTGGAGCATATGTAAATTTCAATCAAGTTAATCAAAGACCTCGATTCTCACGGTGACACCATCTCGCCAGCATACACTCTACTGGGCTGCTGGCAGACTGACGTGGAGTTTCCTTGACCTGTTACTCTATTGCGTCATTCGCCTCGTTTCCGAAGGCCTGTCATTTCCCACTGCCGTTGACTTTAGCTTTGTTGTCAACATTTTTGTAACCACTTTTGTTTTTATAGATCTTCGCGGTCGGACCTTACCTAACCTATTATACAATTGATGAGATGTCCATGTCTATTGCCTCCCCCTTGACTTAGCTTAACGTAACTTAACTTAACGTTTATTATTGGTTTAGAAAACTTATCAGAGTCTGAAGAAAAACCAGTCACATTTGCATTACCCTGTGTTAAAAACTATGCACATCGAAACTATTCTTAAATGCATTAACTGTCTCTGCCTCCACCACCTCCTGGGGTAATGCATGTCAAGCATTCATCACTCTCTGACTAAACAAATATTTCCAAATATCCAATCTGGACCTTTCGTTAGTTTATTTTTTGTATCTGTGGCCTCTTGTTCTCGTTGGTGGTTGAATTTAGAAAAAAAAACTTGTTATAGTCTAATTTAACCTTTCCTGTGATTATCTTATAAACCTGTATTAAGTCACCACGAATTCTTCTCTTTTCTAGACACTGTAGGCCGGTTTTTCTGAATATTACCCATCCAGCTTGGGTGACACTTCTGGAAGCTTCTGCTTTCGCTGGTATAGCTCCCGGGATCATTGAGACATGCAAGGTCACTCACCATTCCAAGATAAGGAATTAAATACGCTTTCTTTCAAAAACTGTCCACAGGCTTCAGTCGCGATACCTAGCCTGTGATTATGACAGGGCATACTGTATTGTGAGTCGTCTATAACGATAAGCTTTCAGTGTGGAAGTTGTCCCATTCTCGTCTCAGTCTTACAAAACTTTTCATATACTATTCGGACATGATCGAAACACAGAAACATTATCATAATTAACAACAACAGAGGGAGAATATATACCTGATGAAAGATCAAGTCTGCGTTGGCTTATTTCATATTTTAATGCGCATAACAGTGTACAATAGTGCACAAGACATTCCTAAGAATATGTTCTGTTCACGTTTTTTGCGCGTGTTTTTGTTCTTGGTGTGCATGGTGTTTCTACTTTGTTCCATCTCTTCGGCTCGTTCGCTGTCTTAGACTGGACATGATCAGGAATGGACTGCATAAACGAGGTGTGTACAAAAAGTATTCGACCTGTGGGTCGGAAAAATACAATTACCCACCTGGAGGTTTGACAGCCTAATTCCTTCAAAGTACTTTATTTAGAGCTCCACACCCTTCTCGAAACTGTTTAGGGCTCCACACACCTCTCGCCACTGTTTAGGGCTCCACACACCTCTCACCACTGTTTAGGTCTCCACACACCTCTCGCTACTGTTTAGGGCTCCACACACCTCTCGCTACTGTTTAGGGCTCCACACACCTCTCGCAACTGTTTAGGGCTCCACACACCTCTCACCACTGTTTAGGCCTCCACACACCTCTCACCACTGTTTAGGGATCCCCACACCTCTCACCATTGTTTAGGGCTCCACACACCTCTCACCACTGTTTAGGGCTCCCCACACCTCTCACCACTTTTTAGAGCTCCACACACCTCTCACCACTGTTTAGGGCTCCACACACCTCTCACCATTGTTTAGGGCTCCACACACCTCTCACCACTGTTTAGGGCTCCACACAAATCACGCCACAGTTAGGGCTCCACACACCCCACACCACTGTTTAGGGCTCCACACACCTCACGCCATTTTTGGAAGTATGTTAGGAAAGCCTATTTGGGAATGGAGTACAGCTGGGTCGTCTCATTCCGCTGAATGTCTTCTCGTGACTCAAATCGGGTCCCTTTCAGCAGAATTTTCAGCTTGGGAAACAGCGAAACATTGAGAGGATCCATGCCGGGACAATGGAGAGCTTAGCAAATAAGAGGGATGTTGTATTTGACCAAGAAAGTCTGAATCAGATGAATGTTGTATTTGACCAAGAAAGTCTGAATCAGATGAATGTTGTATTTGACCAAGAAAGTCTGAATCAGATGAATGTTGTATTTGACCAAGAAAGTCTGAATCAGATGAATGTTGTATTTGACCAAGAAAGTCTGAATCAGATGACTGTTGTATTTGACCAAGAAAGTCTGAATCAGATGACTGTTGTATTTGACCAAGAAAGTCTGAATCAGATGAATGTTGTATTTGACCAAGAAAGTCTGAATCAGAAGAATTTTGTATTTGACCAAGAAAGTCTGAATCAGATGCGAAGTATGGGTGGGTGTGTCGTTATGATGGAGCTGCCAAGTTCCCGATGTCCAGAGGTACTGTGGTTTGCCTCGAACATCATCACGAAGGTGACGAATGCTCTCCAGGAAGTACTCTTTCGTACTTTGTGGTGCGTACCCGAGATGCACAACCCCACGGGGTATTTGTCCCTGATATTTGCGACGACCCAGCTGTAATTCCGTTCTCAAAGAGGGCTTTCTGAAATCCTTCCAACAATGGCAGGACAGCTGGCAGAAGTGTGTGGAGTCCCAAGGAGAATACTTTGAAATGGATTAGGGTCTCAAACCTCCAGGTAATAGTACTTTTTCCGATGAAAAGGTCGGATTCTTTTTGAACACACCTCGTCAAAAAGAACTAGGTCAGTCTGAGATTACTTATGTCACCATTGCATTTGTTCAGCAATAGGGCTAGGGCTCGCTGTATTTGCTTCCTCTTTTCTTTTTGTATTGGGGGTCAGTACATTAAGTCACATTTTGTAAGTGATTTGTTCATTGTTTTCGTTTTCTTGATGTATATCCACGAGGAAGACCTTGCAACCGTAATGTATATTTTGTTTCTGTCCTGAATCTGTCAGTGAGTCTATTTAAGTTTTATTCGAAGATTTCTACATTTGAAATTAAATGTCTCCCGAAGGTCATTGGTGTCACCAGGAGAGGTCAGCTGAGAAGCAGTGAGGTCATTACAACTGTGATGGGAGCTAACTCTTGGTGACTACGTGTATGAGCAGACACATTGTGCGATGGTTGGGGTATGCATGCGGATGCGACCACGCCAACTTCGGCTGTGGCCTGTTACCGCAAGAGGTTCTTCCTGCATGGATCGAGACAGACCATGTGACAGATGGATGGATGACGCTAGGGTGATCCTACAAAGGCACGGCTTACGATGGCGGACACTTTACACTTGGGGAAGGGGAGACAACTTAAGCTACTAACGCAGCTTCACAGCACGTGGGTAGAAAAATGAGCTGAAGATACGTATGCCTCACAAAGCTGTTGTTGTCGGCGATATCAGTTGAGTTAACAGCTTTTGAATATTATTTGGTTGCGCATTTATAACTTTTATTTTAACGTCTTTATATTGGTTAAGAGGACTCTACAAAGTCTGTATACAACCAGTTTCTTAGAGGGCGGTCTTACAAATGTGAGAGTCCATCTTATTAGAATCAAACACCAGAGCTAATTAGACAGGCAACCAGTTAGGCACCATCTATAGCTGGTCTTAACAAACCACCTGACGAAAGCTACAAATAACTTGGGTAGATTTTTAATTTGAATTGTGTCAGGGCAGCGGCCGTTAAGCCTAATCTTTTCGATTTCTAACTGCAATGAGTTTTTAACGTGCTCGACACTGAACACTGGAGTCCGATCTCACTACCCAGAGATCATGACAATATTTACCAGAAGACTGATGTGAAAAAAATCGTGGTCTCAACCGTGATTAGAACTGTAACAGTTCCAGCTGGAGCACAGCCGTTTATGGCAGACTAGATGGGGATGGCGACTCTGGGAACAAAGGTTACCTGAATGTGTGCCCAGGTCACTCACCGTCTCGACAATAAGTCAACGAAGGAAACGAGAGGTTAGGGGGAAGAATGTGTCTAGTACAGGTGGGGGTTCGAAGCTGACCATTTTGGTGTTCCATTTTTGCGTAGTGGGGGTGGGTGACAGTCAGAGGCCGTCACGTCCTGCTACAACATTTAGAGTGACATGAATTTGAAGTTATTCGTCCAATAACAACTAGTTGGAGATAGCTCTAAATTAGAGTGAAGGCTAAGTTAGACAACCAACAGATGGTCATTTGACAGCCATGAAATTGCTTGAGACTATAAAATACTCGGCAACGATGAACTCGGGAGACCGGCCTGGAGAGCGAGACTGAGAGACTAACTAGGAGAGCCATTCATAGGCTGCTAGTAGCTAGCAGGCTGACTAGGAGAGCCATTCATAGGCTGCTAGTAGCTAGCAGGCTGACTAGGAGAGCCATTCATAGGCTGCTAGTAGCTAGCAGGCTGACTAGGAGAGCCATTCATAGGCTGCTAGTAGCTAGCAGGCTGACTAGGAGAGCCATTCATAGGCTGCTAGTAGCTAGCAGGCTGACTAGGAGAGCCATTCATAGGCTGCTAGTAGCTAGCAGGCTGACTAGGAGAGCCATTCATAGGCTGCTAGTAGCTAGCAGGCTGACTAGGAGAGTGAGAGTTGAGTGTGCGTTTGCAGGGTGACTGAACTAGTATACACGTTCGAGTTTTGGCCAGTCGCTCTTTAAGTGTATGTGTTGAACACCCTGTGAACAAAAAAGGGATCTGAATATGTATCGTACGTGCAGAACACCGAGTAAAAGATACGTGATCTAGTACATATGAACGCAAGAATACCGGATTGGCATTGGTACTGTGCAGGACACTTTGGAAACGATGTGTTTTCTGAAGTATGTGTATACACAGATCGATTAAATGCGTGAACCAATTGAATGTTGATGCACAGATCACCTGACTGAAGGGATCTGAGTGTATGTGAATTCACAGAAAGACAGAGTACGTACTACTATCGTGAGAACGAGATTGTGAGAGTGTGTTGAGTGTACAGATAAGGGAGGGTAGCGGCGAGAATCTTGGGTCAGGTAGTTTTAAGGAGTTAACAAAAGCTAGTGCTTAACACCTCCGTTGTAGAACAAATTATTACATTCTGATTATTTAGTTGATATACATTTTGTTCCTTTTGATAATATTGTTTCTATAAATTTTTGTTAATAAAGGTTTGTTGGGACAGGAGAGTGTTTACTACGTTATCCTGTGTGTAGTCGTATCGGAATGTAACACTTTAGATAAGTAACTACTCAGCGAAACCTAGGCTCTGCAACACATCTCAATTTGATCCGAGTGTTCAGAACATCTTAGATAGGATAAACTAACTACACCGTGGTAACGCTCTACGCTGCCACAGAACACGCGACCTCCGGAACTCGAGGTGGACACCTTACCTCAAGACTACTGAGTCCCCTTACATCCAAAAACATATTTGAGAAGATAGACCTGGGATTTCCAGGCTGTAGTGCAATGCGTAGTTACTGAGTAAGCTCACCATTGTGACGATACCGGTATCGATCTTCACTTCGTTGACTAGAAGTTGACCAGAAGTTGACTCAAAGTTGACCAAACTGTTTTGAAACAGCCTGTCTCCAGGAAGCACGATTATATACGTGAGGTGGGGGGGGGGGGGGGGGGGGGGAGAAGGTAGGTCAAGATTAGTATGTTTGATCTAACATCACCAATCACCATCACCAAATTCCATATCTTTAATTGTTCACTCCACCTACCTTTCCAACCCACTCCACAATGTTTTATTCCACACTCCCCATGTGATACCATTAGATATTATGTTGTTATATCGGAGATACTTCTTCTTCTTCGTAGGCTGATATCGGAGATACAAGTCTTGAGATACTTTGATCACATAAAGAGACATAATGGTCTTAGATACTTTGATCATATAAAGAAACACAACGGTCTTGAGATACTTTGATCATATAAAGAGACATAATGGTCTTAGATACTTTGATCAAATAAAGAGACACAATGGTCTTGAGATACTTTGATCAAATAAAGAGACACAATGGTCTTGAGATACTTTGATCACATAAAGAGACATAATGGTCTTAGATACTTTGATCATATAAAGAAACACAACGGTCTTGAGATACTTTGATCATATAAAGAAACACAACGGTCTTGAGATACTTTGATCAAATAAAGAGACATAATGGTCTTAGATACTTTGATCAAATAAAGAGACACAATGGTCTTGAGATACTTTGATCAAATAAAGAGACACAATGGTCTTGAGATACTTTGATCACATAAAGAGACACAACGGTCTTGAGATACTTTGATCAAATAAAGAGACACAACGGTCTTGAGATACTTTGATCATATAAAGAAACACAACGGTCTTGAGATACTTTGATCAAATAAAGAGACACAATGGTCTTAGATACTTTGATCAAATAAAGAGACACAATGGTCTTGAGATACTTTGATCAAATAAAGAGACACACCGGTCTTGAGATACTTCGATCAAATAAAGAGACACAACGGTCTTGAGATACTTTGATCAAATAAAGAGACACAACGGTCTTGAGATACTTTGATCATATAAAGAAACACAACGGTCTTGAGATACTTTGATCAAATAAAGAGACACAATGGTCTTAGATACTTTGATCAAATAAAGAGACACACTGGTCTTGAGATACTTTGATCAAATAAAGAGACACAACGGTCTTGAGATACTTTGATCAAATAAAGAGACACAACGGTCTTTAGATACTTTGATCAAATAAAGAGACACAACGGTCTTCAGATACTTTGATCAAATAAAGAGACACAATGGTCTTGAGATACTTTGATCACATAAAGAGAGCCAATGGTCTTCAGAGAACAGTGATGAAAGGTATAGTGCCAGGTAAAAGGGGCAGAAGTAGACTGAGAAGACGATGTCACCAAGATATCCAGGAAGGCCTGGGTTTGGCTGTAACGGAGGTTGGAGTTTTGTCAAAGGAAAGACTTTCTTTCAGACACTGTGATGGGAGTGACGTTCTATAACAGAGATGCTACATGATGATGATGATATCGGAAATGTGCAATAAATATTCAAAAAAGAAGTAGAATTGGTTTTGAACTTAGTCAGCTTTTCTTTTACCATTAACTCCTTTTGTAGTAATCATCACTAATTTAAATGCACATAATAGATACAATATGACAGGAACAAAGATCGTAGCTACGTGTTCTATAGATAAGCAGTTTAATTGTGCATCAAATCCTATACAGATGTACACTGGCTACTTGCTTGTGGTGAATGCCACAAATGGTTCGGATCCGTCGTAAGGACTAATGTGTGCTCTACCGGTGCTATCCACCTGAATCTTCTTGGCGCAGTCGCTGATGAGGTCACAGTATTCCCCGGATGGAAGTCCTACAAGAATAACAATAAAGTGTTTCCGTTTAGAAAGAGTTTTAGGCAAACTGGCAACTATATGTTAAGGTGGAATCGACTTCTTCTTCTTCTTCTTCATCTTCTTCTTCTTGTTCTGCTTCTTCATCATCTTCTTCTTCTTCTTCTTCTTATCATTCTTCTTCTAATTATTGTTCTTCTTCTTCTTCTTCTTCTTCTTCTTCTTCTTCTTCTTCTTCTTCTTCTTCGGGGTTTGATATCCCATTCCTAATTTATGTGCCTTCATAAATTTGTTTCTTTTATTGCTTTATTTTATTACATTTGTTAGTGACTTACCGAAGGCAAAAAATTGGAGCAGCTAACACTTATATGGAAACCTTCACTATTTTCATATACTTATCTTCCCTTGATTGACTCACCGCGAGATGAACACACATCTCTTGTGAAAATCGGTTGAGACCAGACCAGTTTAGTTTATGTTTTATTGTGATTGTTGTCTGACTAACATTTGTGGACTGTATGTGGTGAATTCAGAAAAGAACTAGCTTGTATCTGTTTGATGTACTTTATCAACAAACGGTCTTTCATCGCGCAAAGAGATTTACAGAAATGGAAAGAAATTGAATCGACCACAGAAATACAGAAAAAGTTAACTCCAACGTAAAGTCTGTTCTGTTGCCTAGCTATGTAAGGTGAGGGAACAACAATAACTACAGTGAGAAAGGTCCAAGCCTTCATCGATGAATGTCGGATTAAAATGGTAATGATACAGACGCTAATGTGGAACTGTGGACAAGAACCGGCCTGATATCAGTTGTACTTGATGTAAGGCGAAGGTCATAGATCGTATACATGTTGCTGTAAATAGCTAACAGAACTACAAAACATGCTCTGTTGTAGAATGTCCAATGCAAGAAAAGTAGATGCAGATCTAAACACTCGTGGGTAATACTGCATGTGGCAAACATAAGGGCAACATGAAAAATGTGGGCAGAGCTAGAATGGAGGGCTCGGGACAGGAAGTCATGTATTTCCTGAAAGCCTATGCTCATCTGGGAGCTATTGATCGATTTATATCTACGAGTGACATGATATCCTAACCGTGCGAATTTTCTGATAGATCATTAAGCTTGGGGGTACACAGCGAGCTGTTTCCTTGGGTATAGCCAGGGGACGGACACATATTTGTATTGCAAGATATGACCGGGACAAATGCAAAGATTTATGGTTTCCTTTAGGACATAGGCGGAACAAAGATCATTTAAACAATTAAAACTGTTCAAATCCCAATGGAGTATATGTCTTCAACAATTATTATCCAAGTCTCTCTGTCATGCGCCATCCATACCAGCTCTGCTCGCGTCTTCCCTACCGACTGTATGTTTTTTGACGAAAGCTCTCTACTCCATGAGTGTTAAGGGGTGTTTACACTTCTCTTGCTTTGGGGGTTCTAGAGCAGACTGTCCTGTAATCATTTCATCTGTTTACCTTAATGTGTGACTTACGCGTCTCAGTCCCTTCTCCTTACGTCAAGTCCCACTGATATCTGTCCATATCTTTGTTTTGTGTGCATTATCCATCATCAGCTCCTTCCTTACGTCAAGTCCCACTGATATCTGTCCATATCTTTGTATTGTGTGCATTATCCATCATCAGCTCTATCCTTACGTCAAGTCCCACTGATATATGTCCATATCTTTGTATTGTGTGCATTATCCATCATCAGCTACTTCCTTACGTTAAGTCCCACTGATATCTGTCCATATCTTTGTTTTGTGTGCATTATCCATCATCAGCTCCTTCCTTACGTCAAATCCCACTGATATCTGTCCATATCTTTGTTTTGTGTGCATTATCCATCATCAGCTCCTTCCTTACGTCAAATCCCACTGATATCTGTCCATATCTTTGTTTTGTGTGCATTATCCATCATCAGCTCCTTCCTTACGTCAAATCCCACTGATATCTGTCCATATTTTGTTTTGTGTGCATTATCCATCATCAGCTCCTTCCTTACGTCAAATCCCACTGATATCTGTCCATATCTTTGTTTTGTGTGCATTATCCATCATCAGCTCCTTCCTTGCGTCAAATCCCACTGATATCTGTCCATATTTTGTTTTGTGTGCATTATCCATTATCAGCTCCTTCATTACGTCAAATCCCACTGATATCTGTGCATATCTTTGTATTGTGTGCATTATCTATCATCAGCTCCTTCCTTACGTCAAATCCCACTGATATCTGTCCATATCTTTGTTTTGTGTGCATTATCCATCATCAGCTCCTTCCTTACGTCAAATCCCACTGATATCTGTCCATATCTTTGTATTGTGTGCATTATCCATCATCAGCTCCTTCCTTACGTCAAATCCCACTGATATATGTCCATATCTTTGTATTGTGTGCATTATCCATCATCAGCTCCTTCCTTACGTCAAATCCCACTGATATCTGTCCATATCTTTGTTTTGTGTGCATTATCCATCATCAGCTCCTTCCTTACGTCAAATCCCACTGATATATGTCATTATCTTTGTATTGTGTGCATTATCCATCATCAGCTCCTTCCTTACGTCAAATCCCACTGATATCTGTCCATATCTTTGTTTTGTGTGCATTATCCATCACCAGCTCCTTCCTTACGTCAAATCCCACTGATATCTGTCCATATCTTTGTTTTGTGTGCATTATCCATCACCAGCTCCTTCCTTACGTCAAATACCAGTGATATCTGTCCATATCTTTGTTTTGTGTGCATTATCCATCACCAGCTCCTTCCTTACGTCAAATCCCACTGATATCTGTCTATATCTTTGTATTGTGTGCATTATCCATCATCAGCTCCTTCCTTACGTCAAATCCCACTTATTTCTGTTCATATCTTTGTATTGTGTGCATTATCCATCATCAGCTCCTTCCTTTCGTCAAATCCCACTGATATATGTCCATATCTTTGTATTGTGTGCATTATCCATCATCAGCTCCTTCCTTACGTCAAGTCCCTGTGTCCTATCCATTTTCAGCTCCCTTCTTACATCAAGTCTCTGAGTTCTATCCATCTTAAGCTCCATCCTTACGTCGTCCCTGTTGCCTATCCATCTTCAGCTCCATATTTACGTCAAGTGCCACAGACATGTATCCATATCTTTCACACAGCTCCATATTAGTAATAATAAAAATAATTGTTCGCTAAGGCGTTAAAGGCCTTCGACCACTACCATGTTCACCTGCTGAGGCTGTGTTCATGCGTAGCGTGTGGCGGAAATCCCTACATACTTCCCAGGTGGAGCCAATACTCTGCCGACTTGGGATGAATGCCGCGAGGAGTGTGTTAGACTAATGTTTGTGTCAGGCTTTCCGTGTCTGTCCGTGTCATACTCCCTGTTTTTGCGTGTCTCGCCGCCGAGTCCTCTACATTGTGTCCCCCCTTTGGTCAACATTGACTCTTGCTTTGCTGAGATACGAGGTAGGGCGAGGTATCATGTAACCTTCTGTGGAGGGAGGGGCGGGCAGGAGGAAGACCGAGCAGGAAGGTTCTTGAGTAGTGATAACCTGAACCGAACTCTGATGTGCAGCCAAGCGGAACGCCGAACTCCATCATGGACTGATCTTCCACTGTTCAAGCCAGGCATAAATTGCAGCGAAATGCGTCAATACATAAATGATAATCGATCTGAAGCAGATCTATCCCACAGAACAAAGTCCCTGATACCACCTCGTGAAGGAAATGGGAATTATAATCAGAACAGTAACAAACAAACATCAGAAAACTCGACACAAAACCTAGAGCGAGTCGAGAGTGCAGCCATTAAAGCGTGCTCATCTTACTTTTGTCCATATATTAGTGACTTCCTCATATCATTGTATTGCCTCTTTTCAAGGCAGTATCCATAGATGAAAGCTTGGTGCTGTTTCATTGTAGTTTTGCTGTTTTCCGTGTTACAGAATCACACAATGAGATGAATTTATCATTGAAGTTGAAGAGTTGTTTTTTTTAAAGAAAACTTTCTTTTGCTTTCCATAAATTTCCTAAACCACAGATAAGTCATGAAGGGCGAGATAATAGTTTTTTTTAAAATTTCAGGTACATAACTAGGACAAGGACAAATAATAATGTTATCACTGGGATATACATGAATAGAGGACAAAATAAAACAATTACTTCCTGATAAGTCATTTCAAGGTTATGCATCATACACTCTAAATTTGAAAAAATTCAAAACTATGTTTATAATCTAACCAATCTGTTTTGGGACCTCACCAGTGCTACTGAGTTCGTCCAGTGTCCTGACATTCTTCCAAAGGTATAGAGAAGAATACAGCACTTAAAGGTTAAACTGTGTGCAATGATGTTGATACTTCGACTAAACTAAACTAAATTAGACAAAACAAAATTAAACAAAACTAAACTAAACTAAACAAAACTACACAAAACTAAACTAAACTAAACAAAAAACTAAACTGAACACTGTAAAAATATATACATATTTGAATCTCATCGGGAAACCGAACATACTGGCCACACAAAAAAACGATGCCTATTACCAGTTGAACAGACGAGAGCAGGTCGTGGTCTTCAGACTTCGCACTGGCCACAATAGACTGAGGTACCACCTATTCAACAAATTGAAGATAGGTGGCACTGACGAATGCCCGAGTTGTACCGGGAAAATGACCGCTGAGCATTTGCTGCAAAACTGCCCGACAAACAAGGATCAGAGAGAGCAGATGTGGCCATCACCAGTGGCAACACTAGACAAGCTCTATGGCAGTGTCGACAGCCTCAGGATGACGGCTGCTTTTTTCGAAAAAAATAATGGTTGCTGTCTGACTGCATACGATGAAGAAGAAGAAGATGAAGAATCTCATCGAGCAACATACAATAGATAGTTATGATTAGTTGTCGTTTTCTGTACCAGTTAATACTAAAAAGAAGCCAGCTGGTTTGGTAGAACATTCATATGTTTTATGGTGTTTATCACGATCACATGAGTACTAGAGTCATGGACTGCTCGCTTCTTACGACATATGCACTGGGTTCGATTCCCGTTTTTGACACCCTCTAGTAAACCAAGATGTAAATGGCTACCTGGCATACTGTTAAGGAAGGAAAAGCAGCGAGGAAGAGAGCTGGCCACCATTACCTCACAAACAGTTGAGACCCAGTATAAAGTAGTATATAGTACACGTCATTGTCTACGTCAGTATCTTGTATTAGATTTCTTTCTTTTATCAAATATTTATCACATCAGACAATTGTATCTGTGTTTTATTCACGGATGTCTATCATATGTACAAGTTTACCTGTGTTCACATCGATGCTGCCTATCATATCGGCCACGTTTACCTGTGTTTACATCGATGCTGCCTATCATATCGGCCGCGTTTACCTGTGTTCACATCGATGCTGCCTATCATATGTACACGTTTACTTGTGTTCACATCGCTGCTGTCTATCATATCGGCCACGTTTACCTGTGTTCACATCGATGCTGCCTATCAGATGTACACGTTTACCTGTGTTCACATCGATGCTGCCTATCATATCGGCCACGTTTACCTGTGTTTACATCGATGCTGCCTATCATATCGGCCGCGTTTACCTGTGTTCACATCGATGCTGTCTATCCTATCGGCCGCGTTTACCTGTGTTCACATCGATGCTGCCTATCATATGTACACGTTTACCTGTGTTCACATCGAAGCTGCCTATCATATCGGCTGCGTTTACCTGTGTTTACATCGATGCTGCCTATCATATCGGCCACGTTTACCTGTGTTTACATCGATGCTGCCTATCATATCGGCCGCGTTTACCTGTGTTTACATCGCTGCTGCCTATCATATCGGCCACGTTTACCTGTGTTTACATCGATGCTGCCTATCATATCGGCCGCGTTTACCTGTGTTTACATCGATGCTGCCTATCATATCGGCCACGTTTACCTGTGTTTACATCGATGCTGCCTATCATATCGGCCGCGTTTACCTGTGTTTACATCGATGCTGCCTATCATATCGGCCACGTTTACCTGTGTTTACATCGATGCTGCCTATCATATCGGCCGCGTTTACCTGTGTTTACATCGATGCTGCCTATCATATCGGCCACGTTTACCTGTGTTTACATCGATGCTGCCTATCATATCGGCCGCGTTTACCTGTGTTCACATCGATGCTGCCTATCATATCGGCCGCGTTTACCTGTGTTCACATCGATGCTGTCTATCCTATCGGCCGCGTTTACCTGTGTTCACATCGATGCTGCCTATCATATGTACACGTTTACCTGTGTTCACATCGAAGCTGCCTATCATATCGGCTGCGTTTACCTGTGTTCACATCGCTGCTGCCTATCATTTCGGCAGCGTTTACTTGTGTTCACATCGATGCTGCCTATCATATCGGCCGCGTTTACCTGTGTTCACATCGCTGCTGCCTATCTTTTCGGCAGCGTTTACCTGTGTTCACATCGCTGCTGTCTATCATATGTACACTTTTACCTGTGTTCACATCGCTGCTGCCTATCATATCGGCCGCGTTTACCTGTGTTCACATCGATGCTGCCTATCAAATGTACACGTTTACCTGTATTCACATCGATGCTGCCTATCATATGTACACGTTTACCTGTGTTCACATCGAAGCTGCCTATCATATCGGCTGCGTTTACCTGTGTTTATATCGATGCTGCCTATCATATCGGCCGCGTTTACCTGTGTTTACATCGATGCTGCCTATCATATCGGCCACGTTTACCTGTGTTTACATCGATGCTGCCTATCATATCGGCCGCGTTTACCTGTGTTCACATCGATGCTGCCTATCATATGTACACGTTTACTTGTGTTCACATCGCTGCTGTCTATCATATCGGCCACGTTTACCTGTGTTCACATCGATGCTGCCTATCAGATGTACACGTTTACCTGTGTTCACATCGATGCTGCCTATCATATCGGCCACGTTTACCTGTGTTTACATCGATGCTGCCTATCATATCGGCCGCGTTTACCTGTGTTCACATCGATGCTGTCTATCCTATCGGCCGCGTTTACCTGTGTTCACATCGATGCTGCCTATCATATGTACACGTTTACCTGTGTTCACATCGAAGCTGCCTATCATATCGGCTGCGTTTACCTGTGTTTACATCGATGCTGCCTATCATATCGGCCACGTTTACCTGTGTTTACATCGATGCTGCCTATCATATCGGTCGCGTTTACCTGTGTTTACATCGCTGCTGCCTATCATATCGGCCACGTTTACCTGTGTTTACATCGATGCTGCCTATCATATCGGCCGCGTTTACCTGTGTTTACATCGATGCTGCCTATCATATCGGCCACGTTTACCTGTGTTTACATCGATGCTGCCTATCATATCGGCCGCGTTTACCTGTGTTTACATCGATGCTGCCTATCATATCGGCCACGTTTACCTGTGTTTACATCGATGCTGCCTATCATATCGGCCGCGTTTACCTGTGTTTACATCGATGCTGCCTATCATATCGGCCACGTTTACCTGTGTTTACATCGATGCTGCCTATCATATCGGCCGCGTTTACCTGTGTTCACATCGATGCTGCCTATCATATCGGCTGCGTTTACCTGTGTTCACATCGATGCTGTCTATCCTATCGGCCGCGTTTACCTGTGTTCACATCGATGCTGCCTATCATATGTACACGTTTACCTGTGTTCACATCGAAGCTGCCTATCATATCGGCTGCGTTTACCTGTGTTCACATCGCTGCTGCCTATCATTTCGGCAGCGTTTACTTGTGTTCACATCGATGCTGCCTATCATATCGGCCGCGTTTACCTGTGTTCACATCGCTGCTGCCTATCTTTTCGGCAGCGTTTACCTGTGTTCACATCGCTGCTGTCTATCATATGTACACTTTTACCTGTGTTCACATCGCTGCTGCCTATCATATCGGCCGCGTTTACCTGTGTTCACATCGATGCTGCCTATCAAATGTACACGTTTACCTGTATTCACATCGATGCTGCCTATCATATGTACACGTTTACCTGTGTTCACATCGAAGCTGCCTATCATATCGGCTGCGTTTACCTGTGTTTACATCGATGCTGCCTATCATATCGGCCGCGTTTACCTGTGTTTACATCGATGCTGCCTATCATATCGGCCACGTTTACCTGTGTTTACATCGATGCTGCCTATCATATCGGCCGCGTTTACCTGTGTTCACATCGATGCTGCCTATCATATCGGCCGCGTTTACCTGTGTTCACATCGATGCTGTCTATCCTATCGGCCGCGTTTACCTGTGTTCACATCGATGCTGCCTATCATATGTACACGTTTACCTGTGTTCACATCGAAGCTGCCTATCATATCGGCTGCGTTTACCTGTGTTCACATCGCTGCTGCCTATCATTTCGGCAGCGTTTACTTGTGTTCACATCGATGCTGCCTATCATATCGGCCGCGTTTACCTGTGTTCACATCGCTGCTGCCTATCTTTTCGGCAGCGTTTACCTGTGTTCACATCGCTGCTGTCTATCATATGTACACTTTTACCTGTGTTCACATCGCTGCTGCCTATCATATCGGCCGCGTTTACCTGTGTTCACATCGATGCTGCCTATCAAATGTACACGTTTACCTGTATTCACATCGATGCTGCCTATCATATGTACACGTTTACCTGTGTTCCCATCGATGCTGCCTATCATATCGGCCGCGTTTACCTGTGTTCAAATCAAAGCTGCCCATCATATCGGCAGCGTTTACCTGTGTTCACATCGATGCTGAAGTCCTGTTTGCCCATAGCAAAAAATCCGACGTTGCCTCTGCCAAACGAGATCACATCACCTTGTACGTTCCAGTTTGTCAGACCTGTATTGACTACGTCATTTCTGAACTTGGCCATATTTCCGATCGGCTTCCATCTGGGAATAAATACAGAAACCACATGTTTTATATGTTCTCCTCGTCCACTGGGAACCAGGCAGATCATTAAAAAACATTACTTTTACACATAGTTTACCTCCCTCCTCCTTTCTCCTCCTTCTTCTTTTTCTTCTTCTTCTTTTTCTTCTTCTTCTTCTTCTTCTTCTTCTTCTTCGTTCTCAATCTCCGGCTACCAATCCCCGACAATTGCTTTGCAAGTTACTGGATGTTGTTCGAGGAACGGAATGCGTTGTGTCGTAGTTTACACTTTGACTGCGATATTTGCACCTTCTGGTCAGACGCATCCAGCTTCAGCAGTCATTTTTGAACACCAGGATAGCCCTCTCTATCAGATCACTTCTTCTCAGCCAGTCTGCTCTGTTATCCAGGATCACCACGTGGAGGTTTAGACGGGCCATGATAGCTCTGGTTGGTTGATCCTGACGCTAACAGCCTGCTATTGGTCGTTGACCACTGCAGCTCATGCGCTCACTGCTCAGCATGTTTCTCCCGTTCGGAGTCTATTGATTGACTTCCATATTGCGTAAGGCAGATGATGTCCAGTATTCCTCCGGCGGTTCGATCCAGGAATCCTGCGTCAGTTTATTTCAGCTGTTTTCCGGGACTAGTTTGTAAGAGTTGTGATGACTGTAAGAGATTTGAGTGCAAATTTGAGTCATGTACGCCGAACTTGGTTTCCAAACATAGAGCGTCTTGTGTCGTTGTCTGTTTCTCTTTCAGTAATATATATTACTATAATCATAATGTAAATAAAAATGAATAATAAAATTAGTAATAATGACCTGTGCTCACACACCCATCCGTTACCGCAGGTGCCGTCCGCATTGATGGTCACATCCTTGATGACATCACCATCATGAGGAGGAGGATCAGAGCTGTCCGTAAACTGGTAGCTGCTCATGACCCGGGTGAAGCCGTAGTTGAAGGCTAGCGTGAAAGCCTGTGCTCGCTTATACTCGATGGGGCTCTGTGTGATAATGCAAGTATAGATGATATGACATGCATGGTGTATGGTATAAATATATGGTTATGGTGAATATAAGGATCAGAGGAACTGGTTGCCGAGCAGCTTGGATTCTTGCCTTCTGACTAAGAGGACAATGGTTCAATACTTCGGTAAGAAGAAGGTAATTTTATGAGTTTGTAAATCAAAAACGGAGCGTGCACTCTGTGAGGAGAATAGTGTCGCCAGTAGGTCATTCTACTGTTTGTAGTGTCACGTGATCTTGGTTTGCTCTACTTAAAGTGGTTTTCCAGTTCAGCAATAATTGATGGGCTATTTAATTGGACGTGACCTGCGTTAAATTCACAGGAGTGCACACTGGGTCATTACTTTCATTCTTAACAAGTTTCCAGGCGCTGTTTTGTTTCATGTCAAGGTCTTCCCCAAGGGGGCGCTATTTTTATGTTTCCCTTCTGAAATGGCGTGCAATAGGTCTCCCCCCCATCCCCCCCCCCCCCCCCCCCCCGCGTGGATTGTCTCCTCAGAGAAAGGGTCACTTTCAAATAATGCTTGGTATTGCTGATATAACGGCTTTGATTCATCGCTAAGGTCAGTGATATACTGAGTTCTGCATCCTCTCGGTTTCTGGCATCTGGAGATCCTTGCTACCAGTTTGACAAAGCCGTCATATTGTGTGGGGGTTAGTTCTAATTTATTCATCTTTTTGAAATTGAAGCGTCTTATTTAAAAACATACCCTCCGATTTGACAACTGATGCGACAGTGTATGCTATGGGCCTGTGCTGAAAGTGCGGTTTAGGCTTTTCCACAGCTTCTATGTATTTCCTTTGGAGGATTAGCCCACTGAGCTTATAACCAGGTTTGGTTTGACAAAGATGGTACTTCCATATTGCTTATGTGGTATTTTCAGTTGCAAGTCGGAGGTTGGTTCTGGTTTATGTTTGGGAGTTTGTCGAAATCCCTGAATAGCTGAATCCCCCATCTGTCACATAACTGACTTTGTCAAATATGTGACACTGTCACACTATATGTGATGTGTGTACATATAACATACAATATTAAACTCGACCGTAATGTGACCAGTAATGTCAAGAGAAGACCAGCCACAAAAGCAAAACAAATAAGCACTTGGAACGTCTACGGACTAACCAACAAAGAACCTGTAACAGTGGAATGTGTGGAAAGGAATGACTCGCTAAGTGGTTTGCAGTTTAGATCGAGGTTAGACATGACTGTGTACTATCACAAATCTTGTTAATTGTATAGATGGATCGAATAACAACTGAAGCAAAACCAGAAACCACTACAATGAACGAGCTCCATTTTGCAGATGATCAGAGTATCTTTCATCCCTATGAACAAAACCTCCAAGAACATCTTAATGCCCCTGACAATTCCTGTGATATAATATGAGGAAGAGTTCAGAAAAGGGAAACACTAAAAATCAACAGAATAAACACTAAATATACAGGTAAAAAGCACAGAACAAGCAAGTCAGTGAATTCAAGTCGTTGGGCTGTGGGTTCACACAAGATGGAACGCTAAGATAGAGAGGTGGAATCAAAAACATAGAAAGCTAATGCGGTTTCCTATCAGCTGTGACCCTTACTAAGACACAAACACATTCCAATGAAGACAAAGAAGCAGCTGATAGATAGTATTTTTAAACAAACTCTCTGCTACCAGTTTCAGACATGGACTCTCACCAGTGCACAAGAAAGAAAAATCATCGTATGCGAAATGAGGTGTTTGAGAAAGGCTGTCGGGGTCACAAGGTTGGACAGAGTACGAAACGAAGTAATCACACAGAAGGTGAGTGTAGCAACATGCATACAATACATGGAGAGGCAGAGAATAAAATGGTTCGGACACCTGACAAGTATGCAACAAAGCTACAAGCTGCTCGAATCTACAATACCATACATCAGGGTTGCAGAACAAGAGCCGGACGACGTTAAATATCGATAGATGGTGTCAGTGAGACACTGAAGAAACACAGAATGACAACACCATCCGCGACTAAGTTGGCACACAACAAAAGACTACACTTCCCCACGGCGTCTAACGACACACGCGGATAGAAGATGATGATGGTGAAAAGTAAACTAGATTATATGTGATGTATGTAAATATAGCATAAACTAGTAAACTATATGGGATGTGTGAAAATATAGCAAATACCAGTAAACTATATGTGATGTACGTAAATATAGCATATACCCGTAAACTATATTTGATGTATGTAAATATAACATATACTAGTAAACTAAATGTGATGTATGTAAATATAGCAAATTAGTAGACTATATGTGATGTTTGTAAATATAACATATACAAGTAACTAATTGTGATGTATGTATATACAACTTCTAGTAGTAACTAATTGTGATGTGTGTAAATATAACATATACCAGTAAACTATATGTGATTTATGTAAGTGTAACATATATTAGTAAACTAAATGTGATGTATGTAAATATAACATATACCAGTAAACTATATGGGATGTATGTAAATATAAAATACTAGTAAACTATATGTGATGTATGTAAATATAGCATATTAATAGACTATATGTGATGTTTGTAAAGATAACATATACAAGTAACTAATTTTTATGTATGTAAATACAACATATAGTAGTAACTAATTGTGATGTGTGTAAATATAACATATACTAGTAACTAATTGTGATGTATGTGCTTAAAATATACAGGAATAAACCATGATTTCTTCCCCATCATCTCTTCTCGTCTGTCCTCCTATGCCGTTAAACGCTGTAGGAAGGTGCACTCTTCTATCTTGTACCATATATTATAGTCCTCGATATTTCCAATTTGTGCCTCTGTGTGTTTATTTGACACAATCAATAGATCTTGGTCTTGGTCTTCCACTATCTCTGAACCTCTGATGTTGGTTCAACAGACACCACCGTTCACAAAAAACAAAACAAAAAACCACAAATGATGTTGAAAATCACTAGGAATTTCCTCTATCCCAAACAAGTACATCTCATTAGAGGATCCGTGGCCATGGGGTTGAATGTTGGTCTTTGACTGAGAGGACGTGCGTTCAAATTCTCTCTAAGGTATACCTTTTTCGTTAATTAAAATCCGTGGCGGCTGCAGGGACAAGCGGCTTTTATTCCTCCACTCTTTAAACCCTCCTAGTAGACTTTGGCATTGGGAAAAGAGGCCGTAGTGAGAACTATTTGTGTCTATCTAATTTCCGTATTTATCTTAGCAGATGTTATTAATTAGCTTTTTTTATCTATGTTAATCAATGTTCTTGGAGACGCTCTTTTTGTGTTATTCTTCTTCTCCTTCCTCGTTCGTCTTCAGACCTCAACTTCAATGACTCTAACAAAGGCAGCAGTCGACTCAAGGCTCTGTGCGCTTCTCGTGGAAGGACACTGGCTGTTGCCAAATGTCACTTCATTTGTCGGTATACAGTGGACAGTACTGCAAAATATGTTCTGGCTTCATGGGGTGGTGTTCAAGCATGAATCGTTTATAACTTTCTACCGATTAGGTTGCTGTCTCTACCTGTATATTTTAATACCATCATTCGATTAGGATTAACGTTGTATCTCTGAATAATATATTTTCTTTTCAATGAGGATTCTAGATTTAAAACAGAGACACCAACCTTAAAGCTGAGCTGGCCATTCCTCTGGTTGTCGTGGTTGTCAACGAATACCAGGGCATGGTCTGTGATTAACATTCCCCCATGCACAACCTCCCTCAGGTCGTTGAAGTTGTTGACAGCCTCCTTAACAGAGTCGCCATATCTGAATTCTTGTTTGACAAAGAAAGTCAAGTTCAAAAGGGAAGCTTACTGTTGGGCGGTCAGAATGGTAACTGTGGGGCGGTATGAATGATAACTGTGGGGCGGTCTGAATGGTAACTGTTGAGTGGTCTGAATGGTAACTGTTGGGCGGTATGAATGATAACTGTGGGGCGGTCTGAATGGTAACTGTGGGGCGGTCTGAATGGTAACATGGCTAGATTATATGTTGTTTCAACATATCATTCCTTCCACACAAAATACGGACAGTAAGAACACATTAGTCTCCAACACCTCCTCGCGGAAGACAGTGTCTGGTATTGAACTGCTTTACTTATTCCATGACACTTTCATCTGCTCCTACGTCTCAGCTAAAGAATACCCGTTCAGTTGTCCATCGACGTGTGATGGTGAGCGCCGATGGGAGAAGTCGTCACACCTTGGCCAGGTATGTTGCGTCGGTCGGTGTAAGCTCGTAGTTTTGAAGGATTATTTGCCATCTATCTATGTTCCGGAGGGTCTTCCTCGTGCCCTGTAACAAGAACTTCTTGTGTAATAAGCATGCAGTCGGAGCAGACCAGTCCATATTCTTATGGGATTGCCGACCACCATATTTTCTCTCTAAACGTGTATTCAGCACTAAGGGTAGTTCCTACCACATTTCTGGTGTCCTCGTTGATCATTATATTTCCCTAGGTGAGATCACTGCCACTTTGTAGATTCTTGATTTCATTTGTCGATATATTTCTTCACTGGGAATTGGAAAAAAACCTTCTTTTTCTTCATCATCAATCAACTGATGTTACGCTTCTAGTCCGGTGAGGTTCACGATCAACTGATGTTACGCTTCTAGTCCGGTGAGGTTCACGATCAACTGATGTTACGCTTCTAGTCCGGTGAGGTTCACGATCAACTGATGTTACGCTTCTAGTCCGGTGAGGTTCACGATCAACTGATGTTACGCTTCTAATCCGGTGAGGTTCACGATCAACTGATGTTACGCTTCTAGTCCGGTGAGGTTCACGATCAACTGATGTTACGCTTCTAGTCCGGTGAGGTTCACGATCAACTGATGTTACGCTTCTAGTCCGGTGAGGTTCACGATCAACTGATGTTACGCTTCTAGTCCGGTGAGGTTCACGATCAACTGATGTTACGCTTCTAGTCCGGTGAGGTTCACGATCAACTGATGTTACGCTTCTAGTGCGGTGAGGTTCACGATCAACTGATGTTACGCTTCTAGTGCGGTGAGGTTCACGATCAACTGATGTTACGCTTCTAGTCCGGTGAGGTTCACGATCAACTGATGTTACGCTTCTAGTCCGGTGAGGTTCACGATCAACTGATGTTACGCTTCTAGTCCGGTGAGGTTCACGATCAACTGATGTTACGCTTCTAGTCCGGTGAGGTTCACGATCAACTGATGTTACGCTTCTAGTCCGCTGAGGTTCACGATCAACTGATGTTACGCTTCTAGTCCGGTGAGGTTCGCGAAGGAGACTGTGCGTTTCAGGACTTCCCCCTTCCCTCACAGCTTTTCGAGCATGGTCGCTTCCCCGTGCCAGCATTATCACAGGACCCCTTCGTTGGTCTGTAACTGCCAAGGGCACCAGGTAGAGCGTGTTCATGTACTGGATGGGACATTATTTTTCTGACAACAATCTACTTCATCAACTTGGTAAAGACGTTCTGTAGAGAATTTATTCTAATAGCTGCATACATGTTAGACCAATTGTCCAATCTTGGTTATTGATTGTTACTGCAAACCCTTCAGTTCGACACATCAACTTTAGTGAAACTAGTAATCCTTGTTTCACGTACTTAGACACGTCTACACCTTCTGGACCCACACGGATTAATGTAGCACCCGTATCCTGTACATGTGTTGATGATGTTAAAATCATTGACCAATTTTGGGAACATGGCTTCATGTTGACTAATGTTGAAGCAATTCCAATTTCCGATACGCACATTTAAAAAACCAAGTCTTTCTGATTTCTTCTGATCTTCCCAACCTTTCTAGTCCTTTCTCTCTCATGTTGTCTCATTTACATCCCTGGGGTTTATCCTTCTTGACACCACTTACTAGGAGACATCGACGACAAAGCACGATATCCTTAGCTCTCACCACAACTCTTATTTGTGGTTTGTCATCCAGGTTTCCATCTCCTAGTGCAGCGGCCATACCTGGCTTACGAGTCTTAGCTAGCCGGGTTGTCTCCCCTGACCTACACACGTTACGTATATCTACATTCACACAGTCCACATATCACATGTGCTATCCCAGTTACGACACGAAAGCATGAACAAAAGGAAGATAGTCCGTGAATCTAAACTGACTGGTCTAACTATAAACTTTATATATATCACTTGCTACTTACCCATGCTGGTTACAAATACAAACATCCACCAACATTAGAAAAATCATCGGAGTGAATGTTAGACCTTGTCGTCAATTTCAAGAATGAAATAATACCGATATACCAGCTACATAACTATTTGCGTAATATCTACTTACCAGTAACATACCAATTAGGGTCATACCAACTTACCAGTACCATAAATAATCGGGTAATACCAACTTACCAGTAACATAACCAAGAGGGTAATACCAACTTACCAGTAACATAACCAAGAGGGTAATACCAACTTACCAGTAACATAACCAATCGGGTAATACCAACTTACCAGTAACATAACCGAGACGGTAGTATTCGTCAACCTGAGCTGGGCTGCCTGGGGTGACCTCATGGCAGGCAAAGGGAGTCCCCCCATCGACGGAGTGGAGCTGTATGGTTGAGATCACATACACAGTTTATAGATAATGTTGTAAATTGGTGCAAGGTTTATAGAGTGTTGTTGTTGTTGTTGTTGTTGTTGTTGTTGTTGTTGTTGTTATTGTTGTTGTTGTTGTTGTTGTTGTTGAATGTCCACAATGAGTAATGTTTCTCTTTGTTATGAGTGGCGGGTTGCAGTAATTTTTCTTACGTCCAGATTAAATGATGAAGGTGAACCGGTAATCATTGTGGATATTCTATGCCTGGATTCATCTACGTGCCCCTCTCTAGTACGAGAATCACGTCCATTCTCCTACCTCACTAGCCAGACTGCCATGAAACAACCTGTTACTAGGAGAATGCGTGATAGTGAGGTTTGGGTCTTGGTTAGTAAATATCACCTGGCCCTGATTATTATTGTTCTTCCTCTTCTTCTTCTTCATCGTACGCGGTCAGACATCAACCTTTATTTTTTCTAAAAATGCAGAGGTCATCCTGAGGCTGTCGACACTGCCATAGAGCTTGTCTAGTGTTGCCACTGGTGGTGGCCACATCTGCTTTCTCTGGTCCTGGTATGTCGGGCAGTTTTGCAGCATATGTTCAGCGGTCTTTTTCCCGGTGCCGCACGTGCATTCGTCAGTGCCACCTATCTTCAATTTATTTAATAGGTGGTACCTCAATCTATTGTGGCCAGTGAGAAGTCTGAAGACCACGACCTGCTTTCTTCTGTTCAACTGGTAATAGGCATCGTCTTTTGTGTAGCCAGTATGTTCTGTTTCCCATTTGGTCATGTATGTAGCTCTAATAAGCCGTTTTGACTCTTCGTATGTCACACTAGTATATTGTTTTGGTAGTCTTGCACCTTCTTTTGCCAGTCTGTCTGCCTCCTCGTTGCCTTGGATGTTACAGTGGGATGGAACCCATTGTACTACTACTGTTTTTGGTGCGGACTGCTGGCATAGTTGACAGAGTACTGCTCTTAAATCATTAAATTCTGTATTTTTCTGGCTTCTTAGTGCTGTGACTACGGCCAGGGCATCTTTAAGCAGGACTATATGGCTTTCATTACTCTTGCTTGTCACCATTTCTTCTACAGCAGCCCTCAGTGCGTCAGCTTCCGCTCTGAAATTGCTTGAGTATTTTCCAGTTGCCACTGAACGTGTTACTTTTCTACCATTTGGTAGGCACAGGAATATCTCTGCCCCTCCGTTCTGTGTTGTGTTTGTTACAGAACCGTCGGTGTATGCATGGGTCCAGTCCATGCTTGAGTAGTTTTTAGTTATGTACCTCAGGGTTGTATCTCTTCTTTCTTTTTCAGTCTGCCTGTTTTTTGTTTCCAAAACCTGGTATGTTTTCTACCACCTCTGGAAATATATGCTGCCTCCAGGTAGGTTTTCGTACAGTAGGGATGGGCTTTGGTGTTGTTAATGCGTTCATGGGTCTTCGCTCATCTTTGCTTTGGCTATTTCTGCAAAGTTTCTCCGCTTTAGTTTCCCATTTCCGAAATTGTTTAGTCTCTGGTGCATTGGATGGTCAGTCAGTCTTCTGAGTTTCTCTGCTTGCTGCTGGGTTCTGAAGTCTCTTCTGTCGGTCATGGATTGCAGTTTTGTAATCTTTTCAAGTTCTACAATTGGCGTTGACTTCATGCCTCCTGTTATAACTCTCATGTCTTGGTTTTTGAGTTTGCTCATTTTATCCAAGTTCGCCTTTGCTGCTGTTGTCCATGCCGCAATGCCATAATCGAGAACTGGTATCACTCTTCCAGTGTACAGTTTCTTTAGTATACTTTCGTCTGCTCCCCAGCTTGTGCCAGCATGTTTCCTCATGGTTTCCATTCTTTCTCTGACTCTCTTTCGGTTTCTCTCGATCTGACTTTTCCATGTCATGCGCCGATCAAATGTGACTCCCAGGTAGTTTGGGTTGTCGTTTGGCTGCAGGTATTTTTGCTTGGATGATGTCACTACAATTAACGGCTGATTCGATTAAACGGCAATCCACTTTTTAAAAATCCGATGTTGGTCCATCCGAAAGGGGCAAGGGAGAGTAGAGAATAGGAGTGTGTACAGCCAGAGAGCTATGGAAACCATTATCCCCTTCATCCTTTATTATTTGATGAAAGATGTTATTATAGACCCAGCAGCATCCGGGCTCTCGTCCTTCGAACCAGTGCCACGTAATAATATTTGCAAGTGTTTAGTAGTTGCTGTTTAGTACAACGTATTCCATTGATCTTGCCTCCGAGGAAGAAGTATTTTCCTAAAATTGTTGAACGATGGATGCCCTGCTGAAGTCTGATGTGTCGTTCCGAAAAGTGCAAATGTCGCAGCCAAGCTATAAGCTAATACACAACACACGCCGTTCTCCAGAGTACATACTGCTACATTCTTGAACGGGAGACTGAGATCAAACAACGAAGAAGAAGAACGCTGAACACAATCAGAAATAATGTTCATATTTGCTGAAAGACACTGTGCACCGATGGGTCTGCCATGATACAGTAATGTCGATTCTTAACAAAATAAAACAAATAGTTACAATACGTAAGTAGGCACGACAGATTATTAGACAGGGGCATTGCGTGTATGAACACGGTGACAGAACATACCCGCCCCCAAATATTGGTGAGGTCCGCCGGCCACATGTGTTTGGATGCGTCCACACGAAATCCTGCAACCCCTATATCTATAAGGCTGTTTAGATAGGCAGCTATTTTTTCACGGACCCAATCCACCCCTTGGTTCAAATCAGTCAGTCCTCCAAGGTTACAGTTTCTCATTTCATTGAGATCGTTGTAGCTGTAATATGATAAAGATTATGTTAGAGGTAAGTAATGAAGATTATGAGGATGTTAGAACTAACTAATTAAGATCAAATGAAGCTAGATGCAGGTAATGACGAAAAATAATATGTTAGAGGTAGGTAATGAGAATAGGGATGATGTTAGATATAACTAATGAGAACAAAGATGATTTTTGAGATAGATAATGAGAATAACGATGATGTCTGATGCGAGTAATGAGAATAGAAAAGATGTTCGAGGTAGGTAATCAGGAAACATATGTTGCTAGAGGTAGGTAATTAGGATACAGATGTCTGTTTAGGAGATGAGAGTATCTCTATGTCTATCTTTAGTCCACGTATGTCGTTAGACTTCGTGGGGAGATGTGACCTCAGATATCAGGAGAAATATTTAGCGGATGATACACGTGAAAAAATTCCGATCTCCACTGTGATTTAAACCCCCTACCTCCAGCACCCGAGACGAACACCTTACCTCGAGATCAGTGGGTCCCCCGATGAGAGTATAAGATATGATAATGGGGATCGAACGGGTACATGTGTCCTAAGAAACCGGCGCTCAAGTACTCTACCACACATGGACTCCCTCAATGGATACAATATCTGCGTAATACAGACTAGCTATACATACGACAGACCAGCTATGCCCTCAACAGATCAGCTATATACTCAACAGACCAGAAATACACACGACATACCAACTATACACACGACAGACCAACTGTACACACGACAGAACCACTGTATACACTCTAGACCAGTTATACAAAAGACATACCAGCTATATTCTCAACAGACCAACTATACACTCAATAGACCAGCTGTACACACAACAAACTAGCTATATACACGACCAACCAACTATATACTCTACAGACCAGCTTTACACACGAATGACCAGCTCTATACACAGGACAGACCAGCTATGCCCTCAACAGATCAGCTATATACTCCACAGACCAGCAATACACACGACATACCAGCTACACACACGACATACCGACTGTACACACGATAGACCAGTTTTACACAAGACAGACCAGCTATATACTCAACAGACCAGCTATACACACACAATAGACTAGCTATACACCCGACAAACCAGCTATACACACGACCTGCCAACTTTATACTCTACATATCAGCTATACACACGAATGACCAGCTATACACATGACAGACCAGCTATGCATATGGCAGACCACATATGCACATGACAGACCAGCTATGCATCCTATAGACCAACTATATTCTCTACAGACCAGCTATACATACGACAGACCAGATATATGTCTATTAAGTGAAATACGATGGGTCCCTGGAATATTGACGTACTGAGCTGGTTTTTCACCCCGGGACAACTGTGAGAGTTGATTTGTGGATGTCGCAGTGTCGGAACAACTGTGAGAGTTGATTTGTGGATATCGCTGTGTCGGAACAAATGTGAGAGTTGATTTGTGGATTTCGCTGTGTCGGAACAACTGTGAGAGTTCATTTGTGGATTTCGCTGTGTCGGAACAACTGTGAGAGTTGATTTGTGGATATCGCTGTGTCGGAACAACTGTGTAAACATTGTTCTGGGTGTGGATTTCAATAATTAATTATAAATTAAATGATACATTCTTAGTACGACATTTAATCGGTAAATTAGTTCCGACATCCGGCAGATATTTTCATCGGAGATTCGGTTGTCGATAGACGATTGTATGTGTTTTTGTATAATTTGTGAATGTTAGTCACGAGAATTCAGATTCGCCAAATATTCCTGCAAAGTTATTGCTAGTCATTTGCCTATAAGTTGTAAGAATCCTCGAGAGATGTGCTTTTAGAGTCTTATTTTTACTGCAAACTGTGAAGGAAAGTGAACAGGAGTTGTTTGACACGGATAATTTGTCATGAAATTATGAAAGTGATGCAGAAATATCCAATACAGACACTGTTGATGAGGGAGCGTTACCACAGCCTGGTCATGTAAATCAAGTGAGTTGTATTATTATTATAATTTCTGACATAGGACCTGGTGTGGGAAATTATTTAACAATGGAGTTTTCAAAATTATTGTGATTGTTTTCTGTTATTGTAAAAGCCTAGGCGGCCGCAGTTAATATTATTTAAGTTCTATCTCTTACGCTACAATTAGAAATATTGGAAATAGCGTGATTTCTAAAATGGATTACCTTGATGATCTCAGACTGAGATACCAATTTGAATAACTAGAACAGTAATTTCTCGAATAGTCTCCCGGGGTCTATGTGTATAACAGTGACAAGAATAGCACCACTGTCCCACAGAGAATATACCGTAAGAGGCGACTAACTTTGTGGCATGGCATAACGCCGGTCATGGTCAGGTGGTTTGTTAAGAGCAACATAAATGACGCCTACCAGTCTGAGCATATTCTTTGCTCTAATGTTTTAGTCTATTAAGAAGACTCGCACATCAGTTAACTACTCTCCATAGTGGAGTAATAAGATGCTCGAGCCTAGCTAAGCAGGAAATCCTCCTCCTGGCTACAGCCAGCTCACATCAGAGATGGGACCTTCACAGGGGATTATGGTCCTGTAGAAGTACAGCTTGACTAAGACTGACTAATGCTAAGACCGATGGAGACTAAGACTGACTAATGTTAAGACTGACTAAGACTACGACTGACTAATACTAAGATTGACTAAGACTAAGATTGGCTAAGACTAATACTACGACTGACTAATACTAAGACTAATACTTCTTCTTCTTCTTCTTATTCTTCCAACGCTGTTTTCCTTCGTTAAGCCTGAGGCCCAGTAAATCCGATTTCAACATGCGTTTCTGTAGGGATGCCCTCCTTAGCCTTTGGCTGTCCCCAGCCTATCTGCAAGGCAGTTGTTTTTGGTCAGAGTTGTCTCTCTTAGAGAAGTTGTCTTGCAGGACTATCGAGTCTTCCCCACTCGTGTCTATAGGGTGTGGTGATGGTATGTGATATGATATAATGGACTGTATGTACTAGTTTTTCAATTATCTCGGGAGAAAGGCAATCCAGTGTGTCTGTGTCCCAGGATCGTCACGTCCTGCCAGAAACGTAGCATATGCATGTGAGTGAGGTATCTCCTTGCTCCTTTTATTATTTCGGCTCATCTACATTCCCCGCCACCTGGGAGGTTGTTACAATAGGGCAGAGGTGCAATGTCCGCTGGCCTGCATCTCTTCTGCGTCCATTGGGATGACTGATAGCAGACAGAGGTAAAGAACGAGGCAGGAGTGCATTTAACCAGGGGACAAGCCTGGTAATGGCACGGAGATGTTGTTCGCCTGGTGTGCGGACATATCTCATGATCAAGGGCTGAGTGTCAACAGTTTGCAGTGAGGTGGCTGCTCTACTGCTTACGACACCCCGACCGAGAACTAAATCTTCTACTAGTGGTTTCACACCTCATCGCCGTATGGGGTGAATATCGAGCAGCTTCCCGCCCGCTTTGATCGGCGGACGGCAGATACCTCTTTCTGCGGCTCGACCGGGTCGAGCTGAGGCGCGAGCCCCAGGTCCCAACCATATCGTAGCCTCCCATCGCCGTGGTGCTGAGATTTTGGGCGGGATTCCGGCTTAGAGGCGTTCGGCCGTAATCCCTCAGATGGTAGCCTCGCACCATTGGCTTATCAGCCAAGCGCGTGGACCAAATCTAAGACTAATACTAAGACTGACTAATACTAAGACTGACTAATACTAAGACTGAGACGAATACTAAGACTAAAACTTAGACTAAGTCTGACTAATACTAATACTAATACAAAGGCTGACTAATATTAAGACTAAGACTAATATTGAGACTAAGACTAATATTGACACTAAGACTGAGACTAAGACATACCTATACTGAGACTAATATTGACACTAATTCCGAGACTAAGACATACCTATACTGAGACTAATATTGACACTAATACCGAGACTAAGACATACCTATACTGAGACTAATTTTGACACTAATACCGAGACTAAGACATACCTATACTGAGACTAATATTGACACTAATACTGAGACTAAGACATACCTATACTGAGACTAATATTGACACTAATACCGAGACTAAGACATACCTATACTGAGACTAATATTGACACTAATACCGAGACTAAGATATACCTATACTGAGACTAATATTGACACTAAGACTGAGACTAAGACATACCTATACTAAGACTAATAATGACACTAATACCGAGACTAAGACATACCTATACTGAGACTAATATTTACACTAATACCGAGACTAAGACATACCTATACTGAGACTAATATTGACACTAATACCGAGACTAAGACATACCTATACTGAGACTAATATTGACACTAAGACTGAGACTAAGACATACTCATACTGAGACTAATATTGACACTTAGACTGAGACTAAGACAACAGTAATGAGACGTAGATAAGCTCATATTTTGAAAAGACTGTTTTGTTGTGTTTTTAACATACGATTTTTCATCTATACTAATTGCATGTTTTTTTATTATTATCAGACAAACTGTGAATTATATTTATCTGCCCTCTACACAACATGTTGATTTAATATGTGCATACTCAATTAAATAAACCACATACATTGTAAAAAGAAAAGAGCACACTACGCTGTCTACAATTCTTACCAAAAATAATTCCGGCACAGCGTGCGAAATGAATCCAGAGTAAAAGAGTTTAAGCGTTGCCCCTTCTTCTTCGACATATTTAGTTGCTGTGGTTAGTATAGAGAAGCGCTCGTCAATTTTCTCCACATTGCCTTTTAAGGGTGTCTGTTTCTTTAAGTGTGTTTATTTTGATTGAATCTTTGTTAGCATGCCTTGTTGTCTTGCGTGCTTTTTCTCATGAACTCTAACAACAAACTTCTGATCAGCATAAATTATGTATGTTTCTTGAATCTTTTACTGTTCTTTTCTTGTGTCTCTTGACAAGTATAAAGTATATCTTACTTTTGCAATGCTGGTCATGCCACCTGCACCACGGAAATACTTGGGATTGTATATGCTGAAAGAAGGTATCGATTATGAACAAATCGTTCACTATTACATAACTCTACAAGTCTGCAACCATTATTGCTATTCAGTCTTGTCACCAAAGTTCCCTTGTCTGGCATTAAAATCACCCATTTCAATGACATTGTCCTCACATTTTGTATTATATCAATGACATTGTCCTCACATTTTGTATTATATCAATGACATTGTCCTCACATTTTGTATTATATCAATGACATTGTCCTCACATTTTGTATTATATCAATGACATTGTCCTCACATTTTGTATTATATCAATGACATTGTCCTCACATTGGGTATTATATCAATGACATTGTCCTCACATTGGGTATTATATCAATGACATTGTCCTCACATTGGGTATTATATCAATGACATTGTCCTCACATTGGGTATTATATCAATGACATTGTCCTCACATTGGGTATTATATCAATGACATTGTCCTCACATTGGGTATTATATCAATGACATTGTCCTCACATTGGGTATTATATCAATGACATTGTCCTCACATTGGGTATTATATCAATGACATTGTCCTCACATTGGGTATTATATCAATGACATTGTCCTCACATTGGGTATTATATCAATGACATTGTCCTCACATTGGGTATTATATCAATGACATTGTCCTCACATTGGGTATTATATCAATGACATTGTCCTCACATTGGGTATTATATCAATGACATTGTCCTCACATTGGGTATTATATCAATGACATTGTCCTCACATTGGGTATTATATCAATGACATTGTCCTCACATTGGGTATTATATCAATGGCATTGTCCTCACATTGGGTATTATATCAATGACATTGTCCTCACATTGGGTATTATATCAATGACATTGTCCTCACATTGGGTATTATATCAATGACATTGTCCTCACATTGGGTATTATATCAATGACATTGTCCTCACATTGGGTATTATATCAATGACATTGTCCTCACATTGGGTATTATATATTGTTTTGTTGATGGTCTACTCGCGCTCGTCTTCAATATTTGTGGCATTGCCGGGAGCATTTACTTGAGTAAGTTCTATTATCTTCATTTTCTTGGATTGTAACTCCCGCAATCCTTTCACAGATGGCATTGATATCTAGGATCCCCGTTGTCGTTGTTTGGTTTATAATGGAACTTAACTTAACGTCTTTATACTGGTTTAGAAGACCCTGCAGAGTCTGTATACAATCAGTTACATTTACATCACCTTGCTCTAAAAGCTATGCGCATCCATTTTATTCTTAAATGCATTCTGTCCCTGCCTTCACTGCCTCCCCTGGCAATGCATTCCAAGCAGACACCACTCTCTGACTAAAAAAATATTTCCTAATATCTAACCTAGACCTCTCTTTAGTCAGCTTGTAGCTATGCCCTCTTGTTATTGTAGGTGGCTGTATTTAAAAAAAAACCTGTTATAGTCTAATTTATCGATTGCTCTGATCATCTTATAAACCTGTATTAAGTCACCACGAATTCTTGGAACCTACTCCAAGTTTTGTATTTACTTTCATATGAATTCCCGAGAATATGAATGCGTGATCTTGATGAGTTGTATGGCATCTACATTGTCTGCTCCATGGGAGAAACAAAGTGACAGCAAGAACATCTCAGACAGAGTTGAATTTGTAAAGACTTGCCTGAAACAGTGTACTTATTTATGAGGAAGATAGATGTGATCATTTGAAAGCGGGCGACGAGGACGAAGAAGCAGCAGCATGGAAGGAACAATAAAATGGACAACCTCAAAAACAGAATAAGTGTTTGCTTGGACCTCTCAAACAGTTAGTGTGAGTTCTTCGTTCAAGTGTACCAGCAATTAACAAAGTCGTGTTAAACTCGTAACTGGACAGCAAGATTATAGTCGTCCTTGACACAAAAATGGTCAGAACGGTTGACCTAGATGCATGCTGCATGTTGTAAAGTGCAGTGGTAACCAAACTGTGTGGCGCGACACCCTGGAGTGATGTGGTTGGTTCAGAGAGCTGACAGAAAACATTCCAATATGTTTATCAACTGGGCACTGCAACAGTTAATTAGGATTACTTAAAGTAGAGAAACACTGTAAAATGTCAGGCACGATGGTAAGAACCGATTAAGGAGGACAGACTTACGGGTATTCCTGTCTTCTTGTGTTTCGCCAATGAGACCCTGACCTGTGTTCTAGAGTTGTGCCAATGAGACACTGATCTGTTTTCTAGAGTTGTGCCAACGAGACACTGACCTGTGTTCAAGAGTTGTGTCAAAGGGGACCCTGACCTGTGGTGTTCTAGAGTTGTGCCAACGAGACCCTGATCTGTGGTCTAGAGTTGTGCCAACGAGACACTGACCTGTGTTCTAGAGGTGTGCCAATGAGACCCTGACCTGTGTTCTAGAGTTGTGTCAACGAGGAACTGACTGGTCTGACTTCTTCTGTAACCGAAAGTGTTTTTCGTCCTGTCCACACGCTTCTTTCCCTGCCGGTTTCAATCCAATGCATGCCTGGTTATACCGTCCATATTCTTCCCGAGAGTGTTTCAATCCATCTCGAACTCTTCTTCCTATTTCCCTGCAGTAACGGTTGTTGCGTTTTTTTCTTTTTTATAGTTCTGCGTTTGAAATTACTTATGGATGTCTAATAAAGTATGCGACGAAGACATTTGCTAATGAAAGTCTGGATGAGATACCCTTTGCCGCATGCCATGTCTCGGAGCGATATAACAGGATCAACTTTGCATTCAAGTTGAACAGTCTAATCGTATGTGCCATTGAGGAAGCATCCTAGTTCCATATTTGACAGACAAAGTTCAAAGCAAATGTAGCCTTGGTAATTATGTCCTTACTATCTGGGTTTCTTCCTTCGTCTTTATGAATGTTACTCCCCAGATAGTGAACATTTGTCAATTCTTCATTATCTGACCTTTAATCTTTTGCGATTGTGTTTGTTTGTTATAAACACTCATTTTCTTTAATGTGTTCCCACTTACCTGTAGGCCCACTTGTACTTAGTATGTTTATTTTATTTGTGCGACCTGTTATCCTGTATGTTTTACTGCATATGTGATCTGGTTATCCTGTATGTTTTACTGTATATGTGGCATGTGTACCCTGTTTGTCACAGCATGCGATCACACACTACTATGGTAATAATATAAATGCAAATAATTTAACTATTACTGTGTGAACAAACAAATAAATGAGAAGTAAATCTGACTTGTGAATGTCATTGTCAGCGTTGGGACATCTTCCAACCATGTTAAAGTCTGTAATGCTGTAGGGAACACCTGAAAACGATCTCTGATTGGCATCAAATTGGCTTCCTGCAGATCCTACGCCAGTGAATCCTACACCACACATGTGATTGATGACCAAATCTGCGTACACTCTGTCAACAAGAAAACATATGTTTATACACTCTGTCAACAAAAAAACATATGTCCATACACTCTGTCAACAAGAAAACAAATCTGTCCATACACTATGTCAACAAAAAAAATATGTTCATACACTCTGTCAACAAGAAAACATATGTGTCCAACCACTCTGAAAAGAACCACAGAAATGTATCTACATAAACGTAGTCAAGATAAAAAAAAATATGTGAGCAACAAGGGTAAGTGAGCGTGACCCAGATGACGCCAGACATAGCACAACCGTCTGGAAAACGTCGGTCCACCTTCATCAGTACGATGTGAAGAAAACTACTACAACCCGCCACAATATGCCATTTTCAGGGCACACAGAAGAGTAAACTTACTCATTGGGGGTATTAAACAAGAGCAAGGATTCCTGCAGACAGATAGCAGACGACTGTTCGCCCTAGACTCGCTCTGTGATTTATGTAATTCTTCTTACTCGCTCTGTGGGAAGGTAAGTGGTCTGTTGGGTTGGATTGCCGTTATTTGTCTAGATTATTACAATACGGCGGATAGCAGTTCGCCCCCTTCGATGTTAAACTGGCAGGTCTTTCTGTATCTGCTCAACGTGTACACGGGGCCTCTGAGTTTATTGGACGTTTCCGAAATGACTTGTGATAGATCACACCCTTCATGAGACCATGGACAGCTTGAAATTTGCAGGTTTCGAACGCACGACGTTTCGTGGCATCGTTTGTTTCTTGTGAGACGAGCGCCTTTACTCGCTGCTTTTATGCCTGCAACATCATTTCTTCATCCAGACTTGAGTTTGTCAAATTCAAAACAAATTTGGCGTGCATTATGTCAAAAACCAAAAGAGCACACCAGTAACAGTCTCTCTCTCTCTCTCTCTCTCTCTCTCTGTCTTTCTGTCTCTCTCTCTCTCTCTCTCTCTCTCTCTCTCTCTCGCTCTCTTCCTGTCCAGTGTCAGACACGAACCATACACAAGGCATAAAACATATTGAAACATTAATGCATCTTGGGAAACAACAAACGGGAAAACAATTGTCCATGTTGCACGGTCAGAGATTACAATGACAAATGATTGTATCTGAATTGTTGTCAGAACTATTTCTGATGAAGAAAATATGATTTTCCACTATTTCTGTTTGTGCTACCAACCAACCACTGCATTTAGCTCCTAACAGGAAATCTACAACAATGCACTGTATGATTATTTTTTCCACCGGCGCATTCTGTAAAAAATATGCATTACTTAATGACGTTGTCAGCTTCATGCACAACCCTCATCAGGTGCATGTTTTGTTATGTTAGGAAGGTGACGTTAAACAATAAAGAGAAAAATAATCTGAACTTCATTGTTCTGACATAGCGAAATAGAAATGTGTTGCTATGTGGAATGAGATGTCTTGGAAACATTAGGAAATAACGTTAAAAAAGCGAGAAAAAGGATTTCACAAATTTGTTGAGGTGGATTATTCGGATCAGTTCAGCTCATGTGCCATTTGGACGGCGAACGTTGGCTGATCAGTTCAGTTCATGTGACATCTCCACAGTGAAAGTCGGCTGATCAGTTCAGTTTATGTGACATCTCCACAGCGAAGGTCGGCTGATCAGTTCAGTTCATGTGACATCTCCACAGCGAAGGTCGGCTTTCAATTCAGTTCATGTTCCATCTCCACAGCGAAGATCGGCTATCAGTTCAGTTCATGTATAATTTCTGCAGCGAAGGTCAAATACAATTGATCTCCAAAGTTCTCAGTCTCTTAACTTGATTAAACAATTTGTCCGAATTTCCCCGTCCTTCTTTTGAAAGTCTCCTTCCACATGTAACTCTATATACTATTCACACGTTTGCTATCCACACTTCCTTTTAGCATTGTTTGTTATCCACTATTTATTTAAGTATTATTAACAGAAAGGTGCCATTTTTATTAAATATAACTTAAACACGTTGACTGCCTGACTTTTGATTTCGTTCACCCATTGTCTTCACATCCTTCATTTCTCGTAAATTTCATTATTGGTTTTCCTTGTATTTTTGCCTTTATATTGATAACTATCTCCATTCAATGCTCTTCTCCCATAGTGAGGTCAATGTCTAGGTTTCTTATCGATACAGTATAGAATAGTGCACGTAACATCCTGTCAATCACTTTGCAAGTTTGTGACTGACCTGCTCGAATATCAGCATATTACTCCTATTGGTGAGAACTCAAGAGTAATAATAATCAATATAATAATAATAAATTAAAATTGTAATAATAATAATAAATAATTATTATTAATTATACAGTAATAATAATAAATAGCAAAATTAATGAATAATAATAATAATAAGCAAAAACAATAGTACGCTGGTAAAAGCTTTCAGTGAAACACAGAAGACACGCAATCGTAGGATCAAATGGTGGCCTTACCTCACTTCAACAGCTTTACATCTGGCAATCATATTTTTGAGTTCCGCCTCTGTCCCGCTCCTACTTGTTAGCTTGTAGCTGACAGGGGCATATCTTTCAGACCAGGGTCGTTTGGGCTGTTCCACAAGATGCTCATTGGGTGGAGAGATCTAAACATTCCAAGAGACATTAAGGCAAATCCATTATAGTCACTGTTGTTAAGGTTCAAGTGTTAGATATTTCATTGTTTGTTTTACAAGTTTACGTTTCCTAATGCGAATGTACGCCTCTATCAATAATAAACATTATCGTTGTGTATAGCAGAAACAAGACATCATTGTCCCCGACATAACTTTTAATAAGGCGGGGTATAGTCATTTATGTAGACAAGGACATTGCACGAGATACTGTGACTTCATGTGCTGTTTCTGGCTTAGTATCGACGTCTTTAGCAAATCTTCACTTGGAGAGAAACTCATCCCTGCCTCAATAATTAGCAACTCTTCACTGGGAGAGTAGAGTCTCAGTTGGTTAGCAACTCTTCACTGGGAGAGTAGACATTCCTGTATCAGTTGGTTAGCAAGTCTTCACTGGGAGAGTAGAGTCTCAGTTGGTTAGCAAGTCTTCACTGAGAAAGTAGAGTCTCAGCTAGTTAGCAACACTTCACTGGGAGAGTAGAGTCTCAATTGGATAGCAACTCTTCACTGGGAGAGTAGACATTCTTATCTCAGTTTGTTAGCAAGTCACCACTGGGAGAGTAGGTTCATCCATGCATCAGTTAGCAAGTCACCACTGGGAGAGTAGGTTCATCCATGCATCAGTTAGCAAGTCACCACTAGGAGAGTAGGTTCATCCATGCATCAGTTAGCAAGTCACCACTGGGAGAGTAGGTTCATCCATGCATCAGTTAGCAAGTCACCCCTGGGAGAGTAGACTCCTCCCTGCCTCGGTTAGCAAGTCCCCACTGGGAGAGTAGACTCCTCCCTGCCTCGGTTAGCAAGTCACCACTGGGAGAGTAGACTCCTCCCTGCCTCGGTTAGCAAGTCACCACTGGGAGAGTAGACTCCTCCCTACCTCGGTTAGCAAGTCACCACTGGGAGAGTAGACTCCTCCATACCTCAGTTAGCAAGTCACCACTGGGAGAGTAGACTCCTCCATACCTCAGTTAGCAAGTCACCACTGGGAAAGTAGACTCCTCCATACCTCAGTTAGCAAGTCACCACTGGGAGAGTAGACTCCTCCATACCTCAGTTAGCAAATCACCACTTGGAGAGTAGACTGATCCCTGCCATGCCTGGCTGTGTAGAAACATGTTGTCCTAATCTCGTCTCCTGTCCCATCCAGCATTCGGTTATGATAAAATGCCTCACCTTGACCTAGATTATTGTGATGAACATGGTCAACAACTTCCTGGTGAGGCAAGCTTGGACGTGTAAGGCTAAGACACATTATGAGTCTTGTGTTGCCCATCGTGCCCCCATTTGGACTCAACGTCTCACCCACAGTTGTAGGACGTTAACGAGAAGCTCAAGGCAACGGTTGACGGTGTAACACAATGTGAGCGAAAACAAGAAGAGCAAGTAGAAGGTGATGACGATGAGGATGAATTAGGTGGACAGCCAGTTACCATTCACGTTTCCTGTCATTCCAGACAAAGTTAAGTCTTTATTTGCAGCTATGTTTGACTTGGGTCTTTCAATAATGTGGACTGAATTGTGTGCTTCTAATGTAAGCATCGAGTGATCTATTACTCTAGTAAGTGGACGCTTGAAGTGAGATGTTCGGTATCTCATTATAACCGGATCCCTCACGTGCACACAGGGACACAAGCAGGAAAAGTCACAACCTCCATTGCATGTGGTCATATTTTGTATGGTTCGGTGCGGAGGCAATGTGTTCCCTTCCTGGCTATTTTGGATTCTCCAAATTCTTCTTCTTGGCTAGACTACACTAGTTACTAGTTCAGCCTGTTTTCAGGGCCGTCATGTGGAAGCTGAATAGGGGCTTGGTCAGATATGGTTAAACCCTGATGCAGGCAGCCGGCTATGAATTCCTGGCTGCTGTCAGGTCATGCACTGACCCGCTATAAGTGGTTGGCTGCTGTCAGGTCATGCACTGATACATCTTGGCTCCGTCTTCTCACATTTCTTCTTCTTCTTCTTCTTCTTCTTCTTCGTACGCAGTCAGACAGTAACCATTATTGTTTCGAAAAAAGCGGCGGTCATCCTGAGGCTGTCGCCACTGCCATAGAGCTTGTCTTGCAGTTCCACTGGTGATGGCCACATCTGCTCTCTCTGATCCTCGTATGTCGGGCAGTTCTGCAGCAGATGTTCAGCGGTCATTTTACCAGTACCGCACGGGCATTCGTCGGTACACCCTATCTTCAATTTGTTGAATAGGTGGTACCTCAGTCTATTGTGGCCAGTGCGAAGTCTGAAGACAACGACCTGCTCTCTTCGGTTCAACTGGTAATAGGCATCGTTTTTGGTGTAACCAGTATGTTCGGTTTCCCATTTGGTCATGTATCTGGCTTTGATAAGCCGTTTTGACTCTTCGTACGTCATACTAGTATCTGTTTGTGGTAGTCTTGCACCTTCTTTTGCCAGTCTGTCTGCCTCCTCGTTGCCTTGGATGTTGCAGTGTGATGGGACCCACTGTACCACTACCCTTTTTGGTGCGGACTGCTGGCACAGTTTGCAGAGTGCTGCTCTTAAGTCATTAAGCTCAGTGTTTTTCTGGCTTTTTAGCGCTGTGACTACGGGATGCGAGAGCATTTTCATTTTCTTTGTGTGTCACCATTTCTTCCACTGCCGCCCTCAGTGCCTCTGCCTCCGCTCTGAAATTGCTCTTCTCACATTTGAAGTCGATCATCTTTTTAGCAGACTGCTGGTTTCTCACGACAAGGGTGCTTAATCCAACACCAGGTATCGATACGCTCCAGTAGATTCAGCTGTAAATGGGCACTGTCTTATTGCTATGGAAGGTACGTCAGAAAAAAATGGAACTAGCTACTCCATCCCATAAACAAGCTGTAGCATGTTACAGTACAATCTATAACACACAATCGCCGACAATTAAACTATTAAACAGAGTTTTATTTACGTTATACAACGCCGACATAACTGAACACCAGGAAAACCAATAGGTGACTATTCTCTCAATCAACAAATGATGAGATGTATAGATGCTGACGGTTCACTTAGCCCATTGGTTATACACACTCTTGTACATAACTCTCACTAACCTCTCACCGGTCACTCCTCATTGAATATCAAACTACTACATTCTATGTATCACTGATTGCACGGTAACCATACAGCCATTGAATGATTTCAAGACTTACAACGACATGAACACTGGAGTAATACATTTACCTGAACGCCACAGAAACCTTTAGGGCCCAGGTATCGCTCACATTCAAGGGCTATATCGGTCCACTTCCAGTTAAAGAGGTGCACTATGACTTGTTTACCACCACAGTGAGGGTCATGGTGATCAAATCCCCAGATAACTGAAACATGAGATTGTCAACAACAAAACACAAGTTTAAGTGACGGTGTACAATTCAAGATCAGTAATGGATGAAATAATTACTTAGTCGATCCTCTTCTAGCTTTGTATGTAGGGTCTTCTACCTTACCTAACTTAACGTTTTTATACTGGTTTAGAGGACTCATCATTCTGTAGACAACCAGTTACATCTGCATTACACTGCTCTAAAAACTATGCACATCCAATCCAATCTTAAATGCTTTCACTGTATCTGCCTCCACCACCTCCTGCGGTAATGCATTCCAAGCATTCATCACTCTCTGACGAAAAAACAATATTTCCTTATATCCAATCTCAACCTTCCTTTAGTTAATTTGTATTTTTGCCCCTTGTTCTCGTTGGTGGTTGTATTTTGAAGAACTTGTTATAGTCTATTTTAACCTTTCCTGTGATTATCTTATAAACCTGTATTAAGTCACATCGAATTCTTCTCTTTTCAAGACACTGTAGTCCGTATTTTCTTCGTAACTGTAATTCTGGAATCCCACTATCAGTTTTATCGCTCTTCTTTGTTTTTTTTTTTTTTTTTTTTTTTTTTTTTTTTATGTGTTTGCCTCACTAGTTTCTACTGGCGGAGGGGCGCCTATTCCACCCCAGACCGTAGTCAATTTGGGCGATATTAAGACGCATAAACCAGTGCTTGGATGCGTGTGTGTATCTGTTTGTACCTAACCTGGTGTTTCCGTGATGTTCCTCCCGTTGTTCCTCGCTTCTAATTATCCTTTCGTTATGTGTTTGCCTCACTAGTTTCTACTGGCGGAGGCGCGCCTATTCCGACCCAGACCGCAGTCAATTTGGGCGATATTAAGACGCATAAACCAGTGCTTGGATGCGTGTGTGTATTAAGACGCATAAAAGAATCTTTTCCAGCATGTTGATATAAGGACTTCACACGTGTACAGTACTCCAATCTAGGTATAACTAATGCTTTATACAGTTTGACTTAGTGACTCCTCTTTTACCTTATGGTGTAGAGTCTTCTACCTTACTTATTCAGTCTCTCCTCTTCTACCATAGGGTAGAAATAACGCCAGATTATTATATCCGCAATCCTGCTCGTCAAATAGTTCCACTGTAATCCTCAGTCTCTTTTAGTCTTTCTTATGTTATCCCCCCCCCCCCCCCCCTCAACCTTTCCAGTGGACTGTGGATCGTCCTCGGCGTCTGGATCCTCTGGATATTTTGCTTCTCATGCCTTCTGTGGCAGCCGATCTTCTTTCATTCTGCCGATATTGCTAAACCACCGTTTTTGAGATTGCTCCCTTCTAGTCTGCAAGGGCTGGGTTTCGATATCTTGTCGTTTGTCTGATTGCAGAATTTTACTCTTCTTGTTACTTGGACCATCTTTTTTTAGATATTTCATTTCTGAAGCTCGGATCCCCATGTTATTTGTTGCGGTCATTATCCATGACTCACATCCGTGTCAAAACTGGTAGTTTGGTATACTCACATCTCAGTTTTCTTTCTTATTTCTCTTTTGATGAGAAAACCTCTATTCGTTGATGGCATGAGCAAGTTGACCAGTTGGTGTCCTCTATTGATTGATGGCATGAGAAAGTTGACCACTTGGTGTCCTCTATTCGTTGATGGCATGAGAAAGTTGACCACTTGGTGTCCTCTATTGATTGATGGCATGAGAAAGTTGACCAGTTGGTGTCCTCTATTGATTGATGACATGAGAAAGTTGACCACTTGGTGTCCTCTATTGATTGATGGCATGAGAAAGTTGACCACTTGGTGTCCTATAATGATTGATGGCATGAGAAAGTTGACCACTTGGTGTCCTCTATTGATTGATGGAATGAGAAAGTTGACCACTTGGTGTCCTCTTTTCGTTGATGGAATGAGAAAGTTGACCACTTGGTGTCCTATATTGATTGATGGCATGAGAAAGTTGACCACTTGGTGTCCTCTATTGATTGATGGAATGAGAAAGTTGACCACTTGGTGTCCTCTTTTCGTTGATTGCATGAGAAAGTTGACCACTTGGTGTCCTCTTTTCGTTGATTGCATGAGAAAGTTGACCACTTGGTGTCCTCTATTGATTGATGGCATGAGAAAGTTGACCACTTGGTTTCCTATATTGATTGATGGCATGAGAAAGTTGACCAGTTGGTGTCCTATATTGATTGATGGCATGAGAAAGTTGACCACTTGGTGTCCTCTATTGATTGATGGCATGAGAAAGTTGACCACTTGGTGTCCTCTATTCGTTGATGGAATGAGATAGTTGATCACTTGGTGTCCTCTATTCATTGACGTATAGAGTTATACACAAAGGACAACTCACAGAGCCATTCAAAATTAAATCAGCACCGCTGGGTGATAGAAAGCGAAAGAGAGATTCATTGATGCCATAAGAAAGTTGACCAGTTGATGCACTTGGAGTAGTTAGCTCTTCTTTAATACCTTCCTTCTGTAGGTGAAAGGTTACACAAGCTTGGAAGCAGACTTACTGTGAGTTGCAGTGATGGCTTGACATTAGAGCAAACGGATGAATTGAGAATGATAAATGCGTATCAAAGGTAAAGGTAGTCGCATGGCAGACACTGCAGTCAGGGATGAAGTATTAGAGACTTCATTGTAAGAGGCCACAGCTTGTTTGGATGGTGAGGTGGATGGTTTGTCATTCCTATCTGCTGTTCTTCCTTTAGCAGTAAGTTTGGTACTATTTACAGCTGAGTCGACTTGAGAGTGGCCTGTAATGAAAGTTAAAACCAGTACATTTACCATCAGACACGAGCGCTAACCACTACGCTGTGTGTGTATTACCTGATCCCGAAATTGAAACACACTAAACTGAAACCGTACCATTCCAAGCGCGCAGTGAACGGCGGCTAAACAGGATAATGCACGAGGCTTGCAACCTCATCATGTAAAGTCTTTTTCTTCTTCTTCTTTGTTGGTTCTCAATCTCCGGCTATCAAGCCACGAAAAGAGCTTTGCAAGTAGCAAGAGGTTGTCAGGAGAAGGGAATCATGTGTGTCGTAGTTTACAGCTTGACTGCGATATTTGCACCTTTCGATCCGACACATCCGACTTTAGCAGCATCCTGTAAAGTAATTATCGGATATAAAATTCTTGTAAAGGTACCAGCTGTAATGGTAGTGTGATCTTTTACTTAGATTGAAAAGGAGAATATAATCAGTCATATATCACTAGTTCTCTATCAACAGTCATCTATCAACAGTCATCTATCAACAACCATCTACCAACAGTCATCAATTCAAAAATCCAGCTCTTACCATGAAACAGGAAAATCAAAACAGCGGCCCTTATCATCCTTAGCTCCTGCGATTTCCTAGAGAGTATAGTTACTGACCTAGATCACAGAAGACGTGTCACTGTCTCGTGTCAATTGCTTGTGACTGTGAGAATAACGTATTTTATACCAGGAGCACACACTCCCTCACACACACACACACACATACACAAGCTGCCTGTACCTGAAGATAAGACTCAATGATTTCAAGTTTAAAGTCGAAGCAACAGCAGACCTTGGACTTTGATTGGGGACACGAAAATACAAACAAAACAATCGAGCCTTGTCTTTTGTTATTGATTGTGTTGTTGTGGAAGTGAGCACATATATTTGGTGAAACTTGTCCTCAATGCATTGATCTAGTTCATGGGAAACAACAGGTATCGGCAATAACATGCTAACATGTAGGTTACTAGGTCAAGGACATATAATCTACTTGTCAGTTCAGCTATTAAAGGGAGAGACATAATAATGGGTCAAAAGCGAAGGAATTGGAATGCATTTTAGAGCAAGGTTAATTATTAAGGAACAATAATAAGACAAATACGAAGTAGAAAAATATTAAGAAGACAAATAAGAAGTAGATAAATACAAAGAAGACAAATAAGAAGAATAAAAATAAGAAGACAAATAAGAATTATAACAATAACAGGATAGCAAAACGAAGATCCTTAAAAATATAACATACGAGAAGGACAAATAAGACCTGGCTCTGCCTTGCTTCAATATTAATTTAGTTATTCACTTTCAACTGGGTAGATTAGAGCGTACACACACACACACACACGCACGCACGCACGCACGCACGCACGCACATACACATCCACGCACGCACGCACGCATTGACACACACACACACACTCATTCATATATGAATTGTGATGTCATCGTATTTCACGATGGATCAGTGCTATGAGGTGATGCATCTAGTTGGGGCTTCTCTACTAGACGAGGCTGATCATCGGTTAGATGCTGAGGCTGACCATCGCTTAGCTCTGCTGAGGCTGACCATCGCTTAGCTCTGCTGAGGCTGACCATCGCTTAGCTCTGCTGAGGCTGACCATTGCTTAGCTCTGCTGAGGCTGACCACCGCTTAGCTCTGCTGAGGCTGACCAACGCTTAGCATAGCGGTTCGTACAGAACAGTATCCTCAAGAACAAGAATGGAGCTGAAAGCAGGGACTGTACATCTCCGATGGCTATCTGGAACATCTTTAGCAGGGCCAGTCAACTCCCGAACCTGACTTCAGAAGGTGCAGGAGGGCTGGTTAAAGCATGAGGTTAGCGGCTGTAGAGGTTTCAACCCTGCAGAGGCTGGTGGGGTTGAACTGGTCTGGTCGTGCTGGAGTTCAGGACAACGAAAGAGCTGACATCCTGGCTTCACATACACCAACTACGGGTACACTGACATGGATAGAGGTGGCATTTTGACAGCTATCAATGACCGAATGTTAGATGGTGAGGCCAGATGAATTAGCAATTCATATAATGCAGATCTTTGATCTTGAATGTTGTACGAGATATCTGGGACGCAATAGAGAACGGAGTAAAGGTGTTTACAACAAGCGAGCTACAGGAACCCCCACTTGTCACTTTTACTGAGAGAGAGAGAGAGAGTGAGAGAGAGAAAGAGAGAGAGAGAGAGATAGAGGGACTGATCACCTGATATGCCTGGAGTGCAGTGACGCCCATTCTTATAAACAGAGCAGAACACATATATAAACACACATAAACATAAACACATACTCACATTCACACACAAATACATTCTTACACACTATTACATACACCCGCACACTAACCCACACAGATACACCAAAGCATAATAAAATATACACACATACAGACATACATACACACAGACATGTATCAGTTCAGTTCATCCCGTGACCTCCTGAGATCGTAAGGGCACCCCTGCTGACACCTCCACAAACCTACGCCATCCCTCTCTGTCTGCGTTTGCTTTTTGTGCCTCCTCGAGTCGTAGGTTAGTTCAGTTTTTGATGTTGTATACATGTATACAAAGACACAAAGGTACATACACACACTCATCTACCCACCCACAAACCCACGCATGCACACACACAAATATACACATATACACATATTGGATATCAGTCAATGGCGTCTCTGCATCCATCGCTTTCAGGATGTTGACGCTTCCACGTCCTGGATGGTGTTGATACTTCACGGACTGCTCAATAACAGACTGTAGTGACTCGTCATTCAGCACGCAATGTATATTTTTTAGAATGTGGTCTCCAGCTGGAAACTGTCCGTGTGTACGAAAAAAGTCGACTGCTAGTCAGGCAATGTGTTCCAGGTCCCGAATCCTACAGAGACCACACGACATGAGTTCTGAATCCTACAGAGACCACTCGACATGAGTTCTGAATCCTACAGAGACCACTCGACATGAGTTCTGAATCATACAGAGATCGCTCAACATGAGTTCTGAATCCTACAGAGACCACTCGACATGAGTTCTGAATCCTACAGAGACCACTCGACATGAGTTCTGAATTCTACATAGACCACACGACATGAGTTCTGAATTCTACATAGACCACACGACATGAGTTCCGAATCCTACATAGACCACACGACATGAGTTCTGAATCCTACAGAGACCAGACGACATGAGTAATATATGTACCACAGTACAAATGTTTATAGAAGGTGTCACGCACGGGGGAATGGAATATGAAACATAACATTGTTTATGAAAGGGAAACAAAACGAAAATGAAATATGAAACTTCATGAAATTGTTTATGGAAGAACTTCAATATACTAATGAAATTTGATACATCATGAAATTGTTGATAAAATGGGCTGAATGAAATCTGACAGACCATGAAATTGATCATCGGAAAGGTTAATAAAAGGAGAATGAAATCTGAAAAGTCACAACTTTGTTTATGGAAAATAGATTTGCTCTGTAGCTAGTGACGTGGATGACGCTTTAGTGTGTGTTTAGTGACCATAACGTTTGGACAAGAGTATAGGATAGTTTTTGTTGTTGTTGTTTTTTGTTTTTTTGTTGTTGTCCATCACAAGTGATGAAGACCACTCTCTTTGTTCAGCCGTGTGGACAGTCGTATCTCTTGCTGTGTTCGCTGAAATGGGTGACTTGCACGGTGATTTGGATTAAAGTGAGGAAGAAACTGCGCCTTTTGTCAACCTCACTCACAGAGCCTAAGCTACCTTTTGCCAGTGGCAAGACATTCATCGAGACGACTGGAGATAGCATAGGATGCAGATTTTGTCTCCGAGTTACCACCGAAGCCTTTCCGTAAACATGTAACCCGCAGGGTAGAAAGGTGGGAAGGCATCTAACGCAGTTTGTCGTGCCTTTTCGATAACCACAAGAGGTCGTATGGACAACACTCAGCGTGTGAGCGGGTCTGGCATCTCTCCCCAGCTGTATTCAGTTCATCATAGTAGCATCTAAAATTCCCACACGCCATATTCGTGAAGGTGAACCGGCAGAACTAACCCGTGAGATACGACACAGGTAAAACTAGTTTAAGCGTAGTGCCATTCAGCCGGCCTCCAGACCAGGATAAACGGATGGAAGAAATCACAAAAAAAGAACGAAATAACAACTTATATATATATATATAGGATATTATATACCATAATAGAGGTCATGAACATTTTCACCCAAAAAAGACAGATTCTTCAACTAGAGAAAAGGCATACAATTTGAGTGTATCTAATGTGCAAAGCAGAGATAAAGAAAAAGAAGAATGTTTAAAAAAATTTGTTATCCAAAGGACGGGATAAACGTCCGTTTTAATATCCAACTGACACTCACACACAGCTTCATCCAGCTCTTCCATCTTCTGGCAATCCCAGGTCACGCACGTTATTCACGACAGGGTCAAGGTAATTCCGTTTTTACTGCTTTCATTTGATGGGTTAGTCTTGACCAATTCATCTCAGACTTGCTGGTCTTTTATTATTGGGTTAAGAGCATCACTTTGTATTGATTATACTCTTTCCTGGAACGTGTATGATTATACTCTTTCCTGGAACGTGTATGATTATACTCTTTCCTGGAACGTGTATCTTCTTCTTCTGCGTACGCAGTCAGACAGTAACCATTATTTTTTCGAAAAAAGCGGCGGTCATCCTGAGGCTGTCGCCACTGCCATAGAGCTTGTCTTGCAGTTCCACTGGTGATGGCCACATCTGCTCTCTCTGATCCTCGTATGTCGGGCAGTTCTGCAGCAGATGTTCAGCGGTCATTTTACCAGTACCGCACGGCATTCGTCGGTACACCCTATCTTCAATTTGTTGAATAGGTGGTACCTCAGTCTATTGTGGCCAGTGCGAAGTCTGAAGACAACGACCTGCTCTCTTCGGTTCGACTGATAATAGGCATCGTTTTTGGTGTAACCAGTACGTTCGGTTTCATATTTGGTCATGTATCTGGCTTTGATAAGCCGTTTTGACTCTTCGTACGTCATACTGGTATCTGTTTGTGGTAGTCTTGCACCTTCTGTTGCCAGTCTGTCTGCCTCCTCGTTGCCTTGGATGTTGCAGTGTGATGGGACCCACTGTACCACTACCCCTTTTGGTGCGGACTGCGGGCACAGTTTGCAGAGTGCTGCTCTTAAGTCATTAAGCTCAGTGTTTTTCTGGCTTTTTAGCGCTGTGACTACGGCGAGAGCATCTGTAAGCAGGACTATATGGCTTTCATTTTCACTGTGTGTCACCATTTCTTCCACTGCCGCCCTCAGTGCCTCTGCCTCCGCTCTGAAATTGCTTGTGTACTTACCAGTAGCGAATGACAGTGTTATTTTTCTGCCATTTGGTAGGTTCAGGAATGCTCCTGCCCCTCCGTTCTGTGTTGTGTTTGTTACAGAACCGTCGGTGTATGCATGGGTCCAGTCCATGCTTGTGTAGCTTTTCGTTTTGAAGCTTAGGGTAGTATCTCTCCTTTCTTTTTCAGTCTGGCAGTTTTTGTTTGCAATACCTGGTATATTTTCTACCACTTCTGGAAATAAATCCTGCCTCCAGGTAGGTTTTCGTACAGTAGTGATGGGTTTTGGTGTTGTTAGTGCGTTTATGGGATCTTCGTGCATCTTTGCTTTGGCTATTTCTGCAAAGTTTCTCCGCTTTAGTTTCCCATTTCCCAAATTGTTTAGTCTCTGGTGCATTGGATGGTCGGTCAGTCTTCGGAGTTTCTCTGACTGCAGCTGGGCTCTGCAGTCTCTTCTATCGGTCATGGATTGCAGTTTTGTAATCTTTTCAAGTTCTACAATTGGCGTTGACTTCATGCCACCTGTTATAATTCTCATGGCTTGGTTTTGAAGTTTGTTAACTTTATCGAAGTTCGCCTTCGCTGCTGTTGTCCATGCCGCAATGCCATACTCGAGAACTGGTCTCACTCTTCCAGTGTACAGTTTCTTTAGTATGCCTTCGTCTGCTCCCCAGCTTGTGCCAGCAAGTTTCCTCATGATTGCCATTCTTTCTCTGGCTTTCATTCGGTTTATCTCAATCTGACTTTTCCATGTCATGCGCCGATCAAATGTGAATCCCAGATAGGTTGGGTTGTCGTTTGGCTGTAGGAATTTGCCATTTAGACTTAATTTGGTACTTTGGGGTTTTAATGAAAGCGAGTATATTGTGCATGTGGTTTTCTCCTCGTTTATTTTGACCAGCCATGAGTTCGCCCACTCTTCCAGCGATGTTAGGGCCGTCTGCATCCGATTTCTTGCTATGGTGAGATTCTTTTCAGAGGTCCACTTAGCGAGATCGTCTGCAAACATTGAGCTATGGACTCTTCTTGGTATATTCTCTGTAATATCGTTTATATATACCAGGAAGAGTGTGGGTGACAGTACTCCCCCTTGGGGTACTCCCTGCTCGAGTGTCACCTTTTTGCGCATCTGCCCTTGTACTTGGACTCTGGCCGTTCTTTGTTTGATGTAGTGGTTGATCCACTTGTACATCTTCCCACAAACATCACTTCTTCTTAGCTTGACTTTAAGTCCATCCTTCCAGACTTTGTCAAATGCCTTTTCCAGATCCACCCAAACAGCTACTGTGTGTTTCTGTGCCTGGTAGGCATCTTCTATCTCCTGGGCTATGAGGATGACCTGGTCCTCAGTGGATCTGTGCTGTCTAAAGCCGGCTTGCTGTGGAATTAGTATTCGTTTTTCTTCCAGAGGCCACATCTGTCTGGTGTTTATCATCCGTTCCATCAGCTCTTGACACAGCTCAGTAGGCTTATGGGCCTGTATCCATTTGGATCTGTTTTGTCCTTTCCTGTTTTTGGTACTGGTACCATTACTGCGTCTTTCCATGCCTGTGGTACAATTCCCCTTTTCCATCTTTGGTTCAGGACCGATAGCAGTTTCCTCTTCGCTGTTTGGCCCAGCCCCATCAGCATTTCGTTTGTTATTCCGTCTTTTCCGGGAGATTTCCTTTTCTTTAGTGTTCTCATTGCCTCTTCCATTTCGCGCATTGTTAATTTGGCCATCATGTGCTCTTCAGGAGCCGTATTCATGTTTTCGTGTCCCTTTAGCTCTTCGTTAATGTCTGTATGCTTATCTGCAGGGACCTCGATGTGGTTTGCTCTGGCATAGTGATCGACAAAGGCGTTTGCGGCTTTCTTACCTGTGATCAAGTTCTCGCCCTGCTTGATAGTAATTTGTTTATTTGACGGGGTTTCGTCGTTCATGGCTCTGACTAGCTTCCATAGCTCGTTCCCGTCTTTGTCCAGGTTTAGACTTTCCGTTTTATTTTTCCAGCTTTCTCTTGCTGTTTGCTTGAGAGTGTGTTTGTACTTCGCCGCGGCGGCTTTGAGGGCGATGTTTGCCTCCATGGATTTTTCTCGCTCTGCCATGTTCCTAGCATTTGTTACTGCATCTTCCACTTTCTGCAACTCATCATTCCAGTAGGGCTTATAGTTTTTCTGCAACGTGTATGATTATACTCTTTCCTGCAACATGTATGATTATACTCTTTCCTGCAACATGTATGATTATACTCTTTCCTGGAACGTGTATGATTATACTCTTTCCTGCAACATGTATGATTATACTCTTTCCTGCAACATGTATGATTATACTCTTTCCTGCAACATGTATGATTATACTCTTTCCTGCAACATGTATGATTATACTCTTTCCTGGAACATGTATGATTATACTCTTTCCTGCAACGTGTATGATTATAATAACTGTTACTAATGAATAACGAGGGGCACAAATTAAGGGGCTACAATTCTTAGCTACAAATTGTAACTTGTTCCTCCGTCTGATAATGTTTCTAAATGTAATCGAGTCGTTAGAAGTTTCATCAGTACCCTAAAACTAAAGGGCTCTAAAATTGAATCATCTAAATAACGCGAACGCTCTTCGACCGAACACACATTTCAAACATAAGTGGGACAGTTTGTACATTTGAACACACAGGTTGGAGGAGGCTGCGTGGCCTAGGGGTGAAAATCGCTCGGTTTTCACAATCATAACGCTCCGGGTTCGATTCCCACTTGAGACTGTAATGGGAACCTACGTACTGCACCCTTGCCAAGAAATGTATAACAGCCAAATAGGGGGCGGTTGTAAGAAGCTACGTTCTGTAAAAGGATATGCGACTTACTTTTTAAGGTTGGAGTTTCGGTAATTAGTTTGTCTTCAAACAGTCGGTCTAGACTGCATACATTGTGTAGCTAGATAAAATGATGCCGGTAGTAAAAGGAGAAGAGGACACAATTATCGAATTTAAATATGCACTTGCAATGCAGTGAAATGTCTTATCCAACGCTCATTATAACGCATATTGTGGTACTCCACATTGTCTCTTTAGTTGAGGGGAAGAAGAAGTACAGAAGAAGAAAAACAAGAAGACAAATAGAGAAGAACTGAGGTGCGTCCCAACGGCTGATACAATTTGACTCATACGCCCTTCGAGCAGTTTGGGTGTTAGACTACTTCTACAGATTATCTCAATTATTTACTCTAAATCCCATCAAATATTTACTCTAGGTATTTTACTCTAAATTAAATCAACTATTTACCCTACATTAATTCCATCAATTATTTACTCAAAAGCAATATTTACTCTTTATCCCATCAATTATTTACCCTAAATCCCATGAACTATTTACTTTTTATCCATCAATTATTTACCCTAAATCCCATGAACTATTTACTTTTTATCCATCAATTATTTACCCTAAATCCCATGAACTATTTACTTTTTATCCCATCAATTATTTACCCTAAATCCCATGAACTATTTACTTTTTATCCCAGCAATTATTTACCCTAAATCCCATGAACTATTTACTCTTTATCCCATCGATATGTTACTTTGCAAATTCACTACTCTGCATGTACGTTTGTCTCGAACAGATCAACAGTGTTGCTCACCGTTTTCTGATGTTTATTTACAAGCTACAATGTTATATTCTGTGTAACCTTTTTGATTTACTTTGATATTAACTTTTACACTAATCAAAGTCGCGCCCAAAATAATGTAACTATGGTTGCATATAAGGGAAAAATACTAACGTCTGGTCAGGCAAAATATACTGGCCTTACCTTGGCTTCCTCGGAGCTTTTTCGGGAAACGAGCTGTTTTCATGGCAGCCTGACTAACAAGGTGAAGGTACACCATGATCCTCATAGTAGTGAACGACACTCATATGAAGCCAAGGATAGCACAATCGCCTGGAGGACCCTGATCCACATCCATCAGAATGCTCGGGATATCAGGAAAGCTACAAAAAACTGCCACTAAACGTCCCTTTTAGGGCGCACTAAAGGATTAATCTACCCATTTTGGTAATTCCTTCAACAACAGCCATAACAGCGGTTGCTTTTCTTCTTTCACATTCCAAGTTTTGCACAAATTGGGCATTAATTTATACATTTATTTTAGACAAAACTAATTCAAGAATTACTTCCCTTACACTTTACCTTCAAGTTGTATTGCCAACGAATACGTGTTCGAAATATTGTTAATGATTGTAGCTGGAAAGGAACCGTGTACAGTTACAGAACTCGGGAGACACTCGTCGTTTTATTGACCTTTTTCCCTGTTGGCAGTCTAGATATCACTGTTTGTCACAAAGTAAGCCATTTTAATGTTTTCTTGTTGACAATCTACTTCATTTTTTTTACAAACTTATCTGTCCTTTATAACTCGTGCACCACGGTATGATGGTAGTCACTGGACAATGGTTCGCTTTCTAGTAGCTACCTTGCTCAATTAATTTCTCAGGTGGAAACGTTTTCTCTGTACGTGTGACACAAGAAGGCTACCTTGTGACAGTCACACGTCTTGCTATTACTCATGCTAAAGCGTGTCCAAGGACTTCAATACTCCATGTCTTACAGTGGCATGTGTCCTCAGCACCTTTCTTTGTGGCAATGATACATGGTCTACCTACATGCACCAGGAGAGGCGGCTAAACAGCTATCACATGAGGCGCGTGCGCAGAATCCTGGGCGTTGGGTGGCAAGACAAGATGACCAACGCAGAGGTGTTGGAGAGAACAGGAATGTCACAAACTTTTCTATGCTTAGTCTTCAAAGGCTCCGCTGGCTGGGATACATTCGGAGCATGGAGGATGGCAGAATACCAACATATCTTCTCTATGGGGAAATACATTTGGGGAAAAGGTCTCGGGGCCGACCACTAGTCGGTACAAGAATGTATGCAAGCCGGATGTGGATGATGCGGTCATCGATTTGGAATCATGGGAACAGGACGCCTTGGAACGTGTCAAATGGAGGGGCAGGATTAAGCATATAATACAGACAAAGGAGATACTGATTGCTGATAGGTTAAAGACTCAGAGTTTGAGAAGACACGCCACACCATGCGATCCGCAAACGGTCCTGACTTTTCCTTGCACACACTGTGAAAGACGCATCTCTGCCCGGATTGTCTTACGAGTTACATTCGTTACCGTCATGGACTGTAGTTGCATACCTTTTTTTCAAAGCCCAATTACTATCGTCTGACAAGACGGAAAGAGCCAATGACAATGGCTTTATAAATACAAAACAACGATGCAGGCTTCTGAATTCATGACAACATTTGTTGATGATCCATCTGTGTGGACATGTGTCTATGAAACCGTCTGTCTAGACATGTGTCCATGAATCCAGCTGTCTAATCATGTATCCACGAATCCATCTGTGTAGACATATATCTGTGAATTCATCTGTGTAGACATATATCCGTGAATCCATTTGTGTAGAAAATTATCCACGAATCCATCCGTGTAGGCACAAATCCACGACTGTTTTGTGTGGGTTTGTTGTCTGTAATATTCAGCGTGGCCATTGAATTGTGTACATTCGTATACTCATGTCAAGCAGTAAGACTTCTGATTGTTGTTTTAATTGGCTGGGGCTTCCCATCTTGTTCCTGGTGGCATTGGGTAAAGGCTGGTGTCCCCACGGACAAATCTGCTTGCAGCTGGCGTGGAAGTATCTCTGCCCTATCGACAAAGCTGTCAAGTAACATAAGATCCGAAGCTGACCGGTCTTGTCTTGCCTTCATAGAGCACACCTCACTGTTGTACTTGCCCACCTGAACCGCGCTTCTTGTGTGTCAGCCATATGACAGTGTCTTTAATCCAGTTGCTCTCTGCTTCACTGCCAACGAGTAGTCTCCGTGCGTCTAGGAGTCGGGGGGGGGGGGGGGGGGGAGTTTGATTGTTTCCCTTGTTGAATAACTAGTACGCGTGCGTAAATTATCAGGTCAAGGCCGTGCTACTCAGCCAAACTTAAGTACGTCTGAGAGAAAGAAGTGTTTAATAATTTTTCATCAGCAACAGTGTTTGCATTCGGACATCCCTTATCTCTCTAATCTCTAACATTATTCACTTTCAGCAAAACTGGCAGGTTTTAGGCCCGGGAACTTGTGCTGTGGACAGATCCTTAACTTCATGGAACACATTGAGGCCGGGTACTAGCGGAAGTAGGTGGCAGGGGTTGCTTGTGTTGACCTCACGGCGGCATACGACACAATAAACCATCAACTACTGGTGACAAAAATATACGAAGTCACCAAGAACTGTCGCCTAACTCAGGTAATCAAATGCTTTCTACACAATAGACGTTTCTATGTGACTTTCAAAAATAAATACAGTATATGGCGCAACCAGAAGAACAGCCTTGCACAAGGAATTGTTCTCGCCGCCATGTTGAACAATGTATACATGAATGATCAACCAGTTAGCCCAAGAACAAGACAGTTCATATAAACAGATGACACTGCTATAGCTGCGCAGGGAAAGTGTTTTGAGGAAGTGGAGCTCGGACTTACAAAAGCTCTAGACAGAATGGCCGAACACTATGAGGAAAACCATCTCAAAGTCAATCCCATTAAACACAGGTATGTGCTGCCACACGAGGAGCAGAGAAGCAAGAGGACAACTTCATATTAAATGGCACGGACATGTACTTAAACATAGCGATACATCCAAGCCCTTAGGTAATAGATGGACCGCACATTATCGTTCAGGGCACATTGTAATGGACCGCACATTATCGTTCATGGCACATTATCGTTCATGGCACATTGTAATAGACCGCACATTATCGTTCATGGCATATTGTAATGGACCGCACATTATCGTTCAGGGCACATTGTAATGGACCGCACATTATCGTTCATGGCATATTGTGATGGACCGCACATTATAGTTCAGAGCATATTGTGATGGACCGCACACTATCGTTCAGGGCACAATGTAATGCGGTGAAACATAAGGTCAGTGCAAGAAATAACATAATTCGCAAGCTGCCAAACACTGCGTGGGGAGCATCCTCAACTGTCAGCCCTTGCACTATATCTCTCAGCGGCAGAGTATGCGGCACCAGTATGGTGTATATCTTCACACACGAAACAGGTCGATGTGGCAGTAAATGAGACATGCCGAATTGTAACCGGAGGCTTTGAACCCACACCAACGGGAAAAGGATATGCAATCGATGGTATCGCACCTCCGGATATTAGAAGACATTTGGCATCTGAAGTTGAAAGACAAAAGCAGTCCTGTGACTATAGACACCCTCTTTTTTGGACATACATCAGAAAAAATACGACAGAAATCAAGGAAACGTTTTGTGCTAACTGTACAATCCTCAGAACAGAGCCGCGAGAGAAACCGCATAGAAAAGTGGCGCCTAATGAATGGTGAATGTTGGATGGATTCAAAGAAGAACCTGCACTAGGACATGATTTGCCATGTACTAGGTAGAGAGAGATCTCTCAGGTTAAGAACAGGTGTGTCCAGGTGTATGTCTGACCTGAACAAGTGAGGATTTACAGATGATGAATATTGCTTATGTGGGGTCATCCAGGACCCGGAACACCTGATCATATTTCCTTTGATGCAGGAATCCGTGCAATGGAGGACCTGATGGTGGCAATAGAATGAGCTTTGACAGAGGTTCGTTTTTGGGCGAAGACTGTTTGAGGTTGCCGGACACGGAAAGAAAGGCAAAGGCCGCCGTCCATCGTAGACGATGACGGCATAATTTATTTCGCTAGCGCTATTTTTAGTAAGGATTAACTGTGCTACTTTTTATCCTTACTCTCTCTTCTCGTGCCAGTAGCAAGTCAAGGACAAGACGACTAAGGGGCGACTACGAGATGCAGGGGACTCCGGATCAAGCACCCATGAAAAAGACGGCGGAGTCCGGAGTCGGACCCACACGACCTGCTCAGGAGGCCGACGGTTTAACCACTTCGCCACGGAAAGCAAAGCTAAGCAAAACTGAAAGGATGAGACAGTCAACCTGTTGTTTCTTTCAGCACATTGTCCTTACCTAGCCACTGCATTCGTACCAATACAATGTTGCAATATATCTCTTGGATCTAATTTAGTTATGTTTGGAATGTCCATTATTCGCTTTTACATGACATCATAGGAGCGTGTGACCGAATGGTTTCGAGGCCTGCCTGTCGACAAAGAGGTCAGCGGTTCGTATCCCCGGTATGGCATATGTTGTTTTTCTGTTGGGGGTGAAATAAACAATCATAGCCAGCACACGACGTGGCGACAGCAGTGGCATAGCGGCCTGTATTCCTCAACCTTCAAAACCCCTCGACTACCCCAGCAATGGGAAAAATGTCGTATGACATGACATCATAATTGCTGGTCTAGTTTGAGGTCATGTTCTCGAGAATGATTTTACTCAATTCACTCCCTTTGTCTCTCTCGCGCTCTCTCTCTAGCTCTCTCTCTCTTTCTCCCTCTCTCTCTTTCTCAAGATGGAGACATGTACTTCTGTTACTTTCTGTCACTCCCTCTCTTATCAGCCGCTAAGCTAGTGTTCAGATGCTGTTATCAAGACAAATATCATGATCATTTTATGTTATCAGTGATATATATAACGTCGCTGTTATTCTTTGCATTTCTTCTTTGGATTTCAATATACCTTCACGGTATAGTGAGAACATACTTGGTGACTGTACACATCTTTATCTGAGCAAATGTACACCAAGAACAGACCAGATGGTAGTGTACATCTATGTCTGATTTCATGTCCACCAAAAACAGACACGATGGTAGTACATATTTTTAGCTGACCCCATATACACCAAGAACAGACCAAATGGTTGTGTACATCCCTCTCTGACTTCATGTACACTAAGAAGAGACAAGGTGGTAGTGTACATCCATGTCTGACCCCAAGTACACCAAGAACAGACCAGACGGTAGTGTACATCCATGTCTGACTTCATGTACACAAAGAACATACAAGATGGTAGTGTACATCCATATCTGACACCATTTACATCAAGAACAGACCAGATGGTAGTACCAATTTGTTTTTACGTTTCTTCTACAAATCTTCTGCGTGTTTGGCATTTCCTAAACATCTTAAATACCTTAACATATATTAAAAATATATCTGCAGCCTTATATATCAGCTTCGCATTTTATTTTAATACATGATTTATGCTTCTTCCTCTGTTCTTTCTGAGTGATGCATTACTTCCACTGTCATAGTCTACCAACTGCTGCTAGGTATCCTGAAAATGTTTGTCCCCCCTCTTCCCTCCTGAGTCACTGGATCTACATAACTGTAATGTGCCTTTATCTTCCTTACCAAATAAGAGCTTTTATTATTGAAACACTTTCTGTTATTTTGACATTGCTGGCTTGCTAGTTAGTGCTAACGGGCAAACTATGTTTATTATCTATCATAAATATATCTCTCAATTTTCTAATGTAGACATCTTTAACAGAGAACATATGTTCAGGAAGGCAGAAGGCTTAAGGCCAGCGGATTACATTTACAGAGGGAAGATCGCAGTGCGCTTCAACTGATGGGATTGATAAAACGTTCCAGAAATACCTTCCCCTTCTCCCACAAGAATGGTTTTGTAACTACCACCTCTACTACTCTCGTATTGGTACTATACATACTAGCTTTGCATACTATACATAATGACATTACATTATAAAAAGTAAGATGGCCGTGCCTTAGTGGCTACGCTCTCGACTCTCCGGTGTGTGTGTTGAGTTTTCCGATGTTTGGTGGTTCCTGTCCGGATTATATTTCACAACTCCTTCACCAGGTGGTATCAAGGACTTTATTCTGTGGATTTGACGTGCTTTCGATCGGTTATCCGGTTGTTTGTTATGCTGCATTTCGCTGTATTTCATGCCAAGTCAAGCGGTGGGAGACCAGTCCCTGACGGAGTTTAACGTTCGGCTTAACTTCACACCAGAACTCAGTCCAGGTTATAAGTGGTCAAGGACATTTCTGCTCGGACTGAAGCCAATTTCCTCGAGCCCGCCCCTCCCTCCACCGATGTTTACACGATACCTCTCCCAACCTCGTATTCTTAACACAGCAAGAATCACGTTGACCGGCAGGTGGACACAGTCAGAAGCCTTGGCAGCGGGACAACGTGGACACAGGGAGTTTGACACGGACAGAAGCGGAAAGGTTGACACAAACATTGGTCTAACACACTCCTCCCAAGGCTGAGGAGTACCCGGCTCAACCTGGTGAGTCAGTAGGGGTTTCGGTGGACAGGCTAAGCAGGGACACATCCTCAGCAGTTGGACATGTAAATGGTCAATCGACGCAAATGGCTTTTGACGCCTACGCGAACATTATTATTATTATACTACCGCTGTTACTCTCTTCATTGGTCCTATAAATAATACCTTTGTTAGTCTACTGATCCTGTAAATACCACATTTGTTCCTCTACTGATCCTGTAAATACCACATTTGTTACTCTACTGATCCTGTAAATACCACCTCTGACCTGCAGCCTGTTCTCCATAGAAGAATGCCCAAGCTTATGACCTAGAGAGACCTTCCAGTTTCACCTTGCGATGTCGACACAAGTGCATCAATAGTTAAACTGGGGTGTTGGATGTTCATAGCACGCTATACTATCTGATAACCTGCATGATATAAAAGATGCCAGAAAGACATGCGTAATCAATGACGATGTGAAAAGACTGTATGTGGACATTGTGGCACTCCAAGAAATTATGTTAGCGGGCTCGGAGACAATGACTGAGAAAGGCTACTTATTCTAACGGCAAGGAAAAGACCCCAACATAAAGAGAGAGCAGGGTGTAAGCTTTGCAAGTTAAAAAGTATCTTACATATGGTTGAACCAGGTGAGAATGGTTCAGAACGCCTGCTTACACTTCGTCTCCATACCACAGTAGATCCTGCCACTCATTTGTCAAAGTATATGCACCTACCTTGTGCCCCACACCTCAAGTCAAAGATGAGTTCTATGATGATTTATCAGCAATCATTAAAAGCTTCCATAGTCAAGAGCTGATTCTACTAGGTTATTTCAATGCTAGAGTGGACTCGTGTCACGACTCGTGACTTTCATATATTGGCAAGTTTTGAGTTGGGAAAATGAATGAAAATGGCCAGCGGCTCAACGAACTGGACAACGATGTTTAAAGAATGACGTGTGTTATCGCAACAACATGCGCCTGATCTGGTCTCGGAAGATCTTTCGTTACCTCGCGTTCTTCTTTCAACATCGTTGTCCAGTTCTTCGCTGTTGTTTTCGATACACTTTTGTCACCATAGGCTGCTTGCATTCTTCCATGAATGTCAACTGGTCGACATCCTTTAGCTGCTAGAAACCGAATCACCGCTCGCTGATCAACTCTGGACGTAGTCCATATCCCACCAGCCATGTTTTCAACGGTCTGCTACTATGAGTAGGAGGATAATTAAATTTTGCAAACTTGACGGTTGTTATGTGCTGTTTACACCAGAAGTGACGTCATGGTGCGCATAGTACGTATGTTTGCTTGTTGCAGTTAGGTCCGGTTTCATTTGAACACGCCTCTTATTTGGTCAAATCATAGACAAAATATTACTCTACATCGTCGAACCATAACTCAACGATACACAGATTGGCTATAGAAAGACCAGAAACTGTACCCATGCTAGTTATATTCTCGGACAGTTGGTGGAGAAAATAATGGAAAACGATCATGAATTATGCGTCGCGTTTGTATGTCAACTAACAAACAGCCTTGGACCAAATTGTAGACAACGTATATGGAACATATTAGCTCATTGTGTGGTAAACGGTCACTAAATTAATCTATTCAAAAGTCTCCAATTACTAATCAGTGCTCAGTGAGAACAATAATCGGATTTTCAGAAAACAATCCATATCAAATATGTTGTACGGCAAGCGTGTGTGAGTTCCCTTATGAGGGTCAACTTTCCGTACCGCCCAATCAAATCTAAATTGAGGAAAGCTCTGCGATTGCCCACAGAGTCTGTATTCTGGATGTTTTTAGTCATCATGTAGCATGTCTTATGCAGAATTCTGTATTCTGGATGTTTTTAGTCATCATGTAGCATGTCTTATGCAGAATGCTGTATTCTGGATGTTTTTAGTCACCATGTTGCATGTCTTATGCAGAATGTCGCTTCCATGACAGCCGGTCTGAAAGAAACTCGATCTCTTGCCAAATCTCCAGCCTGAGTCGTGCTCAAGCAGTTTTGACATTTTGGTGCCATCGCCTTAGTGGTCTGCTTGTGTCACACTTGACCTTCACCATAACTTCCATTACCATTCTCCCAAGACCGTCGTGCCTTTTGATGTGGCCAACATATTTCAATTTTATTTTAATGATGGAATTTATAAACCAGGTCTACTCTATGCCTAACTCTTGTCGAATGTCTGCATTCTTATTTCCCATGCACGGTAGGTATTCTGAGGACCTTTCTATAACATTTCGACTAGTAGAACCAGTGGATGTGTGACTGTCCATGCTGTGCTGCCGTCTACTGACACAGGAAACAAAAAGAGGTTCTCAATATTTACTTGTGTTGCTTTGCTGGTATTCTGCCCTAGTTTCCTCATGTTGCTTATTTTTTATTACAGTTCAGTTCATCCCGTAACCCATCAGGTCGTTGGGGCACACTTGAAGACACTCCCATAAATCCATGCCATCTTTCTCTTTCCCCTCTTCCCGTAACCCATCAGGTCGTTAGGGCACACTTGAAGACACCTCCACAAACCAACGCCTTCTCTCTCTGTCCGCTGCCACCATTCGTGCCTCTCACCGGGACGAAGGTTTGACCACTCAGTGATGGTGTCTCCCACCTCTTCATTGGACGACCCCGTCCTCTCTTTCCTGGTACGTAACCATGCAGTATCGTAATTGTAATTCCGCTGGACCTCGTGACGTGCCCATACCAAGCCATCTTTCGCCTTTCTATAGCCGTGAACCGATCATCAAACGGCCCAATTGCGTTTTCTACTCTTCGTTGTATTTCTACGTTCGTGACACGATCCTTATATATACCATTTGAGAGTCTTCTTAATCACCTCATTTCCATTGCATGTATTCTGTACTGGATATCCGCAGTAATGGTAGTCTCACTGTCATATACAAATAGTGAGAACACCAAAGAGCGCATTAGTCTAACTTTTATGCTGAGGGCGAGCCGCTTATTCTGCCACACGGGTTTCAAACGGGTAAGCGCCGCTGTTGTCTGTGCTTTTCTGGCAATTATCACTTTGTATCACAAAGTATCACTTTGCTTGAGTTGCAGATCATATTGATGGTTCTGTAGATGGTGCATAGCTACGAACTTTCCTTCTTTTGAATGATGATGATGAGGAACTGTGTCCATGTTGACGTCCATACAAACATTGACCAGATTTTATGACGCGTGAAAAGTCATTTCCTCAATAAGCAACGAGCGTCTATAACATCCCAGGAGAATTCATTACTACTACTTCCACCACAACTCTACCCTCACATGTCCTACTACTCCCACAACCATCACTCTACCCTCACATGTCCTACTACTCCTCCCACAACCATCACTCTACCCTCACATGTCCTACTACTCCCACCACTACTCTACCCTCACATGTCCTACTACTCCTCCCACCACCACCACTCTACCCTCACATGTCCTACTACTCCCACCACCACCGCTCTACCCTCACATTTCCTACTCCTCCCACCACCACTCTACCCTCACATGTCCTACTACTCTCACCACCACTCTACCCTCACATGTCCTACTACTCCTCCCATCACCACAACTCTGCCCTCACATGTCCTACTACTCCCACCACCACTCTACCCTCACATGTCCTATTCCTCCCACCACCACTCTACCCTCACATGTCCTATTCCTCCCACCACCACTCTACCCTCACATGTCCTACTACTCCCACCACCACTCTACCCTCACATGTCCTATTCCTCCCACCACCACTCTACCCTCACATGTCCTACTACTCCCACAACCACTCTACCCTCACATGTCCTACTACTCCCACCACCACCACTCCACCATCACATGTCCTAATACTCCCACCACCACCACTCTACCCTCACATGTCCTACTACTCCCACCACCACCACTCTACCCTCACATGTCCTACACCTCTCACCACCACTCTACCCTCACATGTCCTACTACTCCCACCACCACCACTCTACCCTCACATGTCCTACTACTCCCACCACCACCACTCTACCCTCACATGTCCTACTACTCCCACCACCACTCTACCCTCACATGTCCTACTACTCCCACCACCACTCTACCCTCACATGTCCTACTACTCCCACCACCACCACTCTACCCTCACATGTCCTACTACTACCACCACGACTCTACCCTCACATGTCCTACTCCTCCCATCACCACCACTCTACCCTCACATGTCCTACTCCTCCCATCACCACCACTCTACCCTCACATGTCCTACAACTCCTCTCATCACCACAACTCTACCCGAACATGTCCTACTACTCCCACCACCACCACTCTGTCCTCACATGTCCTACTACTCCCACCACCACCACTCTACCCTCACATGTCCTACTACTCCCACCACCACCACTCTGTCCTCACATGTCCTACTACTCCCACCACCACCACTCTACCCTCACATGTCCTACTACTCCCACCACCACCACTCTACCCTCACATGTCCTACTACTTCTCCCATCACCACCACTCTACCCTCACATGTCCTACTAGTCCCACCACGACTCTACCCTCACATGTCCTACTACTCCTCCCATCACCCCCACTCTACCCTCACATGTCCTACTACTCCCACCACCCCTCTACCCTCACATGTCCTACTCATCCCATCACCACCACTCTACCCTAACATGTCCTACTACTCCTCCCATCACCCCCACTCTACCCTCACATGTCCTACTACTCCCACCACCACTCTACCATCACATGTCTTACTCCTCCTCCCACCACCACCACTCTACCCTCACATGTCCTATTCCTCCCACAACCACTCTACCCTCACATGTCCTACTACTCCCACCACCACCACTCCACCCTCACATGTCCTAATACTCCCACCACCACCACTCTACCCTCACATGTCCTACTACTCCCACCACCACCACTCTACCCTCACATGTCCTACTCCCACAACCACCACTCTACCCTCACATGTCCTACACCTCTCACCACCACTCTACCCTCACATGTCCTACTACTCCAACCACCACCACTCTACCCTCACATGTCCTACTCCTCTCACCACCACTCTACCCGCACATGTCCTACTACTCACACCACCACTCTACCCTCACATGTCCTACTACTCCCACCACCACCACTCTACCCTCACATGTCCTACTACTCCCACCACCACCACTCTACCCTCACATGTCCTACTACTCCCACCACCACTCTACCCTCACATGTCCTACTACTCCCACCACCACCACTCTACCCTCACATGTCCTACTACTCCCACCACCACTCTACCCTCACATGTCCTACTACTCCCACCACCACCACTCTACCCTCACATGTCCTACTACTACCACCACGACTCTACCCTCACATGTCCTACTCCTCCCATCACCACCACTCTACCCTCACATGTCCTACTCCTCCCATCACCACCACTCTACCCTCACATGTCCTACTACTTCTCCCATCACCACCACTCTACCCTCACATGTCCTACTAGTCCCACCACGACTCTACCCTCACATGTCCTACTACTCCTCCCATCACCCCCACTCTACCCTCACATGTCCTACTACTCCCACCACCACTCTACCATCACATGTCCTACTACTTCTCCCATCACCACCACTCTACCCTCACATGTCCTACTAGTCCCACCACGACTCTACCCTCACATGTCCTACTACTCCTCCCATCACCCCCACTCTACCCTCACATGTCCTACTACTCCCACCACCACTCTACCATCACATGTCCTACTCCTCCTCCCATCACCACAACTCTACCCTCACATGTCCTACTACTCCCACCACCACTCTACCCTCACATGTCCTACTCCTCCTTCCATCACCACCACTCTACCCTAACATGTCCTACTACTCCCACCACCCCTCTACCCTCACATGTCCTACTCATCCCATCACCACCACTCTACCCTCACATGTCCTACTACTCCCACCACCACTCTACCCTCAAATGTCCTACTCCTCCCACCACCACTACTCTACCCTCACATGTCCTACTCCTCCCACCACCACCATTCTACCCTCACATGTCCTACTCCTCCCACCACCACTACTCTACCCTCACATGTCCTACTCCTCCCAACACCACTACTCTACCCTCACATGTCCTACTCGTCCCACCACCACCATTCTACCCTCACATGTCCTACTCCTCCCACTACCACCACTATACCCTCACATGTCCTACTACTCCCACCACCACTCTACCCTCACATGTTCTACTACTCTCACCACCACTCTACCCTCACATGTCCTACTACTCCCACCACCACCACTCTACCCTCACATGTCCTACTACTCCCACCAATACTCTACCCTCACATGTCCTACTCCTCCCACCACCACCACCACTCTACCCTCACATGTCCTACTACTCCCACCACCACTCTACCCTCACATGTCCTACTCCTCCCACCACCACCACTCTACCCTCACATGTCCTACTACTCCCACCACTACTCTACCCTCACATGTCCTACTACTCCTCCCACCACCACCACTCTACCCTCACATGTCCTACTACTCCCACAACCACCACTTTACCCTCACATGTCCTACTCCTCCGACCACCGCTCTACCCTCACATGTCCTACTACTCCCACCACCACTCTACCCTCACATGTCCTACTACTCTAACCACCACTCAACCCTCACATTTCCTACTACTCCCACCACCACCACTCTACCCTCACATGTCCTACTACTCTCACCACCACTCTACCCTCACATGTCCTACTACTCTCACCACCACTCTACCCTCACATGTCCTACTACTCCCACCATCACTCTACCCTCACATGTCCTACTACTCCCACCACCACCACTCTACCCTCACATGTCCTACTCCTCCCACCACCACCACTCTAGCCTCACATGTCCTACTACTCCCTCCACCACCACTCTACCCTCACATGTCCTACTAATCCCATCACCACTCTACCCTCACATGTCCTACTACTCTCACCACCACTCTACCCTCACATGTCCTACTACTCCCACCACCACTCTACCCTCACATGTCCTACTCCTCCCAGCACCACCACCACTCTACCCTCACATGTCCTACTCCTCCCACCACCATCACCACTCTACCCTCACATGTCCTACTACTCTCACCACCACCACTCTACCCTCACATGTCCTACTACTCTCACCACCACCACTCTACCCTCACATGTCCTACTACTCCCACCACCACTCTACCCTCACATGTCCTACTCCTCCCACCACCATCACCACTCTACCCTCACATGTCCTACTACTCTCACCACCACCACTCTACCCTCACATGTCCTACTACTCCCACCACCACCACTCTACCCTCACATGTCCTACTACTCCCACCACCACCACTCTACCCTCACATGTCCTACTACCTCTCCCACCACCACCACTCTACCCTCACATGTCCTACTACCTCTCCCACCACCACCACTCTACCCTCACATGTCCTACTACTCCCACCATCACTCTACCCTCACATGTCCTACTCCTCCCACCACCACCACTCTACCCTCACATGTCCTACTACTCTCACCACCACTCTACCCTCACATGTCCTACTACTCTCACCACCACTCTACCCTCACATGTCCTACTACAACCATATCAGCTCTATAAATCCATCAACTAGCACTATTTACGCCAAAACCTCTGTGTGTCTCAGACAGGCCGACCAGCCAATCAATGTAAGAAGTAAACACGGAGCACTTTACAATTCGACATCTCCATAGCTCTATAAATAACCTACAAAATACATTTTGCTGACTCCATTAACGGCGGGCAATCCCCGTATTTACCTAAGAAAAGATCAACAACAACAAACGGTGTGCCATAGCCAGAGAACGCTACGGGGTTCCCATGTTATGGTTTGGCACCCAGGTGTACGGCGCTCCGTGTTTACCCGGAACGGTTGACACAGATTTCTCGTCGTGCTAGACAAATAATCTCTCCCGTCCGCCACACACATGGCCAGGCTCATGCAAATTTGTTTCCTTTTGTTACCAGGTAAACTTCATACAGTAAATGGCCCGCCTTTCCTGGAGTTGCCTTTTCTGCTAATGTGCTCAAATTGTGTATGTTCTTTTCTATTCACTTCTCTCTCTCCCTCTCTCTCTCTTCTCTTTCTTATCTCATTTCTCTCGCATCTCTCTCTCATCTCTCCCTTTCTCTCGTTTAGCTCATCTCTCTCTCATCTCTCTCCCTCTATCTCTCATCTCTGTCTTTTCTCCATCTCTCTCTCTCTCTCTCTTCTCTCTCTCTCGTCTGTCACTCTCATCGCTCTTATCTATCTCTCTATCTCGATAGTCTCTCTCTCTTCTCTCTTCCCCCTCTCTCTCCTTCTCTCTTTCTTCGCCCTCTCTCTTCCTCTCTTCTCTCTCCTCTCTCTCTTCTCTCTCTTACTTCTATCTCTTCTCTCTCTCTCTTAACTCTCTCTCTCTTCTCTCTCTCTTCTCTCTCCCCTCTCTTTTCTCTCTTCCTTCTCTTTTTCTTCTCTTTCCTCTCTCTCCCTCTCTCTCTCCTCTCTCTTGTGTCTCTCTATTCGTTCTTCTTTCTCTCTCTCTTCTCTCTTCTTTCTCTCTCTTCTCTCTCTCTTCTCCCTCAGTCTTCATTCTCTCTCTCCCTCCCTCTCTCTCTTCTCTCTCTCTTTCTCTCTCTCTTCTCTCTCTCTTCTCTCTCTTCTATCTCTCTCCCCTCTCTCTCTCTTTCTCTATCTTTCTTTCTCAATTCTCTCTCCCAATCTGGGTAATGTAACAGAAGACATATTACTGCTAGTGAATCCCGGTGCCACTTACTGTGAGGACAGAATAGGCCCACTGCCTCTCCATGCATGATGTAAATAGCGAATAACGATGATTGTTCTCGATGCTGACAACCTCATCATGGTTAAACAAATGATCCTTACCATTATCACCGAATACATCAAAAGCCTGGATACTTTCTACAGTAAAATGACCAGCTGCCGTCAAACACTATGCTTCACATTAGAAAGAAAATATGAATGATTGATAAATGAATCACCATCATGTTGAAAAAGATGGCTAAAGAGAGTTGTTCATGGGGCTAGCAATAACATGGTGTAAAATAAGTTGCTGGTAACCACTCCTGCAAAAGCGTTCAATATGTTGTGTCGCTGTCGTCCCGAAGGAGACCTACTGTAGCGGTAGAACTTTCTCCGGCTGAAGTGGAGGAAATAACAAGGAAGAGGAAAATGATAGAAGGTATGGTAGATGGGGAGGTTGTAGGGGATGGAGTGTTGGAGAAGGAGAATGGAAGAAGGTATAGTAGATGGGGAGGTTGTAGGGGATGGAGTGTTGGACAAGGAGAATGAAGGGAAGGTTGATAGGATATCATGTTGTAGGGGATGGAGTGTTGGAGAAGTGGAATGGGTAGAAGGTTAAAAGGATATCATGTTGTAGGGGATGGAGTGTGGAGGAACCTTACTGTGCGAATCTCCGTATTTTGCAGGTGGTAAGATTAGTTTCCCTATGTCTAGTCTTGTATTCTTCTTTTTATTCTTCTTCTTTTCTTCTTCTTCTTCTTCTTCTTCTTCTTTTTCTTCTTCTTCTTCTTCTTCTTCTTCTTCTTCTTCTTCTTCTTCTGAAGTTTAATCTACTGCGCTTTTCTGTGTAGTTAATTTGATTTACCTTCCCTATTGTTTCCTATTTGATTGACTCGCCTTTCTGTTTAAAATAAACGTTAGAGCCACAACAAATAGCAACCCACCATTCAGGAAGCCTGTATCAGACCAGCACAGTCTGACTGCAATGGTCTTACATAATGATGTTCATTAACCCAAATTATAATTTCTTTAAAATCGATATGGGCAGCCAAATGTTGATTGCTTGTTTGTTTGTTTGTTTATTTGAGTAATGATTTATGAGCAGGTTTCCGATTGGTTTCAGTGTTGGCCATTTGACTTACAAGACATGCATTTTTATCTTTATCAGAGGCAAAAATCAATCCAAGCCTGTACATTTCTATGCAAGTGCATGTGCAAACGGTCTTTCTTTTTCTTGTTCTTCTGCGTTCGTTCTCAATCTCCTGCTTCCAAGTCCTGAATAGGGTTTTGAAAGTAGCAGAATGTAGTCCAGAGAACGAAATGCATTGTGTCGTTAGTTTACAGCATGACTGCGATATTTGCACTTTTCGGTCCGACACATCCGTCTTCAGCAGGAAACGGTCTTTATTCATCAAGCCTGTATTCTCCCGGTTGAATGAATAAAGGATGTTAATATATTATATTTGTAAAGATGAATGCTCTAGAGTTTGAATCTACTTAATTTATCAAGTTGGATCTGATGTCCTGTCTTTTGTATCAACTACAAGTCACATCATTTTGTGGTTGGAGTCGCAAGATGGTTGTGTGTGTGTGTCTGTGTGTATGTGTCTGTGTGTGCCTCTCTGTGTGTGTGTGTGTGTGTGTCTGTGTGTGCCTCTCTGTGTGTGTGTGTGTGTCTGTGCCGGTACTTATAGTCCTAAGTCAAGATTACGGCAATGCGCCCCGCTGTCTCTGTCTGTCTGTGCCGGTACTTATAGTCCTAAGTCAAGATTACGGCAATGCGCCCCGCTGTCTTTCTCTAGACGCTCACTCATGGGCGAAATTTACAACCTTACACCATTCAGGAAATAAAATGGGACATTAGTGTCACTGGTCTGTTCATTCTTTAACCTGCACACGGTCGGTGATTGCAGCTGAGACCCGGCAATAGTAGAGTCATCTCAGTCACAACGGCAGGTACTTGAATTAGATTCGACTTCTGTGCCGTGATGTCTGAGGGGGGGGGGGGGGGGGGGGGGTGGATGTGAGAAATCTGCCACGAAGTCCAGATGAGAAGTTCAGTCAACTCGGAGAGACTCACGAGGTCTGCCTGAGTGAATTCGACAGCCCTCGACGTGGATTTACCCACCTGGTTTCCTTTGGAACTTCTTCTTCTTCTTCTTCATCGTACGCAGTCAGACAGTAACCATGTAATATTGTTTCGAAAAATACGGCGGTCATCCTGAGGCTGTCGACACTGCCATAGAGCTTGCCTTGTGGTTCCACTGGTAATGGCCACATCTGCTCTCTCTGATCCTCGTATGTCGGGCAGTTCTGCAGCAGATGCTCAGCGGTCATTTTCTCGGTACCACACGGGCATTCGCCGGTACCACCTATCTTCAATTTGTTGAATAGGTGGTACCTCAGTCTATTGTGGCCAGTGCGAAGTCTGAAGACAACGACCTGCTCTCTTCTGTTCAACTGGTAATAGGCATCGTTTTTGGTGTAGCCGGTATGTTCAGTTTCCCATTTGGTCATGTATCTAGCTTTAATAAGCCGTTTTGACTATTCGTACGTCATACTAGTATCTGTTTGTGGCAGTCTTTCACCTTCTTTTGCCAGTCTGTGTGCCTCCTCGTTGCCTTGTATGTTGCAGTGTGATGGGACCCACTGTACCACTACCCTTTTTGGTGCGGACTGCTGGCATAGTTGACAGAGTGCTGCTCTTAAGTCATTAAGCTCAGTGTTTTTCTGGCTTTTTAGTGCTGTGACTACGGCCAGAGCAAATGTAAGCAGGACTATATGGCTTTCATTTTCTTTATGTGTCACCATTTCTTCCACTGCCGCCCTCAGTGCCTCTGCCTCCGCTCTGAAATTGCTTGTGTACTTACCAGTAGCGAATGACAGTGTTATTTTTCTGCCATTTGGTAGGTTCAGGAATGCCCTTGCCCCTCCTTTCTGTGTTGTGTTTGTTACAGAACCGTCGGTGTATGCATGGGTCCAGTCCATGCTTGGGTAGTTTTTCGATATAAAGCTTAGGGTAGTATCTCTTTTTCAGTCTGGCAGTTTTTGTTTCCAATACCTGGTATATTTTCATCCACCTCTGGAAATATATCCTGCCTCCAGGTAGGTTTTCGTACAGCAGTGATGGGCTTTGGTGTTGTTAGTGCGTTTATGGGATCTTCGTGCATCTTTGCTTTGGCTATTTCTGCAAAGTTTCTCCGCTTTAGTTTTCCATTTCCCAAATTGTTTAGTCTCTGGTGCATTTGGTGGTCAGTCAGTCTTTGGAGTTTCTCTGACTGCAGCTGGGCTCTACAGTCTCTTCTATCGGTCATGGGTTGCAACTTTGTAATCTTTTCGAGTTCTACAATTTGCGTTGTCTTCATGCCTCCTGTTATAACTCTCATGGCTTGGTTTTGGAGTTTGTTAACTTTATCGAAGTTCGCCTTTGCTGCAGTTGTCCATACCGCAATGCCATACTCGAGAACTGGTCTCACTCTTCCAGTGTACAGTTTCTTTAGTATACTTTTGTCTGCTCCCCAGCTTGTGCCAGCAAGTTTCCTCATGATTGCCATTCTTTCTCTGGCTCTCAATCGTTTTCTCTCGATCTGAATTTTCCGTGTCATGCGCCGATCAAATGTGACTCCCAGATAGTTTGGGTTGTCGTTTGGCTGCAGGAATTTGCCATTCAGACTTAATTTGGTGCTTTGTGGTTTGATTGAAAGCGAGAATATTGTACATGTGGTTTTCTCCTCGTTCATTTCGACCAGCCATGAGTTCGCCCACTCTTCCAGCGATGTTAGGGCCTGCTGCATCCGATTTCTTGCTATGGTGAGATTCTTTCCAGAGGTCCACATAGCCAGATCGTCTGCAAACATTGAGCTATGGACTCTTCTTGGTATATTCTCTGTAATGTCGTTTATATACACCTGGAAGAGTGTGGGTGACAGTACTCCCCCTTGGGGTTCTCCCTGCTCGAGTGTCACCTTTTTTCTCATCTGCCCTTGTACTTGGACTCTGGCCGTTCTTTGTTTGAGGTAGTGGTTGATCCACTTTTACATTCTCCCACAAACTTCACTTCTCCTTAGCTTGACTCTAAGTCCGTCTTTCCAGACTTTGTCAAATGCTTTTTCCAGGTCCACCCAAACCGCTACTGTGTGTTTCTGGGCCTGGTAGGCATCTTCTATTTCCTGGGCTATGCGGATGACCTGGTCCTCAGTGGATCTGTGCTGTCTAAAGCCGGCTTGCTGTGGAATTAGTATTCGTTTTTCTTCCAGATGCCACATCAGTCTGGTGTTTATCATACGTTCCATCAGTTTGCCGACACAGCTCAGTAGGCTGATAGGCCTGTATCCATTTGGATCTGTTTTGTCCTTTCCTTTCTTTGGTACTGGTACAAGTACTGCGTCTTTCCATGCCTGGGGTACAATTCCCCTTTTCCAGCTTTGGTTCAGGACCGATAGCAGTTTCCTCTTCGCTGTTTGGCCCAGCCCCATCAGCATTTCGTTTGTTATCCCGTCTTTTCCGGGAGATTTCCTTTTCTTTAATGTTCTCATGGCCTCTTCCATTTCACTCATTGTTAATTTGGCCATCATATGCTCTTCTGGTGCCGTATTGATGTTGTCGTGCCCCTTTTGCTCTTCACTAATGTCTGTATGCCTATCTGCAGGGACCTCGATGTGGTTTGCTTTGGCATAGTGTTCTACAAAAGCGTTTGCGGCTTTTTTTCCTGTGAGCAAGTTTTCGCCATGCTTGATGGTAATTTGTTTGTTTGAAGGGATTTCGTCGTTCATGGCTCTGACTAGCTTCCATAGCTTGTTCCCTTCTTTGTCTAGGTTGAGACTTTCAGTTTTCCTTTGGAACTTAAAGTCTTGTTTTACTTATGATTGCTTCTTTGGCGTTTACATTGTCAGACGAGTTGCCGTGATGAGCTCGAACTTTTTCTGAATCTCATGTCCGGCTCTGTACAGTTGTAATCTTGGTGGTGAATCTTTGGGTACAGGGAATCCTCTTTATCTTGCTGTGCAGAGGGTGGTCCTGTAATACATATTGATCATTTTGTTTTCTCATGGACCACGTGTACAATGGTGAAGCAGACAGCCGAAGCACATGCGTCTGTTCAGTCTATTGTGGTCTGTCCTGTGGCGAAGAATGGTGTCCTGTCCCTGTCGGATAATGATGTGAGTCTTCGTTTGGTTGGTGCTGTTCTTGTCTAACATCCTGGATCTCAAAGTATGTGATTGCAGTGTCCTCTTGTTCACAATTTCCTCTCTTGTTTTCTTTTTTTTTTTAAATTCTTTTTTCGTTGCCCCGCTCGTCCTTGAAGTTTCCTTCGCATTCTGACAGTTAGTTCATTCATCACCTCGCTCGTCCTTGAAGTTTCCTTCGCTTTCTGACAGTTAGTTCATTCATCAGGGGTGGACATTTACCTCCATTGAGAGCTGACATTATAGATAATGGACATGTGAAGATGACTACATATTGACAGTAAGAATTGTTAAGTTTCAAATGTCATGTTTGCAGCTTCTTCAAGTATCATGTTCGCAGTTTGTGTAAGTATCATGTTCCCTGCTTGTTCAACAATAATGTTTCCAGCTTGCTCAAGTATCATGCTCCCAGCTTTTTCAATAATCATGTTCCCAGCTTGTCCAAGAGTCTTGTTCCCAGCTTGTTCAATAATCATGTTCCCAGCTTGCTCAAGTATCATGTTCCCAGCTTTTTCAATAATCATGTTCCCAGCTTGTCCAAGAATCATGTTCCCATATTGCTCAAGTGATTGAACTTCAGCATCATAATTACAGCAGAAAAAATAAACCTATTCATCCATTGAGTTTGATAACTATGCTGAGTCCCACTCTTAGCGTTGACTACCTTTCCATTGGCTACAGTGTGAAATATGAAGTAAAATATGCCTTCCCTTCCCACACATTTCAACTGTTCGTTCTGTGGACCCAGACATTCACCAGCAGTTCTGTGGACCCAGACATTCACCAAGCGTTCTGTGGACCCAGACATTCACCAAGCGTGCTGTGGACGCAGACATTCACCAAGCGTTCTGTGGACCCAGACGTTCACCAAGCTTTTATTATTTGGTTTCGTTTCCTTCCATGACATGCGTCACATATTTACATATACACACTCAGACGCACAGACATACACATACACACACTCACGCAACGCACTTTCACCCACACACAGATACACACACACACAAACATTCACACACAAACTCCTACACACAAATTCACACACAAATTCACACGCACTTTCATACACACACTCACTTATACACACACTCACTTACATACACACCAAGACACACACACTTTCACACACACAAACTCACGCACACTCACTTACACTAATTATCACAAACGCCAGCGTACACACACACATACACACACACACACACACACTCACTTACAGCCATTATCACAAACACTCGCACATACACACACACACACGCGCGCACACACACAAACTCACACACACTCACTTACACCGATTATCACAAAGACTCACACACACTCACACACACTCACTATCAGCCATAATCACAAACACTCGCACATACACACACATACACACACACACACACTCACAGACACTCATTTACACCGATTATCACAAACAGTTACACACACACTCACACACACACTCACTTACATACATTATCACACACACTCGCGCGCACACACACAAACTCACAACAGTCACTTACACCGATTATCACAAAGACACACACACATAACCACACACACACACACATATACACATAACCATGCACAAGCACACTCACATATATCCACATCTATATGTCACCAATGCTCGTCTCCAACTCCGTGTCTGTTATTCCCTGTATTCTGTCCGGCTCTGTTCCGTTAAATATCGAAGTCTTTGCACTCCATGTCAACTGGTGGTCAGACTCTCTCCTCATATGCTGAATAATGTTGATATTGCAGATTCCAGTAGCACACTAGTTGTACATACTCATAATCGTCCTCTCTGACACACCTCCCAGAAGATCGAATGATAATTGATCGATTGAACGTTGATTGACTGAGAGTTGATTGACTAAGAGTTGAACGATTGAGAGTTGAACTGTTTAGAGTTGAACTGTTTAGAATTGAACTGTTTAGAGTTGAAATGTTTAGAGTTGAGATGTGGAACTGTTAAAAGTTGAACAATTGAGAGTTGAACAATTGATAGTTGAACGATTGATAGTTGAACGATTGATAGTTGAACGATTGATAGTTGAACGATTGAAAGTTGAACGATTGAAAGTTGAACTGTTGAGAAGATAGATTGAGAGTAACTGTTGTATTCTCAACAACCGCGAATCAACCATTGATCCCATACCTGTGGCCATCTAATAGAATTGTGCGAGGGAAACATCTGTTAATCTGCGCTGTCCGGATGGAGCCCTCTTAGTCACGTGAGTCCGAGCCGATCCGGTGGGAAGATATAATATTACCACATGGCGTGATCTCGTTAGGATATTCGAAGGATCCTTCTAAACACGACCTCATGTCCTGTATGCTTCACTCCGATGCATCATTTAGCATCTATGTCTCACAAGCATATAGGTAGACAGAGAGAAGCAATTCCCGAATAAAATTGTTGTTTTAGTGGCCAAAGATATTGATATCTCTCCAAATTGACTTCAGTGAGGTAAGACTTGTCATAGCCACAACCGGCCTCGTCTACAGCTTCTGCATGGGACCCTACACGCTAATGATAGACCTCCACTTATTTGAATTGAGTAGCTGATTTAAGGGCTTGGTCAAAGAAAATGATAGTCAGAAAAAAACAACTGTAATGAGTAACCATTTACAGATAGGTAGACAAACGTGCCATTTACCGGGTACCGAACATAATCCCGTTTCCGTGAAAGGCAAAAGGACTAACGCTCTTCCAGTGCTTATCATTATAAGGTATATTCAAAATGTTCCACAATTTCTGTGTATAATTTGTTTAGGCTTACCTGGAGTCAAATCATCCTGGTCGGTTTGAAAACACTCGCCTTTTCTATTAATACATCGGTCCCAATATAGTTTCTACTTCTAGAAACAGTCCTGGTCACACTTTTGGTGATCATGTGTAGATCCGTCCGAGAATTGCCCTTAATTTCTTCATGTCATCTGAAATCGTCGTCGTTTAAAGTTGGAATTACATTTTGTAAATTAAAAAAATTGTTAGGTCAGGTGACTAGAATAGATGAGAAAGCACAGCTGTCTTTGTTTATGTGAAAAATTCACTAACGAACAGTGATGTGTGGGCTGCTGCAGTGTCATAGTTGAGGAACAGGAGAGATTTCTCCCCAACTCATGCCTCTTTCCTTCGCGCGTTTTCCTGAGACGTATCAGTACGTCCACATAGATTAAACAGTTTCCGCCTCCGGTAATAATTCGTATTAATTTTAGAAGCAGTCTTAAATTCCATCAAAAAAATTTGTGTGGATCAAGACGATGTGATCATTTGATTATTTCACCTTTTTTGTCAAAGTACGAAATAACCATAAATAATATCGCATGACATAAATAAGAGAACCTGGCAGAGTGGTTTCCGTATTGATCTTTCGACTACTAGGACATGTGCTCAAAACCTCAGTATTACATCATTTTCTTTCATTATCAAAAATGAAATAAAAACATGCATGTACAGTGCATGATCACTGCAGAGATAAGTGACCTTGATTCCTTCTCCCGATAAATCCTCCAGAAGGCCCATAATAAAATGTATAAAATGGGAATACCTAAAAAAACCATGTATATATAATTTTCAGAACAGAGCTAGAAAACAAATGACCTAAGAAAACTGGCGATATACAGACAGTGATGGAAGCAGACACATCGTAATAAACTAGGTCGTAATGGCTGGACTACCCTAAGCTTCATAACGAAAAGCTACCCAAGCATGGACTGGACCCATGCATACACTGACGGTTCTGTAACAAAAACTACACAGAACGGAGGGGCAGGAGCATTCCTGAATCTACCAAAAGGCAGAACAATAACACTGTCATTCGCTACTGGTAAGTACACAAGCAATTTCAGAGCGGAGGCAGAGGCACTGAGGGCGGCAGTGGAAGAAATGGTGACACACAGTGAAAATGAAAGCCATATAGTCCTGCTTACAGATGCTCTCGCCGTAGTCACAGCGCTAAAAAGCCAGAAAAATACTGAGCTTAATGACTTAAGAGCAGCACTCTGCAAACTGTGCCAGCAGTCCGCACCAAAAAGGGTAGTGGTACAGTGGGTCCCATCACACTGCAACATCAAAGGCAACGAGGAGGCAGACAGACTGGCAAAAGAAGGTGCAAGACTACCACAAACAGATACTAGTATGACGTACGAAGAGTCAAAACGGCTTATCAAAGCCAGATACATGACCAAATGGGAAACCGAACATACTGGTTACACCAAAAACGATGCCTATTACCAGTTGAACCGAAGAGAGCAGGTCGTTGTCTTCAGACTTCGCACTGGCCACAATAGACTGAGGTACCACCTATTCAACAAATTGAAGATAGGGTGTACCGACGAATGCCCGTGCGGTACTGGTAAAATGACCGCTGAACATCTGCTGCAGAACTGCCCGACATACGAGGATCAGAGAGAGCAGATGTGGCCATCACCAGTGGAACTGCAAGACAAGCTCTATGGCAGTGTCGACAGCCTCAGGATGACCGCCGCTTTTTTCGAAAAAAATAATGGTTACTGTCTGACTGCGTACGAAGAAGAAGAAGTTATGGCTGGTCTTCTGTTATGACACTGAGGAAGGAAAGGGTTTACCGAGCTGCTCTTTAATGCTCGCCTTGTCCTCGATGTTCTGGTAGATCAGACTGTGGCTAAGCAGCAATCATGTTTTCTCTCGCTGGCTTACTACTTGGACATCCACTAATTGGCTGTCAGCTCTCTTCTCGTCTGTCTGTTGTCGGTATATCATGTTAGTTATTCTCATAATTTTCAAACTTCTCCTGTCAGAGGTAGTTAGAGTGGCGTGACCTACATCCAAGTGGTAAACCCACATTAAATAGGTTAACGTAGATTAAACTGGTTGACCCACATTAAATTGGTTAACCCACGTAAAACAGGTTAACCCACATTAAACCGATTAATCCAAGAACAGCGGTGTAATCCACACACATGAAATTAATCCACACTCTTGAGGTCAATTCACGCTCAACGGGTTAATCTACGCTTAACAGGTTAATCCACACCCAGTATCCTAATCCACACATCAAGACCTGAGCCAGTAGTCTTATCCACCCAACAAGCTAATCCACACACAACAAGCTAATCCACACCCAACAACCTAATCCACACACACCAATATAATACCCACCCAACAACCTAATCCCCACCCAACAAGCTAATCCACACCCAACAACCTAATCCCCACACAACAACCTAATCCCCACCCAACAACCTAATCCCCACACAACAACCTAATCCCCACACAACAACCTAATCCCCACCCAACAACCTAATGCACACAACAACCTAATCCCCACCCAACAACCTAATCCCCACACAACAACCTAATCCACACCCAACAAGCTAATCCCCACCCAACATCTTATCCCCACACAACAACCTAATCCACACCCAACAAGCTAATCCCCACCCAACAACCTAATCCCCACACAACAACCTAATCCCCACCAAACAACATCTGTTTTATCCTTCTCAATTATATTGCGTTCTTCCCACTTGCCTTGGTTATACACGTGTGTATGTCTATGTATCGATGTTTCCTTTTCACACGTAACATTGTTTGCTTCTTGTATGACAATGTTTTCTTCCCAACTATTGACCACCTTTTTTGCCTTGGGGGGACAATCTGAGAGACATTTGTTTATCTCTTGATGTTTTTGTCCAAACTAAGGTTCGTCTTTTTACCTTGATGCAAACGTCTGGAAAGACTTGTTTGCTCATCTCTTTGATTTTTTCTCTCCAAAACAACCACTCTTCACCTTTGTGGAAAACTCTGAGAGACGTTTTTTGTTCATCTCTTGATTGTGTGTCCCTAACTCAAAGACCACCTTTCACCTTTGTGGAAAACTCTGACTTTTCATGACTTTTTCGAAAAAGGAATTCACAGATGGAAACAGAACACATAAGGGATCAGCTACTAAAAAACTTGTTTAATACTAGTCTCACAGCACATCCTGCCTGCTTGGATGAAGTGTTGGAAACGTCATTGAACTAGACCTCTAATTTATGTGAAGTATAGTTTCTTTTCTTTCTTCCCTGCTTTACATTCTCTATCAAAACATCAGGCAGACATTTACAGATAAGTAAACTTAAGCGTATCAGTGGACAAAAGAAGTAATTTTTTCTTGAGAAGACAGCGGATTTGCAATTCAGGCGCAAACTATAGAGATAATAGAAAGAGCAAAACGGCACAAGCAGAAAGGAAACTAACCCGATAGAATGCTCAGAATCAGGACAGGTCTGTAATCTTGGCACTGAGAGAGAAATAGACCTGGCGGAACCCAAAGCCCTCCTAGCATTAAATATCTAATTAAATAGTCCTTGCGTGGAGCGCATTCCAAATCATTTCCTCTGTTAACCTGATCCAGTTTTCACAAGAAGCTTTGTTTATTATATCTATCTGTCTGTTTTCTGAAGCGGTGTTTATTAAGCAGAGCCATGTACACGATGTAGCCCGACACAAATCAAGCCAAGTCGACTAGTTAAAATGATGGTGAGTCATTAGCTTTTCTTCTATCTGAACAGACGATTTCACACACACACACACACACACGGATTTAGTTTTACGTTTAGGAAAACATGCAGTCTACATGGGCGTACGGAATGTGTTTGGCGCCCGGGGCGACTGAACACAAAATGGGAACAATCAATGGCGGACCAAACTCATGCTCATTTTGTAAAAAAAGATTAAAAGAGCATATAGATAATTGTATCATATCGATACATACACACGAGTATAAAAGTAATGGCTCTGTATCCGTATCAGAACAAACACATTTATAGGTAATGGCTCTGTATCCGTATCAGAACAAACACATTTATAGGTAATGGCTCTGTATCCGTATCAGAACAAACACATTTATAGGTAATGGCTCTGTATCCGTATCAGAACAAACACATTTATAGGTAATGACTCAGTGACTTAACCAGGACAAACACATTTATAGGTAATGACTCAGTGACTGCGCCAGTACAAAAACATTTATAGGTAATAGTTCAGTGACTTAACCAGGACAAAAACATTTATAGGTAATGGCCCAGTGACTTAACCAGGACAAAAACATTTATAGGTAGTGGCTCAGTGACTTAACCAGTATAAAAACATTTATAGGTAAAGACTCAGTGACTACACCAGTACATAAAATGTATAGGTAATGGCTCAGTGACTTAACCAGGACAAAAACATTTATAGGTAATGGCTCAGTGACTGCACCAGTACAAAAACATTTATAACTAATGACTCAGTGACATAACCAGGACACAAACATTTATAGGTAATGGCTCAGTGACTTAACCAGTACAAACACATGTATAGGTAATGGCACAGTTACTTAACCAGTACAAAAACATTTATTGTAATGGCTCAGTGACTTTATAAGGACAAAAACATGTATAGGTAATGACTCAGTGAATGAACAGGAACAGAAACAGATATAGGTTATGGCTCAGTGACCGTACAGGGAGAAAAATATTTAAAGATAATGATTCAGTGACCGTAAAGTCACGATACTAAAGTTATGATCACAAAAACAACAAACGATATTAGCCAAGAAAAGAAACAATTGTTAGTGTTCGTTTTATGGTTAAAGTGAAATTTGTGTTTTCATTTAAATCAAAGAAGAGAAATAAAACGCTGCGTTATTGGGGTTTACTTAGTTAACAATAAAACAATAACATGACCTTCACTTAATTAACAATAAAACAATAAAATGACCTTCATTTAATTAACAATAAAACAATAAAATGACCTTCACTTAATTGACAATAAAACATTAAAATGAGCTTCACTTAATTAACAATAAAACAGAATATTACAAATATATATTTTCTTTAAAAAAAAAAAGGCAAAACAGAAATGATTGAAAATGTTTGTTTCAACTATAATGAAAGAAAACATTGTAATGCATTTCATTGTGTAGCATGTCCTTTATAAAACGTCGCTCCCATCAGTCTGTCTGAAAGAAACTCGTTCGCTTGCCAAAACTCCAGCTTCCGCCACTGTCATACTCAGGCACTCCTGGATATCTTGGTGCCATCGTCTTCTTGGTCTACCCCTTCCTCTTTTGCCTGGCACCATACCTTCCATCACCGTCCTCTCAAGACCGTTGTGGCTCTTGATGTGACCAAAGTATTTGCGTTTACTAGCTAAAATGGAATTGATAAACCAGTTCTTCTCTATGCTCAACTCTTGCCGAATGTCTACATTTGTCTTTTTCTCTGTCCAGGGTATTCTGAGGATCTTTCTGTAACATGTTGACTCGAAGGATTATATTCTTTGTCTGCAAGTTTTGGTAATCGTCCATGATTCTCAGCCATAAGCTGCCACAGGAAAAACACAGGCTCTCAAAACTGAAATGCATTTAGACAAGTTTAATCTTGTCCTAATGGGTTTACTAGAGTGCTTAACAACTATATTAGAATTCATGGAAGAGGTTACTAAAATGATAGATAAAGGGGAGCCGAGTGACGTTATTTATCTAGATTTTGCAAAGGCCTTTGATAGAATAGCTCATAAAAGAATATTTCAAAAGTTAAAATCACATGGAATAGGTGGGAAATGTATTGAAAATTGGTTAACGGGAAGAAGGCAGAGGGTGGGCATAAATAAGGAGTACTCTGAGTGGTGTGAAGTGAAAAGTGGAGTGCCACATAGCTCGATTTTGGGACCAATTTTGTTCTTGATATAAATAAAGTTGGACATTGATATGGGATCCATGATTGCAAAATTTGCTGTTTACACAATACTATTTAGTAGTATTTCATCTAAAGCAGAAGTTGATATATTGAGCTCGGATTTGGATAAGATTCTGGAATGGTCTGTAAGCTGGCAAACGGAGTTTAATGTAGGTAAATGTACAGTTATCCACATGGGTAGATCCAATATGGAACATAATTACAAATTGGGAGAGAATAATATTGGAAAGATAGATAAGGAAAGGGACCTAGGGGTTATAATAGATTATACAGGTAAGGCGAGTGAGCAAGTTCAGGTAACAGTAAAAACACAAATGCAATGTTAGGTATGATAAAAAGCAATATTAAACATTGGAGAAAGGAAGTGAGAGTCAAACTGTATAAAGCTTTAGTTAGACCTAGATTGGAGTACTATGTACAGGTGTGGAGTCCTTATTGTAATAGCTGTCCATCGTTGTCGATGAGGACCGCCGACATCATCCTTGTCCCAGATTTCCCTGTTGGGTGTGGGTGCGTATGTGGCTGAACAGGCCAATGCGAGCACGAAAACATCTGCTACATATCGGGTAGAGGGGATATAAACATGCTGGAAAGAATACAAAAAAGAGCGACAAAGCTGATAGTTAGATTCCAGAATTACAGTTATAAGGAAAGACTAAGAAAAAACAGGCCTACGGTGTCTAGAAAGAGAAGCATTCGAGGTGACTGAATGCAGGTTTATAAGATAATCAGAGGAATGGATAAAGTAGACTATAACAAGTTTTTCAAAATACAACCACCCACAGGAACAATAGGACATAGCTACACATTGATTAAAGAAAGGTCCAGATTAGATATTATAAAATATTTTTTTAGTCAGAGAGTGGTGAATGCTTGGAATGCATTGCGACAGGAGATAGTGGAGGACGGGACAATTAATGCATTTAATAATACATTGAATGCGCATAGCTTTTAGAGCAAGGTAATGTACATGAAACTGGTTGTATACAGGCCATGCAGAGTCTTCTAAACCAGTATAAAGACGTTAAGATAAGTTACGTGAGTCATACATTTACATTCAAGCACAACCAAATTAACTAAATAATAGTGCGAATTTTTAAGTGTATGTATACTCCTTGTCATTACTGCATGCTGAGACGCATGGGCAATCTCCGAATAAAAGGAGAAAGGTGAGTTTGGGTCTTTGGAATTTGTGTGTATGTGTTTGTGTGTGTAAATCTGTGTGTATATATATATATATATATATATATATATATATATATATATATATATGTACATACGAGGCGTATTCAATAAAACTGGATCGAACTGTAACAAGTGAATATACGTACGATGCGCATAATGACGTTATTTTAGATGTAAATAGCATATACCAACCTTCAAGTTTGCAAAATGTAATTAACCTCTGACTCATAGCTTCCTCGGCAGACCGTTGAAAACATTGCGGGTGTGATACGGAATCCGCCCAGGGTCTGATCAGCGAGTAGTGATTGCGTTTCTAACATCTGAAGGATGTCGACCAGTTGGCATTCATCGCATAATGCAGGCAGTGTTAGCTGACAAAAGTATGTCGAAGTCTCAACAGTGAAGAACTGTACAGCTATGTTTAAAGAAGGACATGAGTTAACGAAAGATCTTCCGAGACCAGGTCAGGCGCATATTGTTGTGTCAAAAGATGACATCGCCAAAATTGATGCAGCAATTCGGGTGGACCGTCGCCGGAGCATACCTTCGCTAACAGAGGCATTCGCTGTGTCGGTAGGCTCAGTTCATATAGTGGTGAGCAAGAAACTAAAGTATTGGAATGTGTGTTCACAATATGTACCTCGGCTGCTGACTAACCACCATAAGGAAAAAGGTATGACATGAAATTTGACACACTTGCTGCGATACGAAGAAGATGATTCTTATCTTTTGCATCACTTTAAGCCGAGCAGCAAAACTGCTAGTATGCAATGGAAACATCCCAGATCACCGAAACCAAAAAAACTTCAGAAACTTCCGCTGGTAATGTTATGCTGACAGCGTTTTTTACCATGAGGGTCTTTTGTTGGTAGACTTTAAAGAACATGGGGTGAACATCAATGCCATCCGCTACAATGGCACACTAGACAAGCTGCATACAGCAATCAAGAATAAACGCGTGGTGTGATTATGTTGCACTACAATGCGAGTCCACATGTCGCTAACATTGTTCAGAAAGCGTTAGCACAGAAAGGTTGGAAGTACTGCCACACCCATTATATAGCCCCGATATGTCCCCCTGTGACTTCCATTTGTTCAGACCCTTAAAAAAATTTCTGAAGAGACAAAGATTTGACTTCGATGCAGACGTCATGGCCTCGGTGAATATGTGGTTCAAAGAGCAATCAAAATCATGTTTTCGGACCGCATCCACTGTCTACCCAAATAGTGGGATGCGTGTCTGAATGCCTATGGCAACTTTTTCTAGCTAACCCTGCGGCATGTTTCCTTCATAACAAATGCTATATTTAATTCTGTCACACCAGATGATGTAACTTGCATATGTTTGTAATAAATCCACTTGGTCCGGGTTCATTTGAACACGCCTAATATATATATATATATATATATACACATACACACACATATAAACACACACACATACACACACACACATGAGGGACATTCGATTCAAACATGTTGTTCTAGTCCTGCCAGAATGTGTTCTAGCGTGATGGAACTACTATAATTTTTAGGAGCACTTGTGTCCTATTACTGTCTGGGGGTCCACTTGCCGTAGGCTAGGCACGTGACAGACGCATACAAATGGCGAACAACACTGTTAGTGCTTGCGTGGAACAGCGTGATTTTTGTGGAAAAAAGCGTGAAATCTGCGGAAATTCACGGGATCTGCAATCACAATACGGTGATGATATATTCAGTTGCAGTAAGACATTTGAAGGGTGAAAACTTTTTAGAGAAGACCGTTTATCTGTGAGTGATAATTCCGCCCTGCTCCCGTAAGATAACGCTCGACCTCATACGGCTCACAGCACTATGTGCCATGTGGAGTAACTCAGCTTGGAGGTATTGCCACATCCACCTTACTTCCCAGAACTCGCTGCAAGCGATCATTTCAGCACTGATGATGCTGGCCGTCCTGAATTAGTTCAGAGATACTCACAAATCTTTCAACTCTGAAGCTTTTCCAGCTTTCTCTAAACGCTGGGATAAGGACTTAAACGTTGCCCCTGTGAAGGTCCCAGCTCTAGCATGAGCTGCATGTAGCCGGGAGGAGGATTTCCTGCTCAGCTTTCTAGGCTGGAGCACCTTTTTGCTCTGCTGCGTTGGGACAAGTGCCGCGTAGGGTGGTTAACCGATGTGCGAGCCCAACTTTATAGACTCAAACACTAGCGGAAAGTACACTCGCAGCCTGTTAGGCGCCATCTATTTGTTCTAAATATATCACCTAACCAATGGCTGGTATTATGCCATGTCACACAGTTAGTCGTCTCTTACGACATGCTCCCTGTGGGGGCTATACTTAGCTTTGTCACACACAAAGACCCCGGCGGACAACCCAGGACTATATATGCGGATTAATATGGGCGGGAACAACCGGAGAAGGAGGCATCTGGTGGGGAAATAAGATAAGACATAAGAAGTCTTGGGGATAGTTGGGATTATGAAGACGAATGACAACAGAGTGAAGCAGCTAAGATATTTTGGTTCTATCAGAACAAGCATCTCAGCATTGTTACAGGAAGAATGATAAAGTACAGAGTAAGCAGGCCAGAGGAAGACATCGCGAATTGTGGGAGAAAAGCTTCGAAAGATGGACAGGCAAAAGTTTTGTCAGATCACATCATTAATGTAATAGAAAACACGAATATCGTTGGAGATTCATACCTCCTAACGTTGCTGTGGAGATTGCAATCGATCTGATCAGTTTAATATTCATTCCTGGACATCGATTAATTAAACGATCACAATTAATTTCTCATTCAAGAAACCATATGTATATTTGCCCCCTCTCGTGCAGCACCTGGGGTGGCAGCCCTGCCTCGCTACGCCACTGATCGACCATTGAATTGTTCCTGTCGGTTAGGACTAACGATCTCGACTCTTGGTAATGAAATATGACCTGAGCAAATATTGAACAAGAGTTGTATCACTTGAATAAAGTTCCCTCCCTCGTGTTTGCTTGTGAGTGTAATGAGTTTCCCCAGCTTGGCCTGGAGTTGCTGGGCTGTGGTGACGACGTTATGTACGCAGGGATCTAGGGTTTCGGTCATAGGACAAAAGGCTGTAGCACTTTCAATAACACAGGCAAACACAAGGCGGTTCTCTCCAAATAACGGGCCAAGTGCTACGTTACCGATTAGTTTTGTTAGTAGACCCATTACAAGTGGCATTTTGTAGGTCTCGCAATGCCTTCTTTTATGACCTTGTCTTCCTTAAGGTCTGTCCTTGTCGTCTTATAGGTCTGGCCTTTGCTTAGTGTAGGTCTGACCTTGTCTTAGTGTAGGTCTGAACTTGTGTTCTTGTAGGTCTGTCCTTGTCTTCTTATAGGTCTGACCATGTCGTCTTATAGGTCGGTCCTTGTCTTAGTGATGGTCTGATCTAATCTTCTTCTAGGTCTGAACTTTTCATCTTTATATCTGAACTAATCTTCTTCTGGGTCTGACCTTGTTTTGTTTTTTTGTAATTCTGACCTTCTCTTCGTGTAGTTCTGTCTAAGCTTGTTTTAGTGTAGGTCTGACGTATTTTTCTTTTCTTCTGCGTCTGACACTGTCTGATCTTGTTAATTTTTTTTTTCTGCGTCTGGCCTGGTCTTGTCTTGATGTAGATATGACTTTATCTTTATGTTTTCTTGTAGGTCTGACCTTGCTTTATTGTAGGCCTAACCTTTTCTCATTTAAGATATGACCTTCTTCATGTTGGTCTGACCTTGTTTTCATGTTGGTCTGACCTTGTTTTCTTGTAGGTCTGACCTTGCTTTATTGTAGGCCTAACCTTTTCTCAGTTAAGATATGACCTTCTTCATGTTGGTCTGACCTTATCTTCTTGTATGTCTGAACATGTCTTCTTGCAGGTCGGACCTCACCTTCATGTAGGTCTCGTCTTGTTTTCTTGTAGATCTGACCTTGCCTTCATGTAGGTCTGAAATGTTCTAGGTTGACCTTGCGGTCTTGACAGGAAGGTGAAAGGTAAAGAAGCTCAATTAATGACAGAGATATAGTTTCAGAATATAAAATTATTATGAATAAATTACATAATATTTTGAATGATCTTCAAAGATTGGCATGTATTTAGTAAGGTATGTTAGTTATCTAAAGTATGTATCCGTGTGTAAGTCAGGCAAAGAATAGAATAGGTAGACATATAGAGAAACAGATGACGTGTGGGTATATAGACAGAGAGCCAGATAGGAATAGAGACAGGCAAATAGACAGACAGGTAGGCTTACAAACAGACATACTTAGAGACAGAAAAACAGACAGACAGACATGACGGTTAAAAGAGAGGCAGGCAGACATATAAGAAATAAATGTAAACATATATGACTGCATACATACAGACAGATATGTAGACAGATGTGCAAACATATGTGCAGAAATACAGCCAGGCGAACGTACAAGCAGACAAACATGTAGACAGCCAGAATCATTTCTTAACAACTATTATTACGGTGTTTCACTGTGATAAGATCCGGTGAGAGAAATTTAAAGGAGTGACGAATAAACATCGCTTTACCTTGCGGTAATACGGCAGTGGAAAGGCTTCCTAAAAACAATAAAATATACTAGGTGTGTTAAAAAAGTATGCGACCTTTGAGCAGGAACAATACAATTACTCACCTGGAGGTTTTAAATGGTAATCCCATTCAAAGTATTCTCCTTGGGCCTCCACACACACCTGCCAGCGGTTCCGACATTATTAGAAGCATTTTGGGAATAGAATACACCAGGGTCGTCGCATTCCGCGTAATGTCTTCTCGTGGCTCAAATCAGGTCTCTTTCAACTTTGGGAACAGCAAAAATCACAAGGAGAATATGAAGCCTGGAGAATCAGATGAATGTTGTTTGACCTAGAACGTATGACTCAGATGAATGTTGTGTTTGACCAAGAACGTATGACTCAGATGAATGTTGTATTTGGCCAAGAACGTATGACTCAGATGAATGTTGTGTTTGACCAAGAACGTATGACTCAGATGAATGTTGTGTTTGACCAAGAACGTATGACTCAGATGCATGTTGTGTTTGACCAAGAACGTATGACTCAGATGAATGTTGTGTTTGACCAAGAACGTATGACTCAGATGCATGTTGTGTTTGGCAAAGAACGTATGACTCATATGAATGTTGTGTTTGGCCAAGAACGTATGACTCAGATGCAGAGGATTGACGCATGAGTTGTCACGAGGGAGCTGCCTAGTTTATATTGTCCACAGGTCCGGTTGTTTGCGCCGCACAGTATCACGAAGGCGACCGATGACCTCCAGGAAGTATTCTTTGTTAAGATTCTGACCTTTTTGTGCCTACTCATCATGTGCAACCTTACAAAAAATGATCAACTTGAGCCTGCCATTGCTGCGTACCTGCCTCGCGTTTTTCGACCTCGTGGATGATAGATGTATCCACTTGGACGACTGAAGCTTGGTTTCTTGGTCGTCACCGAAAATCTGTTGAATCGTCCAATAGGTTTCCACTTGAGTACCCCTTAGCTTTTGTCAATATTTTCTTTAGTGCTGCTGCTAAATACTTTCGGCCATTTCGTGATGACAGGTGCTCACTAGATTCCACACTGAAAGGCTGACTGTGAATGAACCAATCTGCGGGCTGGAACACAAATTAGGCACAAGCAAGTCGTTCTCCTGTACCTCCCTACAACAGCCATGCTTCATTTGTTTCCGTGAAAGAAAATTAAAGTCGGATACTTTTTGAACACACATCATATAGTTATTATCGGGATTGAACCTGCCTATCCGACTAATCAAATTATTTTGTTAAGGATCCGACTCTTATTACCGATCGTCATCAATATTACATATCGCTTTATCATCATCTTTGCCGAAGACGGATGTGTCCGACCTAAAGGGTCGCTGTAAACAATCCGTTCTCTGGACTACATCCTTTAACTTGCAAAGACCTGTTCACGGCTTGGTAGCAGGAGATTGAGGATCGAGAACGAAAGCAGAAGAAGAAGAATCTTCACACATCACATTAAAAGACTGCAACTTGAACTCTCCATTTCATCCAATCTCTTCTTTCATCAGTGGCTTTCACATTCAAACCTGAGCCTATCGATGCCACCTTCATCCTCATCGCCGCTTTCTTCTTCAGCGTATTTGTGTGCAACATTCGACGAGTACATTATAGTTCTACTCTTCTTCATCGTCGTCGTCTAAGTATTCGTCTTCGCCATCATCAGTCTTCTTCACTGTCCTCATCTTCTTATCATTTTTAATTGCCGTCCTTTTCATTGCCGTACTTTTCTTTATCGGGCTCTTCATCGCTGCGTTCTTTTTCCTCTTGATCTGCTTGATCGTTGTCTTTGTCCTCCTTATGCTCACCTTCATTACAATAGCCCCCTTAACCTGCGCCTTCTAAGGTTTTTGTTTTGTTTTTGCGTTCACCTTATTCACCAAGACGGTGTGCGTTGCATAGTTTTTATTTTGCGCTAGCCAGCTCAGTGTATCCGACTTCGGTATATATTTTTTTGTAAGGTTCTGTTTCCTCCTACCTATTCTAAGGGTAGATTCCCCAATGTAGCGGTCGGTGCTGTGATGGGGACCGAACCCAGCACCTTCGGGTCGTGAGCCGTGTCACTGAATTACTAGCCATGCCGTCCCCTATCTTCTGATAGTCTTATTCAGTCGTCCCGATCGTCCTTTTTGTTTTCTTGTCGACTCTTTTATCGTCATCGTCTTCATCGTCATCGTCTTCTTCCTCCTCCTAATTTTCTTCAGCCCCATTATTTAAACAAGCTCGTCCTGCAATTTATTTCCATTTCTGAAGTCGAGAGATTTAGGCATCTAAGCAATCAAAGCTGTTTGCTCCTGCAGTAGCCGCGTACCTTTGAGCCTAAGATCTATTTTAAGTCCACAGAAAAGTATAAATGAATGCTTTTTCGAGGCTCGGAACTGGTGTTCTCTTGGTCTAGTGAGACGTATACTATTCACTTTCTCCCTTGCGTCTGTATTATCCCTTTTAACATTAGAAAGGGTGCGTGTGGGGATGGAGCGTAATTGTGTACATTCAGCGAGCTATGCGAACCATCAGTATGTATACTCTTTACTATTGACTGAGATAGTCTGAGCACCTACGGATCTGCCGGGAGCTAATTGATATCGACTCTTAAAAGAACCCTTAATACCATTAATCCTGCACACCAACATTAAAATAAAGCCCTCTTTTTATGTGACAACACTATCTACCTCCCGGTCATCGATATGTCTGTACTCTGTAATGTATTATTGATTGATTCGTTGTACATCTGTTTCAATAAAGCTATTTTATCTCAGGCATGACTATCTGAGACCTCATATCCGAGACAGTCACCTACTTGACTCAATACTTGCTTGGGAGGACACAGAAGGGACGACAGCCACATGAATGGATGCCAGACAGCAGTAAGTACGAGATGCACGTATTATAGAGAGAAAATGGGAAATTAATATTGAATTAATTCGAGCGCTTAACCCGGAACCCGTATAGGAAGAAGACAGAATAGTACTACTGCACACATAAATATATTATTAAGGCCTCTATGGGATCCATATGAGGTTAGAAACATCTTTATTTAGTACATATGTATACATAATTCCTCACGGAAAAATGTATACCAAGTTATGTGTAGCAGGATTACCCATAATGGGTCTTCCTCTAGTGGTGTCACAGAGTCATTTCGTCAAACGTCAAATGGAAATGGATAAGTGAATCCTTAATAAAATCGTGTGAGACACTATACTGTCACCCAAGTGGTGTCCGAGTTCAACAGACAAGTACCACTGTGACCTCCGAAAAACGCCGTCAGCGGCGACATAGTGGTTTACAAAATAATCACGTAGAATGAACGATGCTTCACATCTTGGGTTGGAAGAGTTCACAGTGTGCAATGGGTGTCAAGCGTACACAATCAATTTAAAAACATGTGCAATGTGCCAGACTTTCTGTCAGAACCATTTTATTGTGATTGTATAGGGAGATACACTAGGTTGTAGGTTGCCAGCTCGGTTTACAATCAGCCCAGTCTGACAAGGAGTATATCTTCTATATATCTTCTATACGACGTCGCTGTAAATGGGTACATGACGAAGTCGGACGGACATTTCAGAGCCGCAACGGGAGCTTCAGAGTTCGAGCCTTGTCTTCTACACGTTCAGCAATACGACTGAGATCATATGGGCACTGAGATCATATGTGCACTGAGATCATATGTGCACTGAGATCATTTGTGCACTGATAGCATATGGGCACTGAGATCATATGGGTACTGAGATTATATGGGCACTGAGATTATATGGGCACTGAGATCATATGTGCACTGAGATCATATGGGCAATGAGATCATATGTGCACTGGGATCATATGGGCACTGAGATCATATGTGCACTGAGATCATATGGGCACTGAGATTATTCTATGAAGTCTGTTCTGTGAAGTTGGTTCTGTGAAGTCGGTTCTGTGAAGTCTGTGAAGTCGGTTCTGTGAAGCCGGTTCCGTGAAGTCGGTTCTGTAAATTCGGTTGTGTGAATTCGGTTGTGTGAAGTCGGATCTGTGAAGTCGGTTCTGTGAAGTCGGTTATATGAAGTCAGTTCCGTGAACCCGGTCCTGTGAAGTCGGTTCTTTGAAGTCTATGAAGTCGGCTCTGTAAAATCGGTTCTGTGAAGTCGGTTTTTTGAAGTCTATGAAGTCGGTTCTAGAAAGTCGGTTCTGTGAACCAATTTACTATTTTATTTCCATATAGGGTCACTTAGCAATAAATAGACCAGAGATGAATAGACTTTTAATCTACTCTGAATAATTGGAATCTGGTATTCACACAGGCATGTTTAATATCTGCTGCCAGGTAGCCGAAGTCTTCGGCTATGTGTAGCAGGTAGTTTAAAACTTCCTGTAGCTTACTATGTCTGGGGGAAGGTACAACTAATTTTGGAAGATTTTTAATTTGAATGTGTCCGGACAGCGGCCGTTACGCCTACTCTTTTCGATTTCTAACTGCCTAGAGATTTTTAACGTGCTCGGCACTGAACACGGGAGTCCGATAACACTACCCAGAGATCAGGGGAATTTTTACCAGAAGATCCATGTGAAAAAATCCCAGCCTACACCATGATTCGAACTCTCGGTCTCCGACACCCTAGGCGGACACCTTACCTCGAGACGACTGAGCCCCCTTTTAATCAAATATAATAATGCATGGTAGATATCTCACTGGAACCTCAGTGGTGCCTGGATGCAAAGAGAAGGGGCCACTGTAATCTTTCAACCATGTGATAATATTTAACGAAGTAGGTTGTGCATGTGGCTAGCAAACGAAGTAGGTTGTGCATGTTGCTAGCAATCTCATCATGTAGAACTACTGTCATGAAACTGTCACTCCAAATTCTTGGTTATATCATCATCATCACCATCAAAGCATTTAGCTCCTTGGGAACATAGATCTTCAATGTACACCACAAGTCGTATTGGCCTGTGTCATCCTTTCCAGCACTGCCAATTGTTGTCATCATGTTTGTCGCAAGCTATACTGCCACATGTTCAGGAACAACGCCAAAGAAGAAGAATGATGAACAAATGAAAACACTGACAGGAACATATATGCAAGAAAATTGATTTATTAAAGATGTTAGAAGATTTGTTTAGCAACACAAAGAGCATGTGAGGATGTAGGCATAACATTTTCTGGAAGTATTCAGTTGACCAGTTCCAGAATATTCTTTAGACATTCAATCGGTTAATTGTGCGAAGCCAACTAGAATAGAAATCTGGGAAGTTATTTTACTTCTGAAAGATAGGAAACCCACTGAACCAGATGGCGTCTCGGTAGAAAAATCAAATCAGACATTAAAACGTCAACAGAGATACACTTTTATATAGAGAAAATACCAGCAGACTGGAAGAAATACTAAGTACTTCAATTACTGGAAAACGAGAGATCTGCAACGGCTCCTAAATTATAGAGGTAGGAGATTGAACTGGATTATTTTAGAATGACTGAAAGAGGTCATAGATAAACAGTTGGGGTGGGGGGTGGGGGGTGGGGGGGGGGTGGGATCCTCGTGCGATCAGGCAGGTTTTGACATGATAGATTCTATGTTGACCAGATAACTGTACCACGATGAATTGTTTAACAGCATGTAGACTGGGATGCATTACATTATATCAGATTCGTAAATTGTGAGAAGACATCTGATAGTTTAGACAGGGAATCACTTTGGAAGTTGGGCAAGCACTTCTGAACGCCCCTGATGTTCAAAACATAATTAAGAAAACTAGAGTTCTAGAAGGTGAAGAGCTTTCGGAGACCTTTGAGATAAGAACTGGGGCGAGACAGAGATGTCTCTTTTCACCATTCCTCCATCCACTTGCTGTTGACTGGATTATGAGAACATGGCGTTAGCTTACCTAACAATTATGATCTTTCCGGGGCTGATAAACTGGCTCTTCTATCTCATGGCCACAAGCAAATACAAAATAAAATAAATCTGCTTACCGAACGGTTATTCAAATTCAGTCGAGTGTTCACAAAGAACATATTTAGTATTTATGAATAAAAGCACCATATGACAGTGATAATTTTTGGGGTGACACGAAACTGCTAGAGGTAGATTCATTCCCATACCTTGGTAGCAATATGGACAAGTTCTGAGGTACTGACAGATTTCAACTTAAGAATCGCATCACTACAGTCAGCACACGAATGCAAGGCTCTGTGGCAGCCTTCGAAAGATGGTCCAAGACCTGGCTACTAAAAATAAATGAACAATAAACGACACATACTATCTTCTCCCTATCAAACACACGGTAGCAAGTAAAAGTCCAATTAAATAGAAAAGAGATACGGCTAGATGAGGCTCCAACCTTCTTAGGAGTTTCTTTAAACCGACGTCTCACGTGGAAAGCGCAAATTTTAAAGACCCAACTGAGGGCGAGGTTACGCATGTCCATCATGAAGAAACTTGCTGGTACTGCTTGGGGTGCTGACGGAAACTTGCTGGTACTGCTTTGGGTGCTGACGGAATCACACACAAGAAATTATACACAGGCAGAGTGAGACCAGTTTTGGAATACGGCATTGCAGCTTGGTCCACGGCATCTAAATCAAACTTTGACAAAATAGGGCGCACGCAGAACAAAGGAGCCCGTATCATAACAGGAGCCTTGAGGTCCACCCAAATAAAAGACCTGGAAGCTATGACTAGGCTACAGTCAATGGAAAACCGCCGAGACTGCAGAATCCTACAGCAAGCGGAAAAATTCAAATGAATCATGGAACACCCGATGCATCACAGACAAGATGAGTTGGGACGCGGCAGACTAAAAAGGAAAAGTTGTACAGTCCAGGCAACAGAACAGATTAAAAACGATGATGCACTTTTTAACGAAAAAATAAAACCAATACCAGCATGCTCCATCCGCTGCCTCTGGAAAGGAAGACCCTTTCCTGACCTTATATGCAATATCCCCAACATCGAAGACAAAAAGACACAGGAACAGAAAAATTACAGCTTCAAATTACATCAGCCAAAAATGTGTACCAACAGCCTGGAAGCACGCCTACGCGGATGGCTCAGCCAAGATGCCACTGGAAACGGGGGAGGAGGAATCACTATAAAACTAAAAAGCAAAGTAGCTTGGCAGCATTTGCCACTGAGAAACGCTGCAGCAACTTCAGTGCCGAAGTCAGTGCCCTGAGACAAGCAGCTGAAACCCTTACAGACGATAAGGAGCAGTTAGAAAAGCAAGTGGTCATTTTCACAGACGCCCTCTCAGTGTTAATGGCGCTCAAGAACCAGCACAAAAATGAACTCGGTACTCTGGCAGACTTGCTCGAACGCCTGTCCCAGTGCTTCAAAAATAGCACAGTCCAGTGGATACCAGCCCGCTGCAACATTCCAGGCAACGAGGAGGGAGACAGACTCGCCAGAGACCAGGTTAAAATTATCCGGCTACGCACAGGTCACAACAGACTTAGATGCCATCTGTACAACAAGTTCAAGATTGACACTACAGACCTTTGTGCCTGCGGCACAGCCCCTATGAAGGCAGAACATATCTTGCAGTCCTGTCCAGTGTATACCGACAAAAGAAGTAGCATTTGGCAACAGCCAGTCTCATTCCACGAGAAGCTGTACAGAAGTGTACATAGCCTTGAGTCGACTGCTGCCTTCGTTAGAGTCATTGAAGTTGAGGTCTGAAGATGAACGAGGAAGAAGAAGAAGAAATTAAAAATACTACAAAAGGCAAAGAAGCTTTTATTTCGTAATGTAAATTTCAGGAAATCGAAAGAAATAAATCTACCAAAAAAATACAGATTTTCAAATACAATGTCCCATTCCCTCTGTTGCATGGCTTTGTGGCGTCGGGAACATAGAAAAGTACAACTAAAAAGATACGGACTTTCATCAATGGACGATTGTACCAAACTGAGGGAATAAAATGGTATGATAAAATCACTAATATAAATCTGTTGGAAAGAACAGGGCAAATGCCACTGGGACGAGACGGGAAAATAAGAGATTGATGATGAAAAGGACAACATTATGGAACCTTCCTGATAGTTTAACAAAGCAGTCTCTGCTCTGGAATCGTCAGAATAAGAGAAGTTGAGGAAGACATAAACACTCAAGACGAGGCAACTATAAAAGTGACATGAATTATGTCAGTTATATTCATAACGGGCAGATGTTCTGCACTGGTCATTTGGTTTCTACTAAGATACGTCAATAATTAAATCTTTTCTTGTATTTTATGTCGAAACATTGCTCATATACAGGCTTCCTATAAGGGAGCTGTAGTGGCGGCCATGAGCTTCAATTGCTCCTAAAAGACGTATCAGTTCACGATACTGCATCTTCATCACCATTGGTTAAGTCTGGACAACGCAGTGTACAAATATTGTATACACATCAAAAATTGAAGCACAAAAATAATTAAACTATGTTTAACCGTGTTTGTATTGCAGTCAATACTGTTCTTGCCTTTTACTACAGGTCAACATATCAGCTTGCTTGTCGAATTACAAATTTGTGCTGAAATTTATTACCCTCTGACAAGCCGGTGATATTTCTGCCAGCTCGACATTTAGTGTACTCAATTACCGCATTCGTTACCTGTAATTTTACAGCGTATCGATTCTGCGGGTATTGGTCTTGCTGGGTATGTTTGCCTTGCGATTATAAATGTCACAGCTGTTGCTACAACTTGTTTACGGTATCGATTATTTCTAGTGAATGACGACTTTCGATAACGTCTGAAAACAAAGAAAATGGATGGGGAGGGATGTCAGAGATTAATTATGGGAGGGGGGTGGAAAGGTTGTACGATGGAGGCCTCGGAGACTAATAAGGTGGAGGACTGCAGAGGGAGGCTGATAAGATCAAGGCTTGGGTGGCTAAAATGATGACAGGCAGAGGGAGGCTAATAAGGTAGAGGAGGGCCAGAGAGAGGTTATACGATCAAGGCTTAGGAGGCTAATAAGATGGGGGGGGGGCAGAGGGAGGGTTATAAGATCAAGGATTGGGATGCTAATAAGAGATGGGGTGGCAGAGGAAGGGTTATAAGATCAAGAATTGGGAGGCTAATAAGAGATGGGGGGGGGGCAGAGGAAGGGTTATACGATCAAGAATTGGAAGGCTAATAAGAGATGGGGGGGGGCAGAGGAAGGGTTATAAGATCAATAATTAGGAGGCTAATAAGAGATGGGGGAGCAGAGGAAGGGTTATAAGATCAAGAATTGAGAGGCTAATAAGAGATGGGGGGCAGAGGAAGGGTTATAAGATCAAGGATTGGGAGGCTAATAAGATGACAAACAGAGAGAGGCTAATAAGGTGGATGAGGGCCAGAGACAGGCTTATACGATCAGGGTTTGGCAGGCTAATAAGATTATGGGGGGGGGGGTGACAGATGGAGGCTTATAAGATCAGGGCTTGGTAGGCTAATAAGAGTATGGGGGGGGGGGTGACAGATGGAGGCTTATAGGATCAGGGTTTGGTAGGCTAAAAGAATGAAGTGCAGAGGAATGCTAATAAGATAGCGAAGGCATGCGGATAAGATGCGGTACGGTAAAAAGGATTACTAATATGGAGAAGTCGACGACTTATTATGAAATGGAAGATTGTGGATTACAAGATGGCGGACAGAGGAAAGCTAATATGAAGTAGTAGAGCAGTTGTTGGATAAAAGTATGGTGGATTGGAGACCAGTAGATGAGGACCTGGCAGGACAATAAGATGGAGGACGTGAGAATTAGGTAGGGGAGGGCAGCAAGGAGGCTAATAAGATGGAGCATGACAGAAAGGTGCTAATAAGGTAGAGCTTGACAGAAAGGTGCTAATAAGGTAGAGCATGACAGAAAGGTGCTAATAAGATGGAGCATGACAGAATGGTGCTAATAAGATGGAGCCTGACAGAAAGGTGCTAATAAGGTGGAGCATGACAGAAAGGTGCTAATAAGATGGAGCATGACAGAAATGTGCTAATAAGGTGGAGCATGACAGAAAGGTGCTAATAAGATGGAGCATGACAGAAAGGTGCTAATAAGGTGGATCATGACAGAAAGGTGCTAATAAGGTGGAGCATGACAGAAAGGTGCTAATAAAGTGGAGCATGACAGAAAGGTGCTAATACGGTGGAGCATGACAGAAAGGTGGTAATAAGGTGGAGCATGACAGAAAGGTGCTAATAAAGTGGAGCATGACAGAAAGGTGCTAATAAGGTGGAGCATGACAGAAAGGTGCTAATAAGGTAGAGCTTGACAGAAAGGTGCTAAAAAGGTAGAGCATGACAGAAAGGTGCTAATAAGATGGAGCATGACAGAAAGGTGCTAACAAGATGGAGCATGACAGAAAGGTGCTAATAAGGTGGAGCATGACAGAAAGGTGCTAATAAGATGGAGCATGACAGAAAGGTGCTAATAAGGTGGAGCATGACAGAAAGGTGCTAATAAGATGGAGCATGACAGAAAGGTGCTAATAAGATGGAGCATGACAGAAAGGTGCTAATAAGGTGGAGCATGACAGAAAGGTGCTAATAAAGTGGAGCATGACAGAAAGGTGCTAATAAGGTGGAGCATGACAGAAAGGTGCTAATAAGATGGAGCATGACAGAAAGGTGCTAATAAGGTGGAGCATGACAGAAAGGTGCTAATAAAGTGGAGCATGACAGAAAGGTGCTAATAAGGTGGAGCATGACAGAAAGGTGGTAATAAGGTGGAGCATGACAGAAAGGTGCTAATAAAGTGGAGCATGACAGAAAGGTGCTAATAAGGTGGAGCATGACAGAAAGGTGCTAATAAGGTGGAGCATGACATAAAGGTGCTAATAAAGTGGAGCATGACAGAAAGGTGCTAATAAAGTGGAGCATGACAGAAAGGTGCTAATAAGGTGGAGCATGACAGAAAGGTGCTAATAAGAAGAGGAACATGGGCAGTTGTCATCATTATCATGCAGCATGTCATTTATAGAACGTCGCTCCCATGACAGTCTGGCTCATTCCCTTGCCAAATCGCCAACCTCCTCCACAGTCATACCTAGACATTCCTGGGATATCTTTGTGCCATCGTTTTCTTGGAAAACTTTAACCTTCTTTAACCTGGCCCACTGTTCTCTCAAGACCGTTGTGTCTCTTGATGTGAACAGAGTATTTCAATTTGTTGTTCAAAATGGAATTGATAAACCAGTTCTCCTTTATGTTCAACTTGGACGAAATGTCTATATTTGTTTTGTTTTTATCAGTCCAGGGTATTTGGAGATCTACTGTAACATTTTGACTAGAAGGATTCGATTCTTTGACTTGACGTTTTGGTAATCGTCTGTGAGTCGCAGCCATATACCGCCACAGGAAAAACACATGTTTTTAAGATTTTCACTTTTGTCGTTTGCTTGGTGCTCTATCATCATTTCTCCAAGCTGTTCAGCCTCAGCCTTGCAATGAATAGTCTTTTTCTTATTTCGTTGAAGCAGTCAACATTTTTGTCAATTTTGGAATCCAGATATTTAAAATGCGTGACCTGATCTATTTCCTCACCCCCAATTGCAATTGATGTTGACATTATGTTTTGTCGGTGGTCGTTATCTTTGTATTGTTTATGTTTATAAATATGTTTTCATCTGCACTATGTCCATTTACGGCTGAAAGTAGCTGCTGTTGCCATTCTGCACTTCTTGCAGTCTGCGCACCTAGCTCTGGAATCTCGTAAAAGGCGGTTAAAAGATACATAAATTAGAAGGTAGAGGCTACCAAAACGTGAGGCTAAGAATATGGAGGCTAATAAATTGGAGGCTAATAAATTTGAGGCTAATAAATTGATGGCTAATAAATTGGAGGCTAATAAATTGGAGGCTAATAAATTGGAGGCTAATAAATTGGAGGCTAATAAATTGGAGGCTAATAAATTTGAGGCTAATAAATTGATGGCTAATAAATTGGAGGCTAATAAATTGGAGGCTAATAAATTGGAGGCTAATAAATTGGAGGCTAATAAATTGGAGGCTAATAAATTTGAGGCTAATAAATTGGAAGCTAATAAATTGGGGGCTAATAAATTGGAAGCTAATAAATTGGAGGCTAATAAATCGGAGGCTAATAAATTGGAGGCTAATAAATCGGAGGCTAATAAATCGGAGGCTAATAAATTGGTGGCTAATAAATTGGAGGCTAATAAATTGGAGGCTAATAAATTTGAGGCTAATAAATTGGAGGCTAATAAATTGGAGGCTAATAAATTGGAGGCTAATAAATCGGAGGCTAATAAATTGGTGGCTAATAAATTGGAGGCTAATAAATTGGAGGCTAATAAATCGGAGGCTAATAAATTGGAGGCTAATAAATTTGAGGCTAATAAATTGGAGGCTAACAAATTGGTGGCTAATAAATTGGTGGCTAATAAATTGGAGGCTAATAAATTGGAGGCTAATCAATTGGAGGCTAATAAATTTTAGGCTCACAAATTGGAACAGGAAATTCGGATGCTAATAAGATGGAACATGACAGTCAAGCTCTAATAAGATGAGCGGATGGGAGACCAAAAAGGTGGAGAAATTGGAGGGTAATATGATGGGAGAAGACAGTAGGAGGCTAATAAGATGGAGGGTGGTGAGAGGCTAGTAACATGGAGGGTGGTGAGAGGCTAGTAACATGGAGGGTGGTGAGAGGCTAGTAACGTGGAGGGTGGTGGGAGGCGTATAAGGGTGGACTATGAATGTTAATAACATTGGGGAGAGTTGGACGCTAATAGGATGAGAGAAAAGGGGGATATTAACACGATAGGGAGTGTGCAACTAATGGGTGGGTGGAGAATGATTTTAATAATTTAGGGAAAATGATATGGAGATGAGGGGAGTGGAAGGCGGATATAATTGGAGATTAGTTGGAGGATAATAATACAGAGGAGCAACGGAAGACAGTAAGAGTGAGAGAGTAGTCGTAGACTAATAAGTGGAGGGGATTTCTGTGTGGCTAAAAGTGTGCAGGAAATAGTGGGAAACAGAATATGGGGGAATTGGTGGGAGGTGTGTGGGTGGGGAGAGTACGTACTTGAATGTTAATTATTGTTTGGAGCGATGGAAGAATAAAAACAGAGAGTGAGAAAGAAAGAGAGAGACATACATATAGACAGAGAGGCTTGGCTTCGTTCGTTCTCAATCTCCCACTACCAAACACTTGAAGGGCTTAAGTAGCAGAATGTAGTCCAGAGAACGGAATGCGTTGTGTCGTAGTTTACAGCTTTATTGCGATATTTGCACCTTTCAGTCCAACACATCCGACTTCAGCAAGTATTTTTTGAGTACCGGGTTAGCATTCCCTATTTGATCCCTTCTCCTTAGCCATAGTGCCCTGCTGCAGCCTGTTATCCAGGATCACCGCGTGGAGGTGTAGAAGGGTCTTGGCAGCTTTGGTTCACTGGCCCTGACCCTAGCAGTCAGCTATGGGTCGCTGACCACTGCAGCTCATGCACTGCTCAGCATCTTAATCCCACACAGAGAGGGAAAGTGAGAAAGAGAGTTTGGAAGTGGGAGAGAGACAGACAGTTCGGGAGTGGGGTACGTTGAAAATCAATCACTGTTTCTATTTGTTACGATTCACTCCAGCCGCGACATAAAGCGCCAATCGTGTGTTGCTTGGATCTGATATGGGAGCATCGAATATAGAACTGAAACGTGCCAGACGTCTAGCTTGCCAGAAGCTTAGCTCAGTTCAATTTAGTTCGTGCCATCTTCAAGGCCCAAAGTTCAGCCTCAACGTACCTCCAAAATCACATGGAACTCACCTTAGTGATACAATCTGCTAGGTTGTATTCTGTCCATCTGATGGTGTTATCCTGCCACATCAAGCTGCTGTTTACACAGCACCTCTATTGTCAACATTGTTTTCTCTCATGGTGTATGTCTTGATGTGAACAAACTATCCTTTCTTTTGGACTTCGTTCATCATTTCTCTTTGCGCCTTTAATTTCCCCCAGACTTAAGTTTTCTTTTTTTTCAGGATATGCCTCATTCTTATGGTGTATCTGCACATCAAAGTCATCAATTTGCTTCTCTAATCGTTTGTTCTATGTTCATGTTTTTATACCATACAGTATGTTTGTTTATTTGTTTCTAAGAATCGATGTTACTGCACTCCGAGCATACAAATAGGTGCTCAGTCTCTTGTACCAAATGGTGCAGGGAGTGGATGCTGATGGTCCCTTTAGCTCTCTTGCTGCACACTCTTCCATCCTCTCATCCATCCCACTCCGCTCGAACCTCGTTTGATGTAGAAACTTTGCAGTCTGTGGATTGCTGATTCATCTTTGTCTGTGTCCTTATCCAACAGAATGTCATTGATTGATTTCAAAATAGTCTTTTTTTCCTCACATGATGGGAGCTTGTGAAGTCAAGATACTTCGCTGAGCAACGACATGTGCTCTCACAGAATCTGCTCAGCACCGATCCGTCGATTGATACATCGGCATCACTATCCTGAGCGTTATCAGCTGATTCACCTGGATCTCTGCTCCCCCGATGCCACATGCTCTGCATTCCTTGTTTAAGGAATACCCCCTACAATAAAGATAAGTATAAATAACATCTAATCACTCATTTTTATTTTTTGAATGGCTTGCTTGTGTATCAGTATCTGACTCATGTTGATGACAACAGATTTAGACATCCTTATTGTCTTCCTGGTTTCCATGTTATATCCTTCATTTTGGGTTGTTGTTATATTTCCCTGTTAGGAGATCCTCTTGACATGTCCCAGTATTTGCTGTCTATTTGTTTCAATTTTTACTTAGAAAGAGGCAAATGAGGAAGGTTGTGCATGATGCTTCCTGTAGAAGGTAAGCACAACTAAATCAGGAAATAAAACCTTTAAGCTCTGTGTAGAACAAGAATGACACGAGACAATTCCGGAGCATAGGCCACAACTGCAGTTAAGATCTTTACTGGAAGACTGCATCAAACATTATATATGTTCTATGTGTATATAGATAGTTTCAGTGGAACTTTTACATCAATACGTTGATATCTGCATACACAGGCCTATTTGTTCCTCTTTGCTGTTGGAGTAATATTTTACAATGACCCAATTCTATCTTCTCTAGAAAGGCCATTATTGTGTCGCCCGGAAAGAGGAGCCAAGAATAGTAACACTGTAACCTGCCACGCATGGCATAATAATAAACTAGGAACCGAGTCATACAAGCATTAACACACTTAGACAAGGTAACAAAAGCAAAACTCAAATATCCATAAAAGAATAACACGAGAGGACATGGCGCTTATTTGGTGTGCTACCCAGGGGGCTGAACAGTTTTGATAGGTTGCCAGGTTCCTGCGATTCTCATGGAGAGAATATAAATATATATAAATTATAGATGAGAACAACGAATTGGTTTACGATTCAGACATGGCATATACGAGCGCAGACATGGCATATGGGAAGGATATGTCGCCAAACCTTACATGAATATGTGCATCGTGAAAGGAAGTCAACCTGAACCTCCCCTGATGAAGTCAATCTGAACCTCACTTAATGAAGTCAATTTCAACCTCACTTAATGAAGTCAATCTGAACCTCACTTAATGAAGTCAATCTGAACCTCACTTAATGAAGTCAATCTGAACCTCACTTAATGAAGTCAATCTGAACCTCCCCTGATGAAGTCAATCTGAACCTCACTTAATGAAGTCAATCTGAACCTCACTTAATGAAGTCAATTTCAACCTCACTTAATGAAGTCAATCTGAACCTCACTTAATGAAGTCAATCTGAACCTCACTTAATGAAGTCAATCTGAACCTCACTTAATGAAGTCAATCAGAACCTCACTTAATGAAGTCAATTTCAACCTCACTTAATGAAGTCAATTTCAACCTCACTTAATGAAGTCAATCTGAGCCTCACTTAAGGAAGTCAATCTGAACCTCACTTAATGAAGTCAATCTGAAACTCACTTAATGAAGTCAATCTGAACCTCACTTAATGATGTCAATCAGAACCTCACTTAATTAAGTCAATCTGAACCTCACTTAATGAAGTCAAACTGAACCTCACTTAATGAAGTCAATCTGATCCTCACTTAATGAAGTCAATCGCCGATGCTTTGGAGGAACCTGATGCATCTCACACTAGATTCATGACGACGTGGCCACTTATTTGAACCATCATGATCATGTGCCCTCTCGGTTGGCGCTGTCGATCCTGGTTTTCTCCTTCCTCTTATTACGCCTATCGTTTATAAGTTCCGCCAACTATGGTGAGACCTTTCTCTGTCCTTCCTCGCTGTTCTCTCTCCTTCCTCGCTGTTCTCTGTCCTTCCTCGCTGTTCTCTGTCCTTCCTCGCTGTTCTCTGTCCTTCCTCGCTGTTCTCTGTCCTTCCTCGCTGTTCTCTGTCCTTCCTCGCTGTTCTCTGTCCTTCCTCGCTGTTCTCTGTCCTTCCTCGCTGTTCTCTGTCCTTCCTCGCTGTTCTCTGTCCTTCCTCGCTGTTCTCTGTCCTTCCTCGCTGTTCTCTGTCCTTCCTCGCTGTTCTCTCTCCTTCCTCGCTGTTCTCTGTCCTTCCACGCTGTTCTCTCTCCTTCCTCGCTGTTCTCTGTCCTTCCTCTCTGTTCTCTGTCCTTCCTCGCTGTTCTCTCTCCTTCCTCGCAGTTCTCTCTCCTTCCTCGCTGTTCTCTGTCCTTCCTCGCTGTTCTCTGTCCTTCCTCGCTGTTCTCTGTCCTTCCTCGCTGTTCTCTGTCCTTCCTCGCTGTTCTCTGTCCTTCCTCGCTGTTCTCTGTCCTTCCTCGCTGTTCTCTGTCCTTCCTCGCTGTTCTCTGTTCTTCCACGCTGTTTTCTCTCCTTCCTCGCTGTTTTCTCTCCTTCCTCGTTGTTCTCTGTCCTTCCTCGCTGTTCCCTGTCCTTCCTCGCTGCCTTGAGTTAGCAAAGTGTAAAGGCAGTCCGACAGTAGCTGTCGCAGTTGGTAATCAAGTGTTACAGTTATACGGCACCAAATCTCAGTTTCATAGAATAAAGTCATCAGCTCCTCCCCTCGTCTTCTTGCCTCGTGTAGCTACAGTCATGTACCATTTTACTGCTACATAATTCTGGCTGATATTGACTGACCGGGTCTGCCGAACTGTTCGCTCCTTAGCAGTCGATGCCAAGTTGTACTATGTGCATGCGTTTCATTGTTGAGGATTCAAGCTGTACAAGGTGAGAGAGATTGTTGGGGTGCCCGACAATAACTTGGCTCTGGCTAGTCCAGGACAACCGTAGCAACACATGCTGGATGAGAGCAGTTGTTTGAGTTGGGTTTGTGTGCAGGGTCTGATGTCTTCTGTTCTGAGAGGGGGGGGGGGGGATGTTGCTCTGTTCCCAGAATTACGCTTTGATGATGTCATTTTTGTAGTGTACCATTTCTTTATACAAGTCATCTCTGTTCATAGATTCAATCATTCGTCTTTGAAGTTGTATTGAAGTATTTCTTTTGCCGGGCGCGTGTTGGTTGGTGTGTTTATTTGAACCATTATTGCTCCTCGTTTGCTAGTCTGTCTGCATCCAAACTGTCTGATATGTCTTGGAATCTACGGAGCGTGACTTTGATGTTAGCAGTTGTTTAAACTTGCCAGGGATCAAGATGCTGAGCAGCGCATGAGCTTCAGTTGTCAGCGACCCATAGCTGACTGCTAGCGTCAGGGCCAGCGAACCATAGCTGCCAAGACCCTTCTACACCTTCATGCGGTGATCCTGGATAACAGGTTGCAGCAGGGCAGACTGGCTAAGGAGAAGGGATCGAAGAGGGAATGCTAACCCGGTACTCAAAAATGCTTGCTGAAGTCGGATGTGTTGGACCGAAAGGTGCAAATATCGCAGCCAATCTGTAAATTACGACACAGCGCATTCCGTTCTCTGGACTACATTCTGCTACTTACCCTTTCAGGGTTTAGTAGTGGGAGATTGAGAACAAACGAAGAAGAAGAAGAAGAACTTGCCAGACAGCCTTGTATATTCATGGTTGTTGGTTTGTAGGTTTGTTTCTAATGCCAAAAATCTGGTGGTTTTTGCTTTCTTTGTTGAAACTCTACAGCTAGGCAAGCTGAAGTGAACTGTGACTGGCAGACCTTTTCGCTTACCCATAGCGTGCCTGGAAGGCTTATGCCAAGAACATGGTAGAGCAATTAATGGGGAGACGCAATGGTAATGTTCTGCACTGTATCCCCATGGTTAAGAGGCACGAATAAGCACAATGCGTCTTAATATGTTAGATCAGGCGAATATATAGGGCTGTGCATGGGACTAGCAACTGCGTAATTGAAAACAAATTTCTTCAGAAATTACGACAGAAAAGGTATACAAGATATATATATATATATATATATATATAGAGAGAGAGAGAGAGAGAGAGAGACAGTTAGAGAAAAACGGAGGAAGAGAGGTGACGAAAAATAGAAAGAGATAAGGTGAAACACACAATTTGAAACAACAATATGAATGGAAATTATGGGATCTAACAAACAGAAAATGACAACCTATTGATGTGGACATAATGATGTTTCTCTTGAAAGGACTCGTACGTTTGATAGAGCTTCGACTCCACGCGCCTATTCTCTCTCGACCATGTCTTCATGCCTGATCCGGTCCCCCTAGTACTTCCGCTCCGTTGGCCAACGAATGAGTCACTTCTCTTCTGCTCTACAACATTTGGGAAAATGTTTCTGGAGATTTCTTTCAAACCAAGATGACTACTCCGCCGAAGTCGAAATAATTTTTGACCTTTGCAGATTGTCAGGCTGCAAGTTAGGAATCCTTACTACTATCGAGTGATTTTTGACGGTTGATAAAACCTTTATTAGATTGTGTTCGAGCGTGCTCTTGGGAACCGGTTATATCATGTGATACTATAGCCTGGGGGTGGGGCGCGTGTCCTGAAACAACTGTGCGTTTGATTCTCGCGGGAAATTTCTTCTCATGTTCGCGCATGCGTGCTGAAAACGTATCCGGTAATGTGAGGAGAGAATCCCATGAAGTTGATTATCAATTTGACCGTGACATTGATGATTCTAGAATATTATATGTTCTGATAACGTTATCTAGACGTTCATTATTTAGAACAATCAGAATCTACACCGTTCATTTGCTAGAGGATCTACCGGGTTGCAGTGACTTCGATTCTAGACAGCACAGAACTGTGTGTGTTCTCCTTCTTGTGGTCCAAGCTTGATGTTTATACCGTCAGACGAGTTCCAGGGAACTAGTTCATGGTTTGTATCTCATCTTTAGTTCCGTACAGTTCCGAGATTAGTGGTGAATAGTTGAGCTTGAATCTCTTCATTAACTTACCATACAGGGTTAGTCCTGTAACACATCCTCAGCATTAGTCGTTCGTTGAGTTCACGTGTGTATATTTGATTCTAATCGGTTGTGTCCTATCCTAGCGCAAAGAAGGGTGACCCGTCCCTGCTGGTCAAGGGAGCGTGAGTCGCCTTGGGTTGGTTCTGCTCTGAATATGGTGACATTGGATATGGATTGTTTTGGCAATGGATATGGATTTAGGTGACATTTGATATTGATTAAGGTGACGTTTGATATTGATTAAGGTTTACATTTGATATGGATTTAGGTGACATTTGATATTGATTAAGGTGACATTTGATATTGATTAAAGTGACATTTGATATTGATTAAGGGGACATTGGATATGGATTGATGTTACATTTGAAATACATACTTGTGACAATGAAAATGGACTGTGGTGCCATTGTATATGGGTTGTGGTGATAATGTAAATGAATTGTTGTGGCATTGCATATGGACATTGATTACATTGCATATGCACATTGATTACATTGCATGTGGACATTGATTACATTGCATATGGACATTGATTACATTGCATATGCACATTGATTACATTGCATGTGGACATTGATTACATTGCATATGGACATTGGTTACATTGCATATGGACATTGATTACATTGCATATGCACATTGATTACATTGCACATGGGCAGTGCTAATCCCAAGATATATAAAGGATTCCACATCTTTTGGGAATGTATCTTCCAACACAATTTGATTGTCGCTAGTTGCATGTATTCACCTCAGCGTGGCATTGTCTGTGTATATTCTATGTCCCAATTTCTAGGGACCCTCATTATGAAGACTTATGTTATGTTGCAGCTGTTTGCGCTTCATGGTACAGCAAAGTAAAGTTATAGAGTAGTCTAGATCTTCAAGTCGCTTTGTTAACTTTCATTATTATTGATCGATGTTGTTGTCCAATCATTATGGTGGCTCTATTGGGGGGTCCAATAATTAACAATTGGTGGCTCTATTGGGGGGTCCAATAATTAACTATTGGTGGCTCTATTCGGGGGTCCAATCATTAACTATTGGTGGCTCTATTCGGGGATCCAATAATTAACTATTTGTGGCTCTATTCGGGGGTATTCGAGGATCCAATCATTAACTATTTGTGGCTCTATTGAAGGGGTCCAATCATTAACTATTGGTGGCTCTATTGGGGGGTCCAATAATTAACTATTGGTGGCTCTATTGGAGAGGTCCAATAATTAACTATTGGTGGCTCTATTGGGGGGTCCAATAATTAATTATTGGTGGCTCTATTGGGGGGGGGTGGGGGTGGTGGGTCCAATAATTAGCTATTGGTGACTCTAATGGGGGTCGCTGTGGTTGAGAGGTTATACACTCGCCTCTCAAAGGAATGAACGGAAAGGGAGTGAATTCAATTACCGCAGGTTTCAATCGACCACTAATCTTGACTTATTTCTTGCCACTGGTCCAAGGTATTTCGGGACTAGAGAGTGAGGTGGATGACCAGCACAGCTTCTTCCTTATTATAATCCAAATACAACGAAGGTTACATCATCAAAACATAATCGCTTGCGATGGTCAAATAACGTTTTGAAAATTGGTGGCTCTATGCTCCTAAATAAAGAAAAATGGGCTTCTAAACAACAGGAATAGGGCCTTTTGAAGATCTCTTGGCAACTGTCAAAAGAAGGAAACTCGTTTCGTTCGGTCACATATCGAGATCAAATGGTCTTGCAAATACGATACTCCACGGAAAGATGCATGGCAGACGACAAAGAGGCCGTCTCAAAAAGAGGTGGGAGGAATTAACCAATCTCCGACCAGAAGATGCACAGGCAGCGGCCGCTGACATAGAAGGGTGGCGTGGGGTTGTGAGGATGTCTTCATGTGTGCCCCAACGACCTCACTAGTTACCGGATGACCTGACCTGAGACAACGTTGTCTGATTTAAAGTGATGCAGACTTGTTTCATTGGTCAAAGTTATCGCTTTTTCGATTTGTCAAACTGTGATGAACATTTCCATTCCTTGATGCGTTGTCTTCCCTATTACTTAGTCATGTAACCATTTTAAGTTGGGTAGACCAAAGCCATCTCTAAGTTCTAAAGAAGGCTATGGTTAGACTGTAGAGTGTCGAGACCGGTCTCAGGTAATGATGTGACACTGTTGGACGGAACCAGTCACACCTCAGCGAGACACGATGACTATCGATAAGAAACACATTAGAGAAACAGTCTCTGTTGTGGACTCCACAAGTCAATGGAAGTAAAGCAGACCAAGATAGATGGGGAGACGGAACTCGAGAAAAGCATACAGGTAAGACGAGAGCAGAGTTGACATGGATGGCACAGAACAGGAAGATTTGGCGTGTACCTGTTGAAGAAATATGTTCCTTATGGTACTGAATGGTGTTGGCTGAACGATTAACCAGCAACTAATTTGTGTTTCTTCATTATGCTTCATTATGCTTCATTATGTTTCATTATGCTCCATTATGCTTCATTATGCTACAAGTTATCAGCTTTCCAGGGAGCAGGTTCCTGTGTGACAGTAATACAACATATACAGATCTGACACAACACACAACGATCTGACACAACACACAAAGATCTGACACAACACACAAAGATCTGACGCAACACACAAAGATCTGAAACAACACGTACAAATCTGATACAACACACAAAGATCTGATACAACACATAAAGATCTGATACTCGTTCGTTCTCAATCTCCCGCTACTAAACCCTGAAAGGGCTTAAGTAGCAAAATGTAGTCCAGAGAACGGAATGCGTTTTGTCGTAGTTTACAGCTTGACTGTGATATTTGCACCTTTCGGTCCAACACATCCGACTTCAGCAAGCATTTTATGAGTACCGGTTAGCATTCCCTCTTCGATCCCTTCTCCTTAGCCAGTCTGCCCTGCTGCAGCCTGTTATCCAGGATCACCGCGTGGAGGTGTAGAAGGGTCTTGGCATCTATGGTTCGCTTGCCCTGACGCTAGCAGTCAGCTATGGGTCGCTGACCACTACAGCTCATGTGCTGCTCAGCATCTTGATCTGATACAACACGAACAGATCTGATACAACACATAAAGATCCGATACAACATATAAAGATATGATACAACACATAAAGATCTTGTACAACACGAACATATCTGAAACAATACATAAAGATCTGATGTAACATATAAAGATATACAACATAAAATGATCTGATACAACATATACAGATGGTTTTTTGTTGTTGTTTTTTTTTTTTTTTTTTTTTGCGTTCGCCTTATTTTTCTAATCCCCAAGGCGGTGTGCCTTGCACTGCGTTTTTATTTTGCGCCTGTCGGCCCAGTACATCTGAATTCAGCATGCATTTTATGTAAGGGTCTGCTTCCTCCTGCATTTTCTAAAGGTTTGCTTCCCCGGGGTAACGGCCGGTGCTGTGATGGGGATCGAACCCAGCACCTTCGCGTTGTGAGCCTAGCCACTAAACCACTAGGCCACGCCGTCCCCATAAACAGATCTGATACAACACATCAATATCTGATACAAGATATAATGATATGATCCAACATATAAAGATATGATACAACATATCCAGATCTGATCCAACATATAAAGATCTGATCCAACACACAAATATATCATACTACATATAAAGATCTGATACAAGACAAAGTTTGAGTAAATAAAGCCACGATTGCGGCGAAAATCCATTGATGGTCGTCCGTTTTGGGTCTACAGATCACAGGAAGAATGGCGAGTACCCGTGTAGTAATCTTCGAGGTGTGTAGAGTTTTCATGATGCTCCAGAAAGAAACAAATTCGTTTGGATTATATTTGAGCAATTCAAGCTTAAGTTAGTTCCATGGGAGACACTGCAGTCAGGGATGGAGTGTTAGCCAGTTAATTGTACTTGGCATCATTGATTTTATTAAGTGGGAAGGCCAGGTCTCTTCCACGTTGTCTTACTTCCATATGCAGTAAGCCAGGTGACTTTATACTGTTGGAACGTGTGAATAATGGGACCGATACTAGATGAAGATGACTCCGCCACCAGCACTGAGACGCTCAAATTGTGAAGCTATGTGCTGTATATCACACTGCCTTCCATTCTTGTTATTCGCATTGTCTTTAATTCAATAATATCTATACAAAACTATTCTGCGGTGTGTGGGAGCGAAGAGTAATGGCCGTCAGAGGAAACATACGGATCAAGGTAGGAGCGACGATTAATAACGGCCAGGTAAAATACACGGATCAAGGTAGTAACGAAGAATAATAACGGCCAGGTGAAACATACAGATCAAAGTAGGAGCGAAGAATAATAACAGCCGGGTGAAACATACGGATCAAGGTAGGAGCGACGATTAATAACGGCCAGGTAAAACATACAGATCAATGTAGGAGCGAAGAATAATAACAGCCAGGTGAAACATACGAATCAAGGTGGGAGCAAAGATTAATAACGGCCATGTGAAACATACAGATCAAGGTGCGAGCGAAGATTAATAACGGCCACGTGAAACATACGGATTAAGGTGGAAGCGAAGATTAATAACGGCCAAGTGAAACATACAGATCAAGGTGGGAGCGAAGATTAATAACGGCCACGTGAAACATACAGATCAAGGTGGGAGCGAAGATTAATAACGGCCAAGTGAAACATACAGATCAAGGTGGGAGCCAAGATTAATAACGGCCACGTGAAACATACGGATCAAGGTAGGAGCGAAGATTAATAACGGCCAGGAGGAACATTCAGATCAAGGTGGGAGCGAAGATTAATAACGGCGACGTGAAACATACGGATCAAGGTAGGAGCGAAGGATAATAACGGCCAGGAGGAACATACAGATCAAGGTGGGAGCGAAGATTAATAACGGCCACGTGAAACATACGGATTAAGGTGGAAGCGAAGATTAATAACGACCAGGAGGAACATACAGATCAAGGTGGGAGCGAAGATTAATAACGGCCACGTGAAACATACGGATCAAGGTAGGAGCGAAGATTAATAACGGCTAGGTGAAACATACGGATTAAGGTGGAAGCGAAGATTAATAACGGCCAGGTGAAACATACGGATCAATGTAGAGAGGAAGATTAATAACGGCCAGGAGGAACATACAGGAAGTATAACATACCTACTACGGATAGTCTTCAGCTACCTGGCAACAGCCCCTAACAACATGCCTGTTTGAGTACCAGGACTCCCAGGTAAGTGAAATATATGGATCAAGATACCACCGCACGTCCTACTTCGTGCTCTGCTACATCCGTCAGCCCAACGAGATGGAAATCGACATTGTAACCCCATAGTTGTAAGCTTGCTGAGGACCTTAACACTGCACTACAGCTAGGATGACTCAGGTCAGTGTGCCTCGGGATGTAAGAGGAGTCACTGTAACCCCCCCACAGAGGGAACATAGTCAAGAATTAGCTCAACATGGCATGAACAACTTCAGAATACAACAACTTGATTCCTCTTCTACCACGTATCTTCCATACGACGAACATGACTACGCCATCGTAGTCTTTGCTGCCTAGTTGGAGTTTAGATACATGGGGACAGGTACGGCAGTGCACCCCTGCTTATGTCACTTTGCCGCTCCATGTAATGCTAACAATGCGGACCGCGTGGGCTAGTGGTTGTGACACGGCCCACAACACCGAAGATGCTGGGTTCGTTCCCTTTCACGGTACCGACCGTTACCCCGGGAAAGCAAACCCTTAGAAAATGCAGGAGGAAGCAGACCCTTGTAAAAAATGAATGCCGAAGTCGGATGCACTGGTCTGACAGGCGCAAAAATAAAAAACTGTAGTGCAAAGCACACCGTCTTGGGGATTAGAGAAATGAGGCGAACGCAAAAAAACAAAAAAAAACAATAACAAGTTATAAGAATGGAGCGCAGGTGAAGTTGATGAAATGTGTTAAGCCCGAGCTCCTGTTGACCACATTCTGCTAACATGTAGGAGCGCGCTGACTATAGCCTTGTTTGGAATCTGTATACCACTCGTGTCAACTAGAAATACCCCAAACGGAAAGTGTAAGCCGACCATTTAGCTAGTCCATGAGTTCAGAATTGTAGTCCAATAATATACAATATCTTTAGTGATGGAATGTTGGAGGCTATATTGTACTAAGTACAAATCAGAATAAAGCGAAGCAGCAGCGGTACTGAAGGCCACAATTCAATTAAATCATATACAATTAAAGGCTCAGTTACTGCTCTGGACAACACACACAGAATGGAACCCACGTTTTAGCCACAACACTTTCATCGGAAAAAATGAACAAAGGAAACATTAGAGAAATGAAATAGATGAGAATGAACAGGACAAGGATACAATATGAAAGATGGTCCCTGTTAGCCAGAGAATTTCCAAACATGTGGGGAAAAAAGACGTGCCGCTTAGGACTGAGTAGGTCAAACAAGAAATGATCAATACAATTTGATCAAATGTGAACATATTAAGTAATGAATTCTTACATGCGTACAAACACAATCTGATAAAATGTGAACAAATGAATAAGTTACTAGGTTCATATATGCGTACGCGCTCATCTGTGCAATATATGAACCAATGAGTGTTTATACTAACACATACCACTATATTAAAAGCACACATACACATAGGCATATATGTTTTCACACACACACACACACACATGCACGCACACACATTTACATACACACATTTACATACACAGGAGAAACATACTCATATATGCGAATACAAAATTGAATGTATAAAAGTTCGAATAATTGTCCTCAGATTGTTATGAAATGGAGTGTCACGTTTTCTTTCCACGCTGCCATCCTTTTTTAACTGTAAACCAGGTTCCCATTTACAGTTATGTGACTGGGAACGTTTCGATAACCGGGATTGAACGGTGCATTTTCTGTAAAGCGCAACCCCTCTACCACTCCGCTACCCAGACGCTCAACACCATATAAGATATGAGAATAAAAGATTGAATACCTCGCTTACCCACAAGTCTGAAAGAGATGAAGTGGTACACACTTTCTCCATTCTTCATAAGTCGACCAGAGTTTGCCCAGTTTCTGAACGTTGCACAGGACAACATCCAGGCCCTCTCCTAAACTCCCTCCTCTACACTTCACATTCCTACTCCACTCCTTTCTGGGTCCCAACTTGAGCCGTCCCACTTTCCAGCCCCCTTCACTTTCACTCTCAGACCAAGCCTCCATTCAGGACGTTTCCTGGGAGCCCTAATTATGTCCTTACCGTCAACTCCTCAAGTACCCTCATTGTCCCTGGACAAAACCGCGGCTTTCTTTAGCTGCACGGGATCATCTTCAGCGACCTCGTCTGGGACAGATACATTTATATTTACTCGAGGATTTTGGACTGAAGGAAGAAGCTAGTCTTCCGTGTGCAAGAGTTGTACTTAAGTTCTAGAACCAGTGTGGAGAAGTTGACCTCATATCTATTCAACGTAGACAAACAACATAAGCTAACACGTTGCTGTCGGTGATGGAGTGCTGGGAACTTTATTCAACTTAAATCTGAGCTTTTACTGAGATCTTAGTCTAATACGACCTGTGATTCGATAGGGGCAGATGCCTCTGTGCAGGTCCCAGGTCAGGCGTAAGGTGGAAGTAGCCGGAAGGAGGATTCACTGCTTAGCAGGCTAGGTTCGAGCAGCTGACTACTCCGCTGCGTTGGGACAGGGGCCGCAGAGGGGGTTAACCGATGTGCCAGTCTATCTTAATAGACTTAAACACTAGAGCAAAGTAGATCCGCAGCCTGTTAGACGTCATATAGGATGCTGTTAACCTAACCATAGCCGGTGTTATGCCATGTCACACAGTAAGTCGCCTCTTACGACACGCTCTCTGTAGGACAGTGGTGCTATTCTTGTCTTTTGTCATACACAAAGACTCCGGTGGACTACTGGCGGATGGTGTGGGGGAGAGGGGCGGGAGTTCTTATTAACTTTTCCGTTGCCTTATCTTCCCCAACTATAAGGAAGGTTCCGATTTACGCCTGGATAGACAGAAGAGCAGGTCTTATTCGCTGGACGAAGGCCAGCAGTGTAGGGAAAGTTCCACAACCGTCTGGTTTGATGTTTATTTCTTTTAACGGGTTACAGAATGGCAAATCGACGGAGAGTTGCTGCTCTTGTGGCAATTTGTGTGCGTAGTGACCTACCTACATATGGCACACATCTGCTGCCATTGGCACGACTGGCGTGACAATGTTAGAATGTCTTTTGACCACTCGAGTTGCTTCCGGGGCAAACATAATATGTCAATTGCCTCTTTCAATACATTTCGTAACTGGCGACAAAATAGAGGGTGTGGAGGGTGCTGACAACTTCACAATGTACATAATAGTGTCACAAAAACACACAACTCATGGTTGGAAATAGAATGCCTGATTCATCATCATTAGCTGCCCTGGAGTTGACGATCACAGATCTCCATTCGCTTATATCACATGTGTCGTTGACCAACTCTGTTGTTGACTGTCGCTCGTGTCATTCTCTCAGGCTGCCCAACATTTTCTCTCTCTGCCTTCCTCTTTCTCTCAGACTGTACAACATTTTCTCTCTCTGCCTTCCTCTTTCTCTCAGACTGTACAACATTTTCTCTCTCTGCCTTCCTCTTTCTCTCAGGCTGTCCAACATTTTCTCTCTCTGCCTTCCTCTTTCTCTCAGGCTGTCCAACATTTTCGCTCTCTGCCTTCCTCTTTCCCTCAGGCTGTCCAACATTTTCTCTCTCTGCCTTCCTCTTTCTCTCTTTCTCGCTATCTTTTCATTCTCTCAGGCTGTCCAACATTTCTCTCTCTGCCTTCCTCTTTCTCTCTTTCTTGCTATCTTTCCCACAACGTCCTCGAAACCGACTCTTTTAATAGCATGCCCGAGAAGGGATGTCCGTCTTGTTCTGATCTTTGCAATGAGTTGTCTTTGTGTTTGTCCTTTTTGGGGTACTGTATCATTAGTCTTCTTTGTGTTTGTCCCTCTTGGAGTACTGTATCATTAGTCTTCTTTGTGTTTGTCCCTCTTGGAGTACTGTATCATTAGTCTTCTGTGCAGTCCATGGGATCCGCAGCATTCTTCTGTAAAACCACATCTCCGCTGCTTCCAAATATATATGCTTGCTGATTGTCCATGATTCACTGACATATGTCAGTACTGGTACACGTGGCATCCAATGAATCTCTTTCTCAGTTCCATCAATAAGATTTTGTTGTACAAGATGCCCTTAATAGTCTGGAAGACCGATTTTGCTTAGGCTATTCTGCATTTCATTTCATAATCGCATCTTCTATCTGATGGTATGTTTGTGCCCAGGTATTTCAACCTGTTAACATGTCTCAATTCGGCCCTCTTTGATTTGACGCTGCATTTTGGAGAGGCCGGTTTCTTAGTCACTACTATTATCTCTGATTACTTGTTATTGAAGCTTAGGCCTTTTTCACTTCTTTGAACTACCATGTTTACCCTTTTCTGCACTTCGGTTTCTTTTAGGGCATTCAATGCAATATCATCAACGTATCGTAAAGTATGTATGTTCTGTGGGAAAAATTGATATTCATGGCATTGTTTGCATATCTCACAAGATAAACTGCCAGTATGGAGAAAACAGATCAGGGGACAGAAAGGCCGATTAGAAGATCCGAATGTATTGTTGGAATTATGATTCAGACATCAAGCTACTGGAAAACCAGAAGACGGAAGAGAGTTAAGGGAGATTCAAACATTCAACGTATTTGATCTTGCGGAGAGTGCCAGGACACTAGTAGTAAACTGTTTACTTGATCTGGCGGAGAGTGCCAGGACACTAGTAGTAAATTGTGGTACTTGATCTGGCGGAGAGTGCCAGGACACAAGTAGTAAAGCTGTGGTACTTGATCTGGCGGAGAGTGCCAGGACACTAGTAGTAAACTGTGGTACTTGATCTGGCGGAGAGTGCCAGGACACTAGTAGAAAGGCTGTGGTTCCTAAAAGCAGATGTTCCATGGTGGTCCCCGTCATCAAGACGTTTCATTCGATCCAGCTGTAAATATACATGTCTAGGGAATAGAGAAGAAAAGGCCGCGAGGACTAGGGCTGCCTACGTCATCTAATAGGTAGCTGAGGTGAAATGGAATGACTAAAAAGCCATTTACAACAGTATCTGCCATGTGACAACCTTTATCTTACTACTAGAGACATGATTTACAACTGTATCTGCCATGTGACAACCTTTATCTTACTACTAGAGACATGAATTACAACAGTATCTGCCATGTGACAACCTTTATCTTACTACTAGAGACATGATTTACAACAGTATCTGCCATGTGACAACCTTTATCTTACTACTAGAGACATGATTTACAACTGTATCTGCCATGTGACAACCTTTATCTTACTACTAGAGACATGATTTACAACAGTATCTGCCATGTGACAACCTTTATCTTACTACTAGAGACATGATTTACAACAGTATCTGCCATGTGACAACCTTTATCTTACTACTAGAGACATGATTTACAACAGTATCTGCTATGTGACAACCTTTATCTTACTACTAGAGACATGATTTACAACAGTATCTGCCATGTGACAACCTTTATCTTACTACTAGAAACATGATTTACAACTGTATCTGCCATGTGACAACCTTTATCTTACTACTAGAGACATGATTTACAACAGTATCTGCTATGTGACAACCTTTATCTTACTACTAGAGACATGATTTACAACAGTATCTGCTATGTGACAACCTTTATCTTACTACTAGAGACATGATTTACAACAGTATCTGCTATGTGACAACCTTTATCTTACTACTAGAGACATGATTTACAACAGTATCTGCCATGTGACAACCTTTATCTTACTACTAGAGACATGATTTACAACTGTATCTGCCATGTGACAACCTTTATCTTACTACTAGAGACATGATTTACAACAGTATCTGCTATGTGACAACCTTTATCTTACTACTAGAGACATGATTTACAACAGTATCTGCCATGTGACAACCTTTATCTTACTACTAGAGACATGATTTACAACAGTATCTGCCATGTGACAACCTTTATCTTACTACTAGAGACATGATTTACAACAGTATCTGCCATGTGACAACCTTTATCTTACTACTAGAGACATGATTTACAACAGTATCTGCCATGTGACAACCTTTATCTTACTACTAGAGACATGATTTACAACAGTATCTGCCATGTGACAACCTTTATCTTACTACTAGAGACATGATTTACAACAGTATCTGCCATGTGACAACCTTTATCTTACTACTAGAGACATGATTTACAACAGTATCTGCCATGTGACAACCTTTATCTTACTACTAGAGACATGATTTACAACAGTATCTGCCATGTGACAACCTTTATCTTACTACTAGAGACATGATTTACAACAGTATCTGCTATGTGACAACCTTTATCTTACTACTAGAGACATGATTTACAACAGTATCTGCTATGTGACAACCTTTATCTTACTACTAGAGACATGATTTACAACAGTATCTGCCATGTGACAACCTTTATCTTACTACTAGAGACATGATTTACAACAGTATCTGCCATGTGACAACCTTTATCTTACTACTAGAGACATGATTTACAACAGTATCTGCCATGTGACAACCTTTATCTTACTACTAGAGACATGATTTACAACAGTATCTGCCATGTGACAACCTTTATCTTACTACTAGAGACATGATTTACAACAGTATCTGCCATGTGACAACCTTTATCTTACTACTAGAGACATGATTTACAACAGTATCTGCCATGTGACAACCTTTATCTTACTACTAGAGACATGATTTACAACAGTATCTGCTATGTGACAACCTTTATCTTACTACTAGAGACATGATTTACAACAGTATCTGCTATGTGACAACCTTTATCTTACTACTAGAGACATGATTTACAACTGTATCTGCCATGTGACAACCTTTATCTTACTACTAGAGACATGATTTACAACTGTATCTGCCATGTGACAACCTTTATCTTACTACTAGAGACATGATTTACAACAGTATCTGCTATGTGACAACCTTTATCTTACTACTAGAGACATGATTTACAACAGTATCTGCCATGTGACAACCTTTATCTTACTACTAGAGACATGATTTACAACAGTATCTGCCATGTGACAACCTTTATCTTACTACTAGAGACATGATTTACAACTGTATCTGCCATGTGACAACCTTTATCTTACTACTAGAGACATGATTTACAACAGTATCTGCCATGTGACAACCTTTATCTTACTACTAGAGACATGATTTACAACAGTATCTGCTATGTGACAACCTTTATCTTACTACTAGAGACATGATTTACAACAGTATCTGCCATGTGACAACCTTTATCTTACTACTAGAGACATGATTTACAACAGTATCTGCCATGTGACAACCTTTATCTTACTACTAGAGACATGATTTACAACAGTATCTGCCATGTGACAACCTTTATCTTACTACTAGAGACATGATTTACAACTGTATCTGCCATGTGACAACCTTTATCTTACTACTAGAGACATGATTTACAACAGTATCTGCTATGTGACAACCTTTATCTTACTACTAGAGACATGATTTACAACTGTATCTGCCATGTGACAACCTTTATCTTACTACTAGAGACATGATTTACAACAGTATCTGCCATGTGACAACCTTTATCTTACTACTAGAGACATGATTTACAACAGTATCTGCCATGTGACAACCTTTATCTTACTACTAGAGACATGATTTACAACAGTATCTGCCATGTGACAACCTTTATCTTACTACTAGAGACATGATTTACAACTGTATCTGCCATGTGACAACCTTTATCTTACTACTAGAGACATGATTTACAACAGTATCTGCTATGTGACAACCTTTATCTTACTACTAGAGACATGATTTACAACTGTATCTGCCATGTGACAACCTTTATCTTACTACTAGAGACATGATTTACAACAGTATCTGCTATGTGACAACCTTTATCTTACTACTAGAGACATGATTTACAACAGTATCTGCCATGTGACAACCTTTATCTTACTACTAGAGACATGATTTACAACAGTATCTGCCATGTGACAACCTTAATCTTACTACTAGAGACATGATTTACAACAGTATCTGCCATGTGACAACCTTTATCTTACTACTAGAGACATGATTTACAACAGTATCTGCCATGTGACAACCTTTATCTTACTACTAGAGACATGATTTACAACAGTATCTGCTATGTGACAACCTTTATCTTACTACTAGAGACATGATTTACAACTGTATCTGCCATGTGACAACCTTTATCTTACTACTAGAGACATGATTTACAACAGTATCTGCCATGTGACAACCTTAATCTTACTACTAGAGACATGATTTACAACAGTATCTGCCATGTGACAACCTTTATCTTACTACTAGAGACATGATTTACAACAGTATCTGCTATGTGACAACCTTTATCTCACTACTAGAGACATGATTTACAACAGTATCTGCCATGTGACAACCTTTATCTTACTACTAGAGACATGATTTACAACAGTATCTGCTATGTGACAACCTTTATCTTACTACTAGAGACATGATTTACAACAGTATCTGCCATGTGACAACCTTTATCTCACTACTAGAAACAGTTTTGGGATACGTTTCAAACATTTTGTACTGGGATCAAGATGCTGAGCAGCGCATGCGCTGCAGTGGTCAGCGTTCCATAGCTGACTGCTAGCGTCAGGGCCAGCAAACCAGAGCTGCCAAGACCCTTCTACATCTCCAAGAGGTGATACTGGATAACAGGTTACAGCAGGGCAGGCTGGCTAAGGAGAAGAGATCGAAGAAGGAATGCTAACCCAGTACTCAAAAAATACTTGCTGAAGTCGGATGTGTTGGACCGAAAGGTGCAAATATCGCAGTCAAGCTGTAAACTTCGACACAACGCATTCCGTTCTCTGGACTACATTCTGCTACTTAAGCCCTTTTAGTGTTTGATAGCTGGAGATTGAGAACGAACGAAGCCAAGCCATACATTGTGTACTGCGCCGTTATCCTAATTGTGTGTTCAGTTTGTAAGGACTAAAAGAGATTTAGTGCCTTTGTTATGTGAATGCAGTTGAAAGTTTTACTAGTTACGCTCAGAATCATAACAAATACATTTTTACAAATATTTCTCATATCATGCTGGTACAACCGCCTGGAGGACGCTGGTCTACCTTCATCAGCGAGCTCGGGATGTGAGGACAGCTACTTCAACCTGCCACTCACGGCCTTCTCAGGGCGCACAAAAGAGTAAATATACTCATAGGGGGTATTCGCAAGCTACAAGTATGAGACTAAACATGAGAATCGGTTGACACCACGTGACAAGAACAATGAGGCTAAACATGAGAATCGGTTGAAACCACGTGACAAGAACAATGCGGTTAAACATGAGAATCGGTTAAAACAAACCACGTGACAAGAACAATGCAGTTAGACATGAGAATCGGTTGAAACCACGTGACAAGAACAATGAGCCTAAACATGAGAATCGGTTTAAACCATGTGACAAGAACAATGAGGCTAAACGTAAGAATCGGTTGAAAATCGTGACAAGAACAATGCATGCCCTGTTTATTAGCAAACTGTCTTCTCGCTCTGAGCTATACACTATGACAGTCTGTCTATAAACAACAACGAATAGTCAGCAAGAAAAATATACGAGGCGTGTTTAAATGAAACCGGACCTAACGGCAACAAGTGAACATACGTACGATTCGCATTATGGCGTCACTTTTTGTGTAAACGGCATATACCAACCGTCAAGTTTGCAAAATTGTATTATCCTCCGACTCGTAGTTTCCTCAACAAACGTTGACAACATGGCGGGTGTGATACTGAATCCGTCCAGAGTTGATCAGCGAGTGGTTTCTAACAGTTGAAGGACCTCAACCAGTTGACATTCGTGGAAGAATGCAGGCAGTGTATGGTGACAAAAGTGTGTCGAAGACAACAGTGAAGAAATGGACAACGAAGTTTAAGTAAGGACGTGAGTTAACAAAAGATGTTCTGAGACCAGGTCAAGCGCATATTGTTACATCAACTCACGTCCTTCTTTAAACATCGTTGTCTGGTTCTTCTTTGTTGTCTTCGATACACTTTTGTCACTATACAATGCTTGCATTCTTCCACGAATGTCAACTGGTCGACATTCTTTAGCAGTTAGAGACCAGATCACCATTCACTGATCAACTTAGGATGGATTCCGTAACACACCCGCCATGTTTTAAACGATCTGCTGGGGAAACTATGAGTCGGGGGATAATTCAATTTGGCAAACTTGACGTATGTGCTGTTTACACCAGAAGTGACGTGATCATGTTTATAGTACGTACGTTTACTTGTTGCAGTTTGATCCGCTTCCAATTGAACACACATCGTATCTGATAGCTTTAACAAAGAGATGATTCAATTAAAAATGTAAAGCGTGTTGAATTCTAAAGAATCAATGACGCCAAGGAAACGGAAAACCTCACAGCGAAAGAACATTGATATCTCTGAAATTACATTGTAGAAAACTGAAAGGGTTTGCTGGCTTCACGTTTCGTAAATGTACAGGAAGTAGAAATATCAGTTATGGAAAATATTAATTATGAAAATCCTTAAAAGTATCTCTTAGAAGTCAATATTTACGAGAATTGAAGAAATGTGAAACAAGAATAGACGAAGCAGAGATACATTAACACCATACTAATGAAAGGAGTGGAAATCTTGACATTCAGTTGTAAAGAAAATTTTACCAAGGACTAAAGTACAGCGATTGATAGTAGTCCATGCAGGTATCAGACATAATAGACTGTTGAAGATTGATGAACTCGTGTTCGTTTCCAAATCTACCAACAGTCGGGGCTATCATTCTTGATTCTAGGAACCAACATCACTGCACAGGGGACATTCCCATTGTAACAGATCTTAGTTGTAGAGACAATATATGGGTAGGAGCTTAGATATGATTTAACATGGAACAGTTCGGAGAAAGATAGAAAGAGACAACTATCTTTTTTTCTTTCTTCTTCGTGGGATTTGAGTTAGTGCAGCTGAACTCAGTCCCGCCATAATTACTGGTCACTAAATCGAACCACGTACGCTTTGTCTCGAACCGCGCAGGTGGGAGTTTCAGTAAACATTCGTAACCTGACGTAAGTTTCAGGACGTGTCCACACCTTGAAAAATTGTGGTGGTAGAATTTCTGCCGCCGACAAATTCGCGTCGTCTGGAAACCACGCAAACGAGATGAGGGCTAATGGCAAGCAGACAGACAAAAACGTGGGCCGTTTTGGAAATCACATGATTTAGGGAGGCAGGTCGAATATAGATCCTCGCAGAGAGACGTGAGGGCATTACTTGAGAAGTCATTTGAAAGAAACGATCAGTTGAGATTAGACGGCGGAGAGAAAAGACTAGAAATGATCTTACAGGAGAACAATTTCGAAAGAGGCACTCAGTGGAGGGCAGGCCACGAAGATATGCAGCTGAGGCAGATTTGATTTGAGAACCGCAGAAAGAGATGACTTCACTTCAGAGACATAGGTACTCTGGAAAGAGACGCTCGGTGGAGAGCAAGCGACAAAGATATGCAGTTGAGGCAGATTTGAGTTTAGATTTAGGCGATGGAGAGAGGCAATTGAGATAGACACACAACAAGCAAGGTAACTACCCTCATATCATGTAGTGGTTGTAATTACAAGTCGTCAGTAGTTTATAGAAGTAGTCTTCCAATCATCTCATTCATCATATTGACACAGTCTCACTGATTACATCGACATCATCTTGATCACGCCAATATAAGTCGTCAGTAGCAACTAGATGTAGTTTTACAGTGATCCCATGGATCATATTTTATGCAGTCTATCCTGACCACGTCGAGACCACGTTGATATACAGCCGACAAGGAGAAACAAGATCACGGACGACATACTTGGGTTTAGAACCTACGAACTTTACCATCAGCGGTAATCCGCAACAAAGCTCGATCGCAGCAGACCAGGTTAGGTGAGGAAAAAGAACTGAGTAATAATAGTATCGATAAGGTTAGGTAGCGGTAGGAGTGTTTTAGATAAGATTGTGAGAGAAAGAATTTCAGTTGTTAGTGTCTATAGTTGGTAGTGTTTATAGTTGGTAGTGTTACTCGAATAAATAATCTGTTATTGTGTTTATATTTAGTGTTACTAGAATTTGTTTAGAGTGAGTGTAGAGGTGCAAAGAGAATAGAGCAGACTCCTTTACCGTCTGCGACAGAGCTCCATCAAATCGATCGGCTCTGGTACACCATAAGTGCTCCGTTCTCCGTCCAAGCCGCCAGCCAAGTGAATATATACACAGCGTCCCAGTCAGATGTTGTTTTCGTGTTATTTGGATCTTCCTAGACACAACACACTTTCTCCCACATGCACTTCTAAATCTGTCATCCTCTGCACATGTGACCTTTGTCTCTTCATTATTCTGTAGATTGCCCATGGCTGCGCTTGTCAACTGAAACCTGTCTCTCGTCAGCACCACGTCGTTCACAACAGCACGTCCCGCCACTGCATCAGTTCTTTCGTTGTCCCAAGCGGCTGGATGTCCCGGGCAGTAGATCCACGAGGCACTTTGTTCACCAGAGTTGCCCAGAAAAGAGGCCCAGTCCCTTCTTAGAATGCACCTTCTTATCTTTAGGAGCATACCCTGCGAGTCGACACTATCCCTGGGTGTCACCGGTTGCGTCACCAACCATGTTAGGGCCGCTGTTACCACCTCAATCTCCGATACCCGATGAGATAGTGGACTAGACAGCTGATTTCTCCACCACTTCTCTGCCATTTTGGTAGCCGACGAAACCCCTACCGTATTCAGTGATGAATGCCCACATACTAATAGAGTGGATGGAGAAAATTCTACTTCTGCTTAGTTAGACCATCTTGTCTGTAATGAACGAAGCGTCCTTCCATAATGCAGTGGCACTGGGAGACACGTTCCCCACGTTAGCCAATAGGGCGAGATCAAACTTGACTAACAGAGGAGCATACTTAGTTTACCGAAATGCACCTCAAAGTCAAACTGTTGTCACTCGTATTGAATACAAATTGTCAAGCAATTTCAGAGCGGAGGCAGAGGCACTGAGGGCGGCAGTGGAAGAAATGGTGACAGGTAAAAGGAATCAAAGTCATATAGTCCTACTTACAGATGCCCTGGCCGTAGTCGCAGTACTAAAAAGCCTGAAAAATACTGAACTTAATGATTTAAGAGCAGTACTCTGTCAACTATTCCAGCAGTCCGCACCAAAAAGAGTAGTAGTACAGTTGGTTCCATCCCACTCTAACATCAAAGGCAACGAGGAGGCAGACAGACTGGCAAAAGAAGGTGCAAGACTACCACAACCAGATACTAGTGTGACATACGAAGAGTCAACACGGCTTATTAGAGCTAGATACATGACCAAATGGGAAACAGAACATACTGGCTACACAAAAAACGATGCCTATTACCAATGAACAGAAGAGAGCAGGTCGTGGTCTTCAGACTCCGCACTGGCCACAATAGACTGAGGTACCACCTATTCAACAAAATGAAGATAGGTGGCACTGACGAATGCTCGTGTGGTACCGGGAAAATGACCGCTGAACATTTGCTGCAAAACTGCCCGACATACGAGGATCAGAGAAAGCAGATGTGGCCATCACTAGTGGCAACACTAGACAAGCTCTATGGCAGTGTCGACGGCCTCAGGATGACCGCTGCTTTTTTCAAAAAAATGCAGATTGACGTCTGATAGCGCACGAAGAAGAAGAAGAAGAAGAAGAAGAAGTATTGAATACTCATATGACAAAGACAAAGACATTGTAATCCAGGAGCATAGTCAGAGATGTGCAAGATCAGAGACATGGACAAAGTAATCCAGGAGCATGGTCAAAGTAGTGTAAGATCAGAGACATTGACAAGGTAATCCAGGAGCATGGTCAAAGATGTGTAAGATCAGAGACATTGACAAGGTAATCCAGGAGCAAGGTCAAAGATGTGTTGGATCAAAGAAATTGACAAGAACAGGGTCATTGATGTGTATTATTTCACGGTGCCATTGGGGAGGGGGAGGGGGGAAAGAGGAACAAATGTCGTACTCGTCCAAACTCTCTTGTCAGTGTTCTTATCTCGTAAAATGGACCTCCCTCGAAACCTTGCTGCTGTAGTTCTTCACTGTTTTTATTGGTGTCCATTATTTATCTTGTCTTGTCTATTCTTGTCTCTCTTCTGACTGTTCTTGCACAGTTTCAATTTGTTGTGCTGGTTCTCTAAGATACCTTTTGTTTTAATTTTGTCCTATTTTCTATGAGCTTCAGTGTTTCTCCCGATAGGTAGATCTGTTTATTGTGAGTAACCTTAGTAATCATGCTTTGCGCAACATATAATTTAGTCCGTCTTTTAATTCATAAAGAAGCTCCGTAGCAGTTTTTTTTACAAAACTGCATTTAGGGTACACAGTCGTGCTGTTTTAAAAATTAGATGTGTTGACATTTTAAAACAATTAGTTTAAAAAAATTATGATTATCTGGTGCACAAATTAGGTCATTCATGCGAAACTGTCGTTCAGCTATAGGTTATCTCGATACTATAGTTCGCGGGGTTGTTAATGGGACATATAATTGCTTTTACAAATCTTACATTGATATACATTTCAAAATGGGTTTGAAGTGTACATTTATAACAATGCAGAAGGTTACTGTTTTATTACACACGTTTTCCGCGGGGAATCTAAGATGGCTCATTGATATTGCAATATTCACGACTCAGAGAAACGAACGTAAAAGGCGGTCAATCTGGATTGATCATCCTTTTACCGTTGGATTGGACAGGAAAGAGTGCACTCATATCAAGCAAGGCTTAGGGGGGCGGCGTGGGCTAGTGGGTAAGTGACGCACCTCACAACCCGAAGGTGCTGGGCTTACTCCTTATCACAGCACTGGCGGTTACCCCGGGGAAGCAACCCTTAGAAAATGCAGGAGGAAGCAGATCCTTACATAAAATGCATGCCGAAGCTGAATGCACTGAGCTGACAGGTGCAACAATAAAACAAAGTGCAACGGGCACCACCTTGTGGAATAGAGAAATTAGGGGAGTGCAATTATATATATATAAAGCAAGGTAGGAAAAGGAAGTTTGACCATTTCGACAGAGATGTCATAAAACGGGATATTTTGAAACTGTTGATGAAAAATGAACGTGTTACTCTCTGGAAAAGAACATTAACATTGAAATCCGTCTGCAGTGTGAAATGTCCATAATTACTCTTTGGAAATTTGTAAGAGCGGCTTTACATTCAGGAAAACTTCAGGTGGCAGGAATATTAAATGTGAAAAGCCATTTAATTGCTGCCAGAAGCAAATACCTGAGACAGAAACGAGGTCGGCGTAGGCAAGGCTAAGATATACTTGGATGAATCCTGGGGCAATGCTCACCACACCTATGGTAAAGAATGGCAATCAGTTGACGGTGAACAGAAAAGACAAACTCCAAGCAGCAAAGGGCAGCGCATTATACTAATGTCTGCCGGAAGCAGTGAAAATGGAGTTTTCCATGAAGTTTGTTGATCATGTGCTCTGAGAAAAAGAACAGTTCTAGCAACGAGATGGATTACAATTTGTCCAGCCAGTAACAATTATCGACCTTTTCTAATCGATAGATTCGGAATGATTAATATAATCTCCTGTAGGCATACTGATTAGCTGACTTGGATGAATAAGCGTATCTTTATCAAAACAAATAATTGTACATACAATGACACCAAAGACATTTCAATACTCATATGCTTTTAGCTACATAAAATTAGCTGCGGGGTTGATACAACATTGGAGTCTAATGTTGACCATACGGCTGTACTAATTTGCATTCTAGTGCTATTTTTACGAGTGTAAATAAATGGCAACACACACAATCAATAGATCTATCAAGCCATTAAGGAGATACGCCTATGAACAAAATACGACGAGAAATTAAGCTGCGTACTGTAAAATCTTAAATTTAATTCCATTTCTTTGCAATGGTCCTAGAAGATCAAAGGAATTCGACGATGTGAAAAATCCTTAACATCTATGGACTAAATAATATCAATGGTTTAGCGTCATGGATATTACAAAGCTACATACGAAAATCATCTGGTTATGACATGCAGTTTTGTAGAAAATTTCTTCCGATCTTGTTCATGAATTAAAAGATGGACTATAATATGTCCCTTGGATGTGTGGTCAACTCGTCCGTGGTCATCTCTTCTTGGACTGCCATTAACGCGGCAACCTGATTTTTGACTTCGGTTTTGTATTCAATTGGGATCCCTTTTACGTAAAAACATATTGGTCGTATACCTCTCCTCGCCCTTTCCAGTCTGCATTTTGGAAAACTGCAACCATTAGTTGGTGAGCCGTGTCGCAGTCCGCACCTAAGAGCTTTTTTTTCTGACAGCACACTTGACCTCAATATGTGCTCTAATAGGATGTAATCTATCTGGTTTCTGCTGTTACCATCAGGGAAAGTCCACGTGTAGTCGTCTCGGATGTTGCTTGAATAAGCTGTTGGCAATGAAGAGGTAATTTGCAATGCAGAATTTAACAAATTGTTCTCCTCTTTCATTTCTGTCTCCCAAACAAACAAAACGTCATCGCATATTTCTCTGCCCCGTTGTACTTTCTTTGCCAACTTCTGCGTTGAAATCTCCAGTGATAATCAAAATGGCTCTTCTTTCTGCATATTCTCGTGTTTCATACAAGGTGTTTTAGAATACCTGAACTTGTCTACGGATGCTGATGTTGGTGCGTAGACTTGCAATATTGTTTGGTTTCTTGTATTTTTATTTTTGCCCTATCATAAGGATGAGGTCTTTAACTGGGTTGTAACCAAGTAGTGAAGGTGTTGTCTTCTTTGACAGAATGAAATCGACCCAACTCTGCCAACCCGTGTCCTTCCCAGAGTATATCAAGATGGCTCATGAACTGCTCACACAGTGCTCTTGCACGGCTCATCTGTGTTCTAAGACTCCCAGAACGTCTGTTCGAGTTCGCTGCATCTTTCTTTCTTCTTCTTCTTCTTCTGCGTATACAGTCAGACAGTAACCATTATTTTTTCGAAAAAAGCGGCGGTCATCCTGAGGCTCTCGCCACTGCCATAGAGCTTGTCTTGCAGTTCCACTGGTAATGGCCACATCTGCTCTCTCTGATCCTCGTATGTCGGGCAGTTTTGCAGCAGATGTTCAGTGGTCATTTTACCAGTACCGCACGGGCATTCGTCGGTACACCCTATCTTCAATTTGTTGAATAGGTGGTACCTCAGTCTGTTGTGGCCAGAGCGAAGTCTGAAGACAACGACCTGCTCTCTTCGGTTCAACTGGTAATAGGCATCGTTTTTGGTGTAACCAGTATGTTCGGTTTCCCATTTGGTCATGTATCTGGCTTTGATAAGCCGTTTTGACTCTTCGTACGTCATACTGGTATCTGTTTGTGGTAGTCTTGCACCTTCTTTTGCCAGTCTGTCTGCCTCCTCGTTGCCTTGGATGTTGCAGTGTGACGGAACCCACTGTACCACTACCCTTTTTGGTGCGGTCTGCTGGCACAGTTTGCAGAGTGCTGCTCTTAAGTCATTAAGCTCAGTGTTTTTCTGGCTTTTTAGCGCTGTGACTACGGCGAGAGCATCTGTCAGCAGGACTATATGGCTCTCATTTTCACTGTGTGTCACCATTTCTTCCACTGCCGCCCTCAGTGCCTCTGAAATTGCTTGTATACTTACCAGTAGCGAATGACAGTGTTATTTTTCTGCCATTTGGTAGGTTCAGGAATGCTCCTGCCCCTCCGTTCTGTGTAGTGTTTGTTACAGAACCGTCGGTGTATGCATGGGTCCAGTCCATGCTTGGTAGCTTTTCGTTATGAAGCTTAGGGTAGTGTCTCTCCTTTCTTTTTCAGTCTGGCAGTTTTTGTTTGCAATACCTGGTATATTTTCTACCACCTCTGGAAATATATCCTGCCTCCAGGTAGGTTTTCGTACAGTAGTGATGGGTTTTGGTGTTGTTAGTGTGTTTATGGGATCTTCGTTCATCTTTGCTTTGGCTATTTCTGCAAAGTTTCTCCGCTTTAGTTTCCCATTTCCCAAATTGTTTAGTCTCTGGTGCATTGGATGGTCGGTCAGTCTTTGGAGTTTCTCTGACTGCAGCTGGGCTCTGCAGTCTCTTCTATCGGTCATGGATTGCAGTTTTGTAATCTTTTCAAGTTCTACAATTGGCGTTGACTTCATGCCACCTGTTATAATTCTCATGGCTTGGTTTTGAAGTTTGCTAACTTTATCGAAGTTCGCCTTCGCTGCTGTTGTCCATGCCGCAATGCCATACTCGAGAACTGGTCTCACTCTTCCAGTATACAGTTTCTTTAGTATGCCTTCGTCTGCTCCCCAGCTTGTGCCAGCAAGTTTCCTCATGATTGCCATTCTTTCTCTGGCTTTCATTCGGTTTCTCTCAATCTGACTTTTCCATGTCATGCGCCGATCAAATGTGACTCCCAGATAGGTTGGGTTGTCGTTTGGCTGCAGGATTTTGCCATTTAGACTTAATTTGGTACTTTGGGGTTTTAATGAGAGCGAGAATATTGTGCATGTTGTTTTCTCCTCGTTTATTTTGACCAGCAATGAGTTCGCCCACTCTTCCAGCGATGTTAGGGCCGTCTGCATCCGATTTCTTGCTATGGTGAGATTCTTTTCAGAGGTCCACATAGCCAGATCGTCTGCAAACATTGAGCTATGGACTCTTCTTGGTATATTCTCTGTAATATCGTTTATATATACCAGGAAGAGTGTGGGTGACAATACTCCCCCTTGGGGTACTCCCTGCTCGAGTGTCACCTTTTTGCTCATCTGCCCTTGTACTTGGACTCTGGCCGTTCTTTGTTTGAGGTAGTGGTTGATCCACTTGTACATCTTCCCCCAGACATCACTTCTTCTTAGCTTGACTCTAAGTCCATCTTTCCAGACTTTGTCAAATGCCTTTTCCAGATCCACCCAAACAGCTACTGTGTGTTTCTGTGCCTGGTAGGCATCTTCTATCTCTTGGGCTATGAGGATGACCTGGTCCTCAGTGGATCTGTGCTGTCTAAAGCCGGCTTGCTGTGGAATTAGTATTCGTTTTTCTTCCAGATGCCACATCAGTCTGGTGTTTATCATCCGTTCCATCAGCTTGCCGACACAGCTCAGTAGGCTTATGGGCCTGTATCCATTTGGATCTGTTTTGTCCTTTCCTGTTTTTGGTACTGGTACCAGTATTACATCTTTCCATGCCTGTGGTACAATTCCCCTTTTCCAGCTTTGGTTCAGAACCGCTAGCAGTTTCTTCTTCGCTGTTTGGCCCAGCCCCATCAGCATTTCGTTTGTTATCCCGTCTTTTCCGGGAGATTTCCTTTTCTTTAGTGTTCTCATAGCCTCTTCCATTTCGCGCATTGTTAGTTTGGCCATCATGTGCTCTTCAGGAGCCGTATTCATGTTTTCGTGTCCCTTTAGTTCTTCGCTAATGTCTGTATGCTTATCTGCAGGGACCTCGATGTGGTTTGCTCTGGCATAGTGATCGACAAAGGCGTTTGCGGCTTTCTTACCTGTCATCAAGTTCTCGCCCTGCTTGATAGTAATTTGTTTATTTGACGGGGTTTCGTCGTTCATGGCTCTGACTAGCTTCCATAGCTTGTTCCCGTCTTTGTCCAGGTTTAGACTTTCCGTTTTATTTTTCCAGCTTTCTCTTGCTGTTTGCTTGAGAGTGTGTTTGTACTTCGCCGCGGCGGCTTTGAGGGCGATGTTTGCCTCCACGGATTTTTCTCGCTCTGCCATGTTCCTAGCATTTGTTACTGCATCTTCCACTTTCTGCAACTCATCATTCCAGTAGGGCTTATAGTTTTTCCTAGCTCCTCTTGGGATGGTTTCAGTGGCGGCTTGCATTATTGCCTTGCTTAGGCTCTCTACCATGGGCTTCATTTTGGTGTTTCGTGTGTTGATGGTTTCACACAGCCCATCTGTCAGGATTGCAAATCTGTCCCAGTCGGCTCGTTTGTAATTCCAACGTGGGAGCGGTTTTGTTTCCTGTTGGCCTACTTCCATGTCAATGGTTAGCCTGATCGGCCTTTCAACCCTTGTCAGTTTCCTCTGGTATAAGCTCCTGATGTTCCAAGCGTCTATCGTTAGTTGTAATTTTAGTTTATTTTTGAGTTTGTCATCGTGATACAGTCTGGATTTTGGCCGTCATATCTATTACTTGTATTGGCTCTGAAATGGTCGTCTTCCCCAGATGATCTGTTTGACACCAGGCCCTGGCCATCATATATTTGAGTTTCGGTATGATCGAGTGTTATCGGTTTCTTAACATTTGTTTATTCAGTAGTTTACCGTTGCTTTCTGAACGATGTTCTGGTCGCTCACCAACTGTGGTCTCTGCTGCACCCATAGCCCGATGGCAGGGTATCGACTAAGTCAGTCGTTCGCCTTTTCCATCAGCAAATGTGTGTACTAGTCAGGGGTGGACTCCAGCCTTTTCACTCACGTAGTTTAGCCTGGCAGCCAAAGCCGTTGCCCAGTGCGCCCGCTGCCGAACACAGGCAGACTCAAGAAGCCCTCCGTCAGCTAAGCAGAAGTGTGGGAACCAAAAGGCCCCTGGCCATCATTGATGTGGCTGCCGCTCACCGTGAGGTACTGTCCCTTACAATTCTGCCCTCTTCCGTTATTTATAAATACATACGCCCATGCGCACACACACAAGCTCGGATGACGGTCAAAAGGAGGCAGATCCTCTCATCATACATAGCTAGACGTGCAAAAGGCAGACCACATCACGCAGTTTTGTTTGCACACTCCGTATATACGAAAAGGACAGGCGTACCCACAGGTGCAGAAGAGCAGCGACTAATAGAAGTGATATCCGCTTCATTATCTGAGATGGGTAAATTAGTCTCACAAAATCTCATACAGACTAGCCTTTTATAGGAATCCTGTATCTGAGAACCAGTAATGCCGATTTTTGTGGCAATATTTCCACATGAAATCGTTGCTAGCACTATGCACGACCTTTACCTAATCGCCTTTACACCGTTCTATTGATCTTATAGTGGTACTTGACGTTCCGCTAAGATACAGCTAGAAAATTTCCTCGATTTCTGTATCTTTTACATTGCTTTTTGTTTAGCGCTGTTCGCTGTCTTAATTTCTGTCGTTTTAGGTTTTCCATTCCCTGATAAGGATTGATGTAATTAGAAACGTTGGTACACGTCTGCTATCGATCTAATACAAAATATCATTTTAACTTTTTCTGAATTTGACAAGATTAAATATTTCAATAATTGCTAACAAAAGTCGTGAACCTGAAATTAGTGTAAGCTGGTATGGCGCTAGGTCAATCATACAATAATAGTGGCTGTAATAGTAGCAGTAGTAGTAGTAGTAGTAGTAGTAGCTGTAGCAGTATTAGTAGTATTAGCAGTAGCACCAGTAGCAGTAGTAGTGGTAGTAGTAGTAGTAATAGTAGAAGTAGTAATAGTAGTAGTAATAGTAGTAGTAATAGTAGTAGTAGTAATAGTAGTAGTAGTAATAGTAGTAGTAGTAGTAGTAGTAGTAGTAGAAGAGGTAGAAGTAGAAGTAGAAGTAGTAGTAGAAGAAGTAATAGTAGTAGCAGTAGTAGTAGCAGTAGTATTAATAGTATTGGCAGGATTAGTGGTAGAATAAGTAGCAGCGATGGCGGTAGAGTGCTGGGGGTGATAGTGATGGTGTTGGTGTTGCAATTGTGGCTGCCTTTGGTGGTGATGTTTGTGGTGATGTTTGTGGTGATGTTTTTGGTTTTGCTGGTAGTGGTAGGGATGGTATGTTTTGGTGATGCTATGATGGTGTTGCTGATACTGGTGGTGGGGGATGGTAGACGAGTTTGAAGTGTTTAATGTTATCTGTACAAGCATATTGCCAAACTATGTGCCCAAACCGGCCTCGCCGACAAGTTTCTCTTACCATTACGTCATTAGTGATGTGAAGCGTCCAGCCAGCCGCGTCTAGATCCCGTCCACTTGGCGCTTTCTCTCTCCCTCTCATCCCCCTTTTTCTCTTTATCCCTCACTCTCTCACTCTCTTTCCTGTCCTGCCCCCTCCCCGTCTCATTTTCTAAAAAAAAGAGAGACGTACGTCGACTCTAACTACCGACGCTGTTGCACATCCACTTCAGAGCTCTTCACCGCTCGTCCGTACAAACTTGAACATACCTGACAGAGCTGCGTCAACAGAAAGCTTAGTCAATAACGCATGCATGGGTGACCTTGAATGCTTTTTGTAAATATAACTTTAAGGGTGAAGGGCACTCCAATATCCAACCACTGTCGTTGTAGATAGAGTAATAATAGTTGGGGATCGCATGCAAAGATGGCGTCGGTATTGAACTTGTGCTACGCGATGGGATCATGTATGACTGTCATGTCCGAACCTAACCACACCAGGGTCAGCCAGACCAGGGTCACCCACACCAGCGTCAGACACACCAGGGTCAGCCACACCAGGGTCAGCCACACCTCGGTTAATGTAGACATTGAAGTTAACGTGCTCTGTTTGTTCCGCCAATTCGCCTGTCCTGAGCCTCAGCGCTGATACTCGCATTCGGCTCTGCGAACTGAGCACATGTAGTGTAATATTCACGCACCAGAGAAACAGTTTTTGTTCAATCAACTCACAGGAACTGATATCAATTTTAAAACGTGTCCGTGACATTTAAAATGGTTTTTGCAGCGCACCTTCTGTACATCAAAATGAACGTCTGCTTCTCTAAGATAATCCCGTGGCAGCTGATTGAGGAAGCGCTTAAAGGATATTCGCACAGAATTCCCTGTCGGTCTTACCAAGGATCTTTATAGGAGCGTATGGGTGCTCAAAATTTGTTGAGGATTTCAGAGATAAGAGCTTTGTCTTGCCATCAATTGTAAGCAGCCTACGGAGACAGTTCATGCGGAGATGACTTAGTTTTTGGAGTGTCTACATCACTGTTCATGATTCGCATGGATACAGAAGATTGGCTAGAAATACAGCTTTAATGGCGATACTGGTTTCTTTTTTGTTCCGAACATGTATTTGTAATCTTCCAAGCAAAGTGTTTGTCTTGACAATGCTGTTGTTTACCTCAGGTAGTCGATATTTGTTACTCTAATAAAGGTACTGCCTTGTTAAGTAAAACGTTCGACTCCTTGCAGGTGTTGGTTTTGTACAGTGATATTTGGTTGGCTGTACGACTTCCCAGGAGCAGGCTGGAAGGAGACCACAGTTTTTGTCGGACCACAGTTAGTGTCTTCAACCGAAAGCCTTTTCGTGGTGGCCTGCATATTTTGTTCTAAGAAAGTGTTGAGGGCCTTGGTGTCAGTAGAGAGGATATGCGAGAGGGTTGTTTCCTTCACCTTTGTGTAGGCCTCTCGGAGTGATCAGCTGACCATTAGATCTGTGCCTAGTATGTATGCAAGTGGCAGTGACATGTACATCCTCTGATGGTGTGGCTGCAATAGCTAAAGAGAGTTAGGGCTTTCACACAACATTGTTTGACGCCTTTAATGATTGGGAAAGTCACCGACAATTCACCGTCATACTCGAGCCATTATGACACTGCCAGACAACAGTAATGAATCAGCTGGCACATCCACATTTAGTAAAACATGCCAGAGCTTTTCCTTGCTGAAATTGTCAACGATTTAGGTAGGTCAATACCATTGTCAAAGATTTAGGTAGGTCAACAACATTGTCAAAGATTTAGGTAGGTCAATAACAGAACGGGATCACAATTCAGATCCCAATTCGATTCCTGTCATTGCTTCTGAAGTTGACCTGCTGCATGTACCATGTCGATTGTTCCACCACTCACTCAGAACCCATACTGACTTCCTGGGAGTAGCATACTGACTTCCTGGAACTAGCATACTGACTTCATGGGAGTAGCATACTGACTTCCTGGGAGTAGCATGCTGACTTCCTGGGAGTAGCATACTGACTTCCTGGGAGTAGCATGCTGACTTCCTGGGAGTAGCATACTGACTTCCTGGGAGTAGCATACTGACTTCCTGGGAGTAGCATACTGACTTCCTGGGAGTAGCATACTGACTTCCTGGGAGTAGCATACTGACTTCCTGGGAGTAGCATACTGACTTCCTGGGAGCAGCATACTGACTTCCTGGGAGTAGCATACTGACTTCCTGGGAGTAGCATCCTGACTTCCTGGGAGTAGCATACTGACTTCCTGGGAGTAGCATACTGACTTCCTGGGAGTAGCATACTGACTTCCTGGGAGTAGCATACTGACTTCCTGGGAGTAGGTCTTGTTCAAGATAAATAGCTAATCGGTTGAGTGGGACTAGAATTTTCCTCACAATTAACATGAGGGAGAATCACCTGTAGTTAAAACAGAAATGACGTTTGACTTTCGCGTCTACCAGTGCACCATGAAGGCATCTGTCAGGTCCCTATACTATCTGGCATTTATCTCAAGCTGAACAGGGCTGCTGACCATTCAGGTAGGACGGCAAGAGCATGGAGCAGTGGATCTTGCCACTTGACATTTGGCCTATTGTTTGTCGTTGGTCTCGACTTGTCGCTTAATCGATGAGGGTTGAGGTATATGTGAGGATTATATTGAAGCATTTTGTCCAGCCTTCCAGAATCTAGCCTTTCTTTGTCGGCAGGGATAAGTTTGAGAACCAGAGGTTGCCTTTACATCATGAAACCACTTTTGGTCGTTTGTGTCTATTTATTGCTGAATCCGTCTGCTTTGTTGAGTCAGACATTCTGCATATTTTTAAGCAATTCTGCGCATATTGGTGATACTTGTCCTTTTGGATGCTGAGGTGGGATAATTTTCAGGCTGTGTTTTTCAAGCATCAATGTCTTGATACGGTCATAGCTCAGTCAAACTAGTCCAGGATTCGGCAGAGTGCACTATCTCTCACGGAGATCCAGTTGTATTCTACAGCTAACTTTAGTGTGCTCTTCAAATTCCTTGAAGAACTATTTGCGACTGTTCCGCTTTGCAGTAATGAAATATTCATCTTCACAGGTCTACAGCCTTTGTGAAGTCTATTGGGCTCTATGTGTAGGTTAAATGTATACAGTCTGTAGTCTGTCCAGCATCCAGCACTACATGCCGCGGTCGTGGTCTGTGGACTGTTCAACATCCAGTACTACACGCGATGTTGGTCTGTGGTCTGTCCAACATCCAGCACTACACGCGGTCTTGGTGTGTGGTCTGTCCAACATCCAGCACTACACGCGAGCTTGGTATGTGGTCTGTCCAACATCCAGCACTACACGCGGTCTTGATGTGTGGTTTGTCCAACATCCAGTACTACACGCGGTCTTGGTATGTGGTCTGTCCAATATCCAGTACTACACGCGGTCTTGATGTGTGGTCTGTCCAACATCCAGTACTACACGCCTTGGTCTTGGTCACCTGCACATCCTTTCAGTGACGACACAGTTCAAACGTCTGCAACATGGAATATTAGAGGTTGTTGCACAAAGTCTCTGTTAATTGTATGCTAGGAAGACGAGTCCGCTTCATCAATAATAATAATAATAATAATAATAATAATGTTCGCTTATGCGCCAATGGCCCGTTGCGTCAAACGACCACTATCATGTCCAACTGCTGGGGGTATGTTCATGCGTAGCGTGTCGACCGAAATCCTTACAGACTCCCCATGGCGAGCCGAGTACTCCGCTGCATCGGCATGATGGCTGAGCGAGGAGTATGTGTTAGACCAATGTTTGTGTCAGGTTTCCTGTGTCTGTAGGTGTCTGACTCCCTGTATATTTCGTGTTCCGTCCCGAGAACTCAGGAATGTGTCGACCTTCGGGTCAGCGTGACCCTTGCTGTGTTGAGAATACGAGGTTGGTAGAGGTATGGTGTAACCTCAAGTGGAGGGAAAGGCGGACAGGAGGAAGTCGGCTTTAGTCCGAGCAGAAATGACCTTGAGTAGTGATAACCTGGACTGAATTCTGGTTCACGTTAAAATCAGTCATGGACTAGTTTTCGCTTGACCAGGCATGAAATGCAACGAAATGCACCATAACAAACACAAGATAACTTTCCTTTTACTGAGAGATAAAATCTCCGTCATTCGGACGTTTGGTGGTTACTGTCCATGTCCTGGTCTCTCCCATAACGACTTCTTGCTCCCCCTGTCCCTGTCCTGGTCTCTCCTATCCACTTCTTGCTCCACCTGTCCCTGTCCTGGTCTCTCCTATCCACTTCTTGCTCCACCTGTCCATGTCCTGGTCTATCCCATCCACTTCTTGCTCCACTTGTCCATGTCCTGGTCTCTCCCATCCACTTCTCGTTCCACCTGTCCCTGTCCTGGTCTCTCCCATCACGACTTCTTGCTCCACCTGTCCCTGTCCTGGTCTCTCCTATCCACTTCTTGCTCCACTTGTCCATGTCCTGGTCTCTCCCATCACGACTTCTTGCTCCACCTGTCCCTGTCCTGGTCTATCCCATCCACTTCTTGCTCCACCTGTCCCTGTCCTGGTCTCTCCCATCCACTTCTCGTTCCACCTGTCCCTGTCCTGGTCTCTCCCATCCACTTCTTGCTCCACCTGTCCATGTCCTGGTCTCTCCCATCCACTTCTTGCTCCACCTGTCCATGTCCTGGTCTCTCCCATCACGACTTCTTGCTCCACCTGTCCCTGTCCTGGTCTCACCCACCCATTTCTTGCTCCACCTATCCCTGTCCTGGCCTATCCCATTTCGATGTTTATGCTCAATCTATCTATTTTCTGTTCTCTCCTATCCACGACGTACATGCTCGATTTTGATCTCATCCGATATAAGAAGGAATTTTCTACAGGGGTTTTAATCGTGTTTCTCCACTGGTCTGGATTCCGGTATCTAACCAACACGGCCACCCACTTCTCAGCTGTAACTGTAGAAGTTAGAATGAATTGTTTTGTCATAGTGGCTTAAGTAGGAGGACTAAATATTAGGAACTGTCTTGGCCCCTCTGATTCCTATCACTGGCTGTCAGCTTCAGTTCCACATAAGATATGTTAGATTTTCTCTTCTGTCGATCTTTGTCGGGTATTATTTTTCATTTCAACTCTTTTCATCTCTTGTGCGATTTGCTCCATCACATGATTTGTATATGTTTGGTTAACTCCTCAGGGTGCGCCCACTCCATCTCTCCTTTCTCTCTAATCCCCATCTCTGTTGGTCGTCTTGTCTTTTGATAGAAGTCGGTTTATATTGTATGATTAGATTTGGCCAACTAATACACAGTATGTGACGGAGACATAATCTGAAGGTCTAGCGGATGGATTTGATAATCTTAGTTATATGTGACGGAGACGTAAATTGAAGGTGTACAGGATGCATGGGATACTTTTAGTTATATGTGACGGAAGCATAAATTGAAGATCTGCAGGATGGATGTGATACTTTTACTTCCATGTGACGGAGACATAAATTAAAGATCTACAGGATGGATGTGATACTTTTAGTTCCATGTGACGGAGACATAAATTTAAGATCTACAGGATGGATGTGATACTTTTAGTTCCATGTGACGGAGACATAAATTTAAGATCTGCTGGATGGATGTGATACTCAAAGTAGCGTGACAAGTTTCCGAGCCATACAGTCGATATGATCTGACAAGTGAATACAACGACTGCAGTCTGGATTTGGTACTATTTGTTCTATGTCAATTTTTCAAGCTACCATAGTCGGATTAATGTGACATTTCTGTTACAGGTCTGTATTCCGAATATGCTGGGGTCGTTGTTGTTGAGACGTAAGGCACTGGTCTCTGATAGCGATGAACGGAAACGGCAGAGGTTCGAGCCAAGCAGGTTTCAATCGACTCCTGGTCTCAATGAAGATGGGACTAGAGTGCCTGCATCCCGAACTATCCTCAGTCGTCTCGACACCTCGTCTTGCCACTAGCTCAAGGTAGCTCAGGACTATAGAGTGAGCTTGATGACCTGCGCAGTTCTTCTTCACTATAATCCAAAATCAGATCAACTTGCATCATCAAGATAAAACCGTCTGATGATGTCGCCAACTAACTAGCTTTAAGTTCTATACTATGTTTCCGCTACACAAAGCCCAACAGATTTAAAATTGATGTTTAAGGTGTACATCCTGGATGTGATACTGTTTAACATTGTTGTTGTTGTTGAATGCCCACGACGAGTGTGTTTACTTCTTCTTCTTCTTCTGCGTACACAGTCAGACAGTAACCATTATTTTTTCGAAAAAAGCGGCGGTCATCCTGAGACTCTCGCCACTACCATAGAGCTTGTCTTGCAGTTCCACTGGCAATGGCCACATCTGCTCTCTCTGATCCTCGTATGTCGGACAGTTCTGCAGCAGATGTTCAGTGGTCATTTTACCAGTACCGCACGGGCATTCGTCGGTACACCCTATTTTCAATTTGTTGAATAGGTGGTACCTCAGTCTGTTGTGGCCAGTGCGAAGTCTGAAGACAACGACCTGCTCTCTTCGGTTCAACTGGTAATAGGCATCGTTTTTGGTGTAACCAGTATGTTCGGTTTCCCATTTGGTCATGTATCTGGCTTTGATAAGCCGTTTTGACTCTTCGTACGTTATACTGGTATATGTTTGTGGTAGTCATGCACCTTCTTTTGCCAGTCTGTCTGCCTCCTCGTTGCCTTGGATGTTGCAGTGTGACGGGACCCACTGTACCACTACCCTTTTTGGTACGGACTGCTGGCACAGTTTGCAGAGTGCTGCTCTTAGGTCATTAAGCTCAGTGTTTTTCTGGGTTTTTAGCGCTGTGACTACTTCGAGAGCATCTGTCAGCAGAACTATATGGCTCTCATTTTCACTGTTTGTCACCATTTCTTCCACTGCCGCCCTCAGTGCCTCTGCCTCCGCTCTGAAATTGCTTGTGTACTTACCAGTAGCGAATGACAGTGTTATTTGTCTGCCATTTGGTAGGTTCAGGAATGCTCCTGCCCCTCCGTTCTGTGTAGTGTCTGTTACAGAACCGTCGGTGTATTCATGGGTCCAGTCCATGCTTGGGTAGCTTTTCGTTATGAAGCTTAGGGTAGTGTCTCTCCTTTCTTTTTCAGTCTGGCAGTTTTTGTTTGCAATACCTGGTATATTTTCTACCACCTCTGGAAATATATCCTGCCTCCAGGTAGGTTTTCGTACAGTAGTGATGGGTTTTGGTGTTGTTTGTGCGTTTGTGGGATCTTCGTGCATCTTTGCTTTGGCTATTTCTGCAAAGTTTCTCCGCTTTAGTTTCCCATTTCCCAAATTGTTTAGTCTCTGGTACATTGGATGGTCCGTCAGTCTTCGGAGTTTCTCTGACTGCAGCTGGGCTCTGCAGTCTCTTCTATCGGTCATGGATTGCAGTTTTGTAATCTTTTCAAGTTCTACAATTGGCGTTGACTTCATGCCACCTGTTATAATTCTCATGGCTTGGTTTTGAAGTTTGTTAACTTTATCGAAGTTCGCCTTCGCTGCTGTTGTCCATGCCGCAATGCCATACTCGAGAACTGGTCTCACTCTTCCAGTGTACAGTTTCTTTAGTATGCCGAGTGTGTTTACTATTTCGTGCTACCTGAAACGAGCGTCAAGTGGCGGGTTGCAGTACGTTTTTTGACATCCCGATTGCGCTGATGATGGTGGACTTGAGGCCTCCTGGCTGTTGCGATATGTTTGGCTTCATATGTATGACGCACACTACTACGGGGATCACGTTACATGGAAGAGAAGTGTCGTCAGTGTGTAGTTCCTGACCGGTCTAGCGTCTCAGTTCCCAATAATGTTAGTTAATGGACATGTTACCTAGCCATTTCTTCTCTTGTTCGCCCGCTCATTTCTTACGTTCTGCCGCGCCCCATGTTACAGTTGCTCTGTGGCAACCACGCCATTTGGCTTCGAATCAAATATCTAACGTGAGGTGGGGGTCTTATCCTGTATGTTACTTGACCCTGATGTGATGTGGGGGTCTTATTCCGTTTGTTACTTGACCCTGACGTGAGGTGGGGGTCTTATTCCGTTTGTTACTTGACCCTCATGTGATGTGGGGGTCTTATTCCGTTTGCTACTTGACCCTGACGTGAGGTGGGGTCTTATTCTGTTTGTTACTTGACCCTGATGTGATGTGGGGGGTCTTATTCCGTTTGTTACTTGACCCTGACGTGAGGTGGGGATCTTATTCCGTTTGTTACTTGACCCTGATGTGATGTGGGGGTCTTATTCCGTTTGTTACTTGACCCTGACGTGATGTGGGGGTCTTATTCCGTTTGTTACTTGACCCTGATGTGATGTGGGGGTCTTATTCCGTATGTTACTTGACCCTGACTTGACGTGGGGTCTTATTCCGTTTCTTACTTGGCCCTGATGTGATGTGGGGGGTCTTATTCCGTATGATACTTGACCCTAACGTGAGGCGGAGGTCTTCCTCATTATTTCAGTTGACCCTGACGCCAAGTGGGAGTTTTGATCCTTCACTTTGACGTGAGGTGGCGACTCTTGACCAGTATGTTTAAATTGACCCTGGCATGATTGGGGCCTTTTGATCGGAATGATAAAATTGACCCGGATTTGAGGTGTGAATATTTATTAGTATGTTTTATTTTACTCTGAAGACACAGAGTGTATTGATCAGAATGTTTCACATGATCTTGACGTAAGATGAGAGCCTGATCAATATCTTTCACGACGTTACATTTCAACTAAGAAAAAGCAGAACACAGTATCTTATACTAGACACAAACAAAAACTAAAAAACTAACGGGCATTAAAATAAGAAGCGTGCCAAGTCTGAACATGGTTTTCTTAATGGCGTGCTATGTTCTCAGCTAACAGAATATAACCGATTTCACAATAGTGCAGCAATACAGTTATTCTCCAACATGTATCGGTACATCTAGACTTGTTGGGCAGACATTTTTGTTGATCGTTTTGTTCCTGTTGACATCAGTTGATAAGCTTGTACCAGGCCGTGAGAATTTCAGGTCTAGTGCCGGGCACGCGAACGGGAAACGGATCCTTAATTAAAACAGCAGTGCACATTAACAAGGATTGTGGACAAAAAGAGGACTGGGACCGCCTCTTGTTTTGCGACCTACTTCCGGCGTTAAGTGTCTTTTTGACCCGACATTCACAACGCAACTTCCGGAACTCAACCACGTGTTACGGTTTCCATGTTTGTCATCACTGTGCAATGTGTTTCTCTGATAAGCGACACGAGCTACTAAAACAAGGCACAAATATGTCTGGACAAAACTATTTTCTCATCATTAATCTGCTATTTATTTGTCCATATTTTTTTTGCTTTCCTCTTCTGCTTCTAAGAATTACAGTTGTTTACCTTCATCGTTTACATCTTTTTCATGTTTTTTAGTTTCTGTTTATCTCACCCTCCTCCTTCTCGTTCGTTTTCTTCTCGCCTTCTTCCTCATCATTCTTTTTTGTTCTGCTCCTCTTTCTTATTCTTCTTCTTCTTCCTCATCGTCTTCTTGTTCTATTCTTTCTTCTTCTTGCTCTCCTGATCCTCCTGCTTCTTATTCGTCGTCGTCTTCTTCTTCTGTTTTATTTTTTCTTCTTCATCTTTTATTTTCTTTCTTCTTCGTCTTCTTCTTTTTCTTCTTCTGCTGCATCATCTTCTTGTTTCTTGTTCTCCCTCATCGTCTTCTTGTTCTTCTTGTTCTTTTCCCTCTTCTTCTTCCTCTCCTGATCCTCCTCCTTCTTCTTCGTCGTCTTCTTCTTCCGTTTTCCTTTTTTCTTCTTTATCTTTTATTTTCTTTCTTCTTTTTCTTCTTCTTCTGTTTCATCTTCTTGTTTCTTCTTCTCCCTCATCGTCTTCTTGTTCTTATTGTTCTTTTCCCTCTTCTTCTTCCTCTTCTGATCCTCCTCCTTCTTCGTCGTCTTCTTCTTCTGTTTTCCTTTTTTTCTTCTTCATCTTTTATTTTCTTTCATTTTCGTCTTCTTCTTTCTCTTCTTCTGCTTCATCATCTTCTTCTTTCGTTTTTTCTTCCCCTTCTTCTTCTTCACCTTCTGTATCTATATTCAAGATCTTGATAGATCTTCAGGTTGGTCACCATGACAAAATCCAGTGTTCCCAGTCCAGTTGATATCCATTCGACATTTGTCTCATTTGTACTCCCCACGATCAGGTCTTAGGTCCTATGTTACTCTAGGCTTGGAAGCTCTAAATTCCAAGCCCAATAAAACTCTAAATATGTGATCCAGGAACAATGGAATATAAAACTCATTTTCCTGAAGATTAGAAGAATCGAAAGTGTTTTTTTTTCAGTCCATTTCGTATTTACCCATAAGTCGCGTTATTTGAAATTCGCGTACATTTAAGACAACAAACACAAACCACGTTAGCTATTAGGGTCAGATACAATTTTGCGCGAGTAAATCTGGAATCTGACAGGAGAGCAAATAATAGCAAAACTATAAACCCTCCAAGCATATTCTAGGAGACTACTAAGAAGGGATGGTCATAGGGTCGGCTGTCACAACTTGTAGAAGTTGTATGCTATAAAATCCTCAACAAATAGGGACAAGTCAGCTAAAAGGTTCTGTACAAATCCACCATCCAAGACAGAAGAAAGTTTTATGTGAAGAAGTCTTTGAAATGACACAGAGAAAGAAACCGTCAGATTTGATTGTTGTAAAGTTCGTCCACTTTACAGACAAGAGATAACCGCGCATGGAGCATCGGAGATGAGCAGCTACACAATTATTCTGGCACGGACTGAAACAAGATGAGAAGATGAATTGGAGCCAAGAAAAATATAGCCAGATCAAAACAGAAAATGCTGAAGGCAGTTGGACACAAAAATAGCCAGATCAAAACTCGACGCAAATATAGCCAGATCAAAACAGAAAATGCTGAAGGCAGTTGGACACAAAAATAGCCAGATCAAAACTCGACGCAAATATAGCCAGATCAAAACAGAAAATGCTGAAGGCAGTTGGACACAAAAATAGCCAGATTAAAACTCGACGCAAATAAAGCCAGATCAAAACTGGACACAATTATGGCCAGATCAAAGCTTGACACAATTATAGCCAGATCAAAACTCGACTCAAATTTAGCCAGATTAAAACTTGACACAATTATAGCCAGATCAAAGCTTGACATAATTATAGCCAGATCAAAACTCACGTGTTGAAGCCAGCTCGACACAGACATGTAAACAAGAATTGAAAAACGTGAACAAAGTTTGAACGGATGGTCTACGACAAGAGAACTTATTGTGTATTTGTTGAAGACATGTGCTCTACCATGAGTTGCGATTGTTGATTTGATTGATGTATTGATGTGTATTCTTTGTGACAATCAGCTTTCAATGAAAAATTTTGAAATCTAACAAGATAGCAGTAGATAAAGATTATCCCATGTCAGTTACTACCTACATAATGAAGTCTTTAGGGTTTCTAAATAAAAAAATAATATCTTTTACAGAATGTCGCTTCTTACATAAGACCATGTTTCACTGGCTTGAAGATTTGTAATGAGGACACAAGCCTGATCAACAAGGTTTTTTTGTTTCACTTCATCACTGCTGCAGACTTAACGTGACTGAATCTAATCTTTTTTGTGTTGTTAGGTAACCCTGTCACGCTCCACTTGCCTAGCGTTGCAGATACTATTCTCGGCGTGCAGTGTTTGGGTATTTCAGTACCAGAAAGCAAACATTACCTAGGCAAGCTACCGCCCTATCTACTTATCTACTCACCTTTTTAGGTTTGAGCGAACCGTTTTTTTTAATTGGGGGGGGGGGGGGGGGGGGGTGTCCTTTTCACAGCTTGACCTGGTCGGTTTATTTCCGTTTCGCATAATTTAAATAAGTAATGGCATCAATAAATCCATTGTTTAACTTTAAAAAAAGAAGACATTTCCGTCGTGGAATAAGAATACTAATTGAACGCACAACAAGAGAAACTACACAATGAGTTACATAAGAAGACTGTCAATAGTTGGTAGCACGAACAGAACATGTCCACATCAATTAGCGAAGTAATTAAACAGGATGGGTTTTAATCTGTACCTCCATTTGCGATATTCATTATCTCTCCACCCCCTCTCCCTCCCTCTACTATTCTATTAAAAAAACAGGAGATAAATGTGACATTGAAATGTGGATTTCCTGAAAATTGAGCGTACTTTATTTGAGCAAAAATAGCCAAACAAAATGAATAAGTGATGGATATCTAGGAATGTAAAAATAAATAATGTAATAACAAAAATTTATTTTTATCTAGAAGAGACAGTGCAAAGATAGCTTGCTTGCAGATTTGGGGACGGGGTGGCGTAGTGGTGAAGTGGCACGGTTCACATTCCGAAGATGCTGGGTTCTATCCTAATGACAGTACCGACCGTTACCACGGGAGAGCAAACCCTTAGAAAATGCAGGAGGAAGCAGATCCTTTCATACAATGAATGCTGAAGTCGGATGCACTGGGCTGACAGGCGCAAAACAAAAACCACAGCGCAACGCACACCACCTTGAGGATTAGAGAAATAAGTAAAACGAAAAAAAAAGGAAAAAAAAAAAGAAAAGAATAGAATGAGAGAACAATCTATTGCTAAGGACATTGTACAAATATGTTTCTTCCTGGACTGAAACAGTTTCATGTTAAACAAAATATTTGAAAATGAAAAAATCAAGATGAAAATCATCAAAACATTTCAGCTCCCTGTGGAGCACAAGCCTTCAACATCAACTTGGAATTCTGGTATTCAAATAAGCATGTTAATGTCTGTTGCCAGGTAGCCGAAGGCTTCGGCTATCCTTAGTATGTATTTTTAAAACTTCCTACCGCTTACTAGGCCTGGGGAAAAGTATTCATAGTTTGGGTACATTTTTAACTAATATTTTTGAATTTTATATGGGCAGCGGCAGCTAATGCTACTCTTTTCGATGTATAACTGCCAAGGGATTTTTTACGTGTTCGACACTGAACACGGGAGTCAGATCTCACTATCCAGAAATCGGTGGAATTTTTAACACAAGATTAATAAAATCCCCGTCTCCACCGTGACTCGATCTGACACTTGAGACAGACACCTTACTTCGAGACCATCGAGTCCTCAATGTACATATACACATACACACATTTACACATACATACATATACACATACACACATACGCACATATACACATACGCACATATACACATACGCACATATACACATACACACATATACACACACATACATACATTTACACATATACACATACATACATATACACATACATATACACATACATACATATACACATACATACATATACACATACGCACATATACACATACACACATATACACATACATACATTTACACATATACACATGCATACATACATACATATACACATACATACATATACACATACACGCATACACACATATACATACACACATACACACATATAGACATACATACATTTACACATACACACATATACACATACACACATACGCACATACACACATACGCACATATACACATACACACATACGCACATTTACACATATATACATACACACATATACACGTATACACAAATACACATATACACGTCAAATTATTCCGTCTTAGTTGCCTATTCAATATGTGTCGATGTGGTTTGAAGTTTGTACAGGATGGCATTGTCAGATGTGCAAGTTATTTCAGATTAAAGTACTTACTTTCCGTGCCCATAGCGCCATACAGCAAAGATACAGCGTTCTACTACACTGACCATCTTGTCGTGAACATCTAGCAGATCATCCATCGTACATGCAACCTCTAGCAGATCATCCATAGAATATGCAACCTCTAGCAGATCATCCATCGTACATGCAACCTCTAGCAGATCATTCATAGAATATGCAGCCTCTAGCAGATCATTCATAGATCATGCAACCTCTAGCAGATCATTCATAGAACATGCAACCTCTAGCAGATCATCAATCGTGCATGGAGCCTCTAGCAGATAATTCATAGAATATGCAACCTCTAGCAGATCATTCATATAATATGCAGCCTCTAGCAGATCATTCATAGATCATGCAACCTATAGCAGATCATTCATAGAACATGCAACCTCTAGCAGATCATCGATCGTGCATGCAGCCTCTAGCAGATCATTCATAGAATATGCAACCTCTAGCAGATCATTCATAGAATATGCAGCCTCTAGCAGATCATTCATAAATCATGCAACCTCTAGCAGATCATTCATAGAACATGCAACCTCTAGCAGATCATCGATCGTGCATGCAGCCTCTAGCACATCATTCATAGAATATGCAACCTCTAGCAGATCATTCATAGAACATGCAACCTCTAGCAGATCATCCATAGCACATGAAACCTCTAACAGATCATCCGTCGTACATGCGTGTAGAAGATCTGGGCAGACCAAGGAAGTTTTCCTGGGCTATGAAAGCCCCGTATGGACAGACATCGTCCTCGCTATCTCCCCAATCTCATTAGGTTCTTTCTACATCGAGTGGCCCCAGGCCGAAGTCTAGTTAAGGTTCACCACAGTAGACATGATAGGTGTGCTCTTGACGCTGCCTCATCCTGCAGCTTTTTCCATGGGGTCTGTTGCTTTTCGTGCCATTTCTCCATGCGACGCTCAACATGGCCTTTCTGGATAGGTTGTCTGATTTGTTGGAAGCTCTGTCTAGACAACTCTCGTTTTCTGCAATTGGTGTTCGTATATTACATTTCGTTGATCGTTAATGTTTCTACCTTCCAACTTTTCCAGCAACGCTTCCTCTGCACCATTTGGCTACTATGCCAAGAATGGGAAATAATTTGCCATAGGGGTTGGCTTAAGGCACTCAGTCACGATTAGGGATGTCTCATTGATGACAGTGTTCACATGCTTGGCGGGTGCGGACTTTTCTATAATGTGGCCCCTGCGGATAAGCTCAGGTCAGTACAGATGTCCGGATGACATATGGCTAGAATCCCCATGTTGTGTCGGTAAATCTGCGAATAATGTTATTCCTCGCACAGATTTTCCGTATAGTGTCTTGGCAATGTACTTTGAAGAACAATGTATGGTCTAGTTTAACACCCTAATTAATGGAGGCCGTGCAGTTTTCCAGGTCCTGGTTTTGACATACCATTAGCGTAAGGTGATAATACTTATTAGTTCGTCAAGGTCAGCTTGTGTTCAACCGTCTCGAAACTCATTAGTTCAAGGTCAGCTTGTGCTCAACCGTCTCGAAACTTGTTTGTTCGTCAAGGTCCGCTTGTGTTCAACCGTCTCGAAACTTGTTAGTTCGTCAAGGTCAGCTTGTGTTCAATCGTCTCGAAACTCATTAGTTCGTCAAGGTCAGCTTGTGTTCAATCGTCTCGAAACTCATTAGTTCGTCAAGGTCAGCTTGTGTTCAACCGTCTCAAAACTTGTTCCTTGTACGGCGATAGCAGTGTCGTCAGATTACTAATCTTCTCTCCCCTGTGTTCTTCAGTTGGTCATTGATAAATTGGTTGAACAATATTGATGCCAGTAAACTACCTTGTGCAAAGCCTTTTTACGTCACCATCGGATGTTTTTGCTTCCAAGCCCAACGTAAAAACGCGTAAGGTTTATAGTTAAAATACCGCCCTTGGTTCTAATAGAATGTTATGTAGTCGTGTCAGGCAGCTGGATAAGACAGATGTTGGAAATAATTGTGAAGAAGTACAATACCATTATAGAAAAGGCATCACCCGCCTGAGAACTCGATCCATAGCTATCTACGTCTTTTCCCAAAACCTGACAAGACCTCACTGTTCTCAGTAGGTATTGTCTCAGTAGCTATTGTCTCAGTAGCTATTGTCTCAGTAGCTATTGTCTATAGCAAGCCACTTGAGAAAATCAGGTCCAGAAAAATGCCCCATTTATAACGTGCGCATATTCTGCGTTGGGCGGTTGTTGACGAACGAAAGAGACATAGGCCAACGCTGGAACATACGATATGTATGAGAACTTCCAAATCAGACAAGAAAAGTCGCCGTGGCTATTGATCTGGAGGATACATACAGCCGTGTTGACTTTTTAACCTTAATGAGCTGTTTGAGGGTGTAGAATAGACCAATGGTAGGTGGACGGGATATCAGTTTTCCAGATAAACAAGAAAAGTTACAATAAGCGAGATCTTAAACATCAGACCCAAAGAGAATATGTCCAGGATTGCCCTAAAAGTTCCCATTCTCACCGATGAAGTTCAGCATATACACAAAACGAGTGCCCAACACTCAACCCACTGGACAAAGGCGAAGGTGACTTTTGCAGGTGACATAGTGACACATAAGACTGAATTAGACAGGTATGAGATGGTTAAACATGACCAACTTAGACAGGTATGAGATAGTTAAACATGACTAACTTAGACAGGTATGGGGTGGTTAAACATGACTAACTTAGACAGATATGAGATGACTAAACATGACTAACTTAGACATGTGTGGGATAGTTAACCATGACTAACTTAGACATGTATGAGATGGTTACGCATGACTAACTTACACAGGTATGAGATAGTTGAACATGACTAACTTAGACAGGTATTAGATGGTTAAGCAGGACTGACTTAGACAGGTATGAGATGGTTAAGCAGGACTAACTTAGACAGCTATGAGATGGTTAAAAACATCCTCTGGAGCCAAGCTGTCAGTGGGTTTGCGGATTCAAGCTCCAAGATCAATCCTAAGAAGACTTCCGTTCGACGTCTGTGCGGCTCATGGAACAATTCTAAAATGATTTCTGACCTTCTGTCCAGTATCTATGATGGCGATGTGATTGACAGGCGCCACATGTTGAAATATCTCACATCAACATCTGATCATAGCCTGGTATATCGTAACCACGTCCACAGACCGATACAGAGATGCAAGCGAGTGCCGGGGGAACGCACGACAATAGCAGCGTTAAACTTGGGACAGCCATGGCTTACCTCGTGTATCATCAATAGATTTCGTCAGTTGTTGATTACGGGTTTGGTATCTCCACACTATAAAGATGGCGGTCTGAGAAGTTTGAACGTATCTATAACGAACAAATGCGACTGATTGTGTGTTGCACTAGAGCTACCTTAACTTTACAGATGAGGTTTCTGTTTGGACATCTGTCTGTGACATTCAGGCATAAATTGGCACAGGCAAAAGCAAACCTGTCGGATAATGCAGGATATGGGTACCCGCAGTACAGTAACACTTTTGACCATAAGAGAAGATCAATCATGAGCGGGATAACATGGAGACAACAGACAAAGAGAACGGATGGACAGATAACAACAGTCGATCAGATATTCAAGTTGAAAGAATGGTACACAATGTGATGGAATGACATATTACCACAGAATCACATGAGCGGTCCGGAGCAGGCCGCTCCCAGTGGACGACATCAATACGAAAACTGTTGAAGGATACTTTCAAAGAGTTGTTGTATTGTTTCTTCTGCCCCGCTTCCCGTCCCACCCTCATGTCCTCCCCTCCCCGTCCCACACTTATTGCCCCACCCATCCCACGGTCTCTCACTCCCCGCCCCACACTCCCCGTCCCATCATCCCCGCACCACCCATCATCCCCGTCCCACCCATCATTCCCGCCCCACCCATCCCACCGCCCCTCACTCCCCATCCCACCCTCCCCGTCCCACACTCATTGCCCCACCCATCCCGCCGCCCTCACTCCCCGCCCCACCCTCCTCGAGATCTGCCTGCCTTTAGCTCACCGTACACCAGCTGCTTAGTGAGGCGTTCATCGGGGATGCGAACAACATGCCTAGTCCATGCGAATTGGGCTCTCTGTAGCAGCGTATAGATAGATGCCCGACAGTTTCAGCCTGCTGTGGACTTCAGAGCTAGGTACTCTATGCTATAAGTCAATCCTGATAAGTCTTTGGAGACCTTCTATAGACTGTCCATGCTCCGCGTGCGTATAAGAGTTGTTAGGACAACATAATGATAGCCTTTGATCTTGGTGGCAACGCTGATTCTCTGCCGGTCCCAAATATTTTTCACAATTTCCCCAGAAACGACACTTCCCTTGTCAATCCTGTTGTAGGCCTCGAAATAGATGTCTGCTTCCCTTGTGAATGTACTACCATAGATGTCTGCTTCCATTGTGAATGTACTACCATAGATGTCTGTTTCCCTTGTGAATGTACTACCATAGATGTCTGCTTCTCTTGTAAATGTACTACCATAGATGTCTGCTTTCCTTATGAATGTACATAGATATGTTTTTTTCTGGTATTTATCGTGGATTTTAGAAGCTGCAACTATCATGTATCCCGCCCCGTGAACAATTGAAAACAACACTGCCACTGCGCGTAGCCCCTGCTCGATCTGAGTGTTAAGTAATTGAATAATAAAGACCTAAGCCTGAATTTTTCCAGCGATTGACATGAGAGAGATCTGTGATTATCACAATATTGGCGACTGTCCTTGCGCTCTGAATGTGAACAATTATTGCATCTTTCTTTGAGTATGATACATGAGTCCAAATTGAGCGAAAGAGGTATGTTAGTCTGCTTAGCAGTACAAGGGATCCTGGTTTGTACACTTCAGTAGGAATAAAATCTGACCCTGGGACTTTGCCGCTAGACATTAGGCTCATTGCCTTTTTGAACTCATCTGTACTGGTCGGGATAGCGGGCCGAATTGAGGCATGCGTGTAATGGTTAGATCGCTGACAGTGTACTACACGAGATGAGTGATAGCACCGGGGACAGTAGACTGCATTCAGGGCATCAGCATTCAGGGCATCATAAAACGTTCCGATTCGCAATATCAGTTGCTTTTCACATGTTCTCAGTGTCGCAGTGAAACTATGCTCGTGTCTTCCACACACAGAAGGTCTCTACTTGGGGGAATCAGACCATATTGTTAGTTTCCTCTGACAACATACCCTCAGTGTCGCAGTGAAACTATGCTCGTGTCTTCCACACACAGAAGGTCTCTACTTGAGGGAATCAGACCATACTGTTAGTTTCCTCTGACAACATGCCCTCAGTGTAGCAGTGAAACTATACTCGTGTCTTCCACACACAGAAGGTCTCTACTTGGGGGAATCAGACCATACTGTTAGTTTCCTCTGACAACATGCCCTCAGTGTCGCAGTGAAACTATGCTCGTGTCTTCCACACACAGAAGGTCTCTACTTGGGGGAATCAGACCATACTGTTAGTTTCCTTGACAACATGCCCTCAGTGTCGCAGTGAAACTATACTCGTGTCTTCCACACACAGAAGGTCTCTGCTTGGGGGAATCAGACCATATTGTTAGTTTCCTCTGACAACATGCCCTCAGTGTCGCAGTGAAACTATACTCGTGTCTTCCACACACAGAAGGTCTCTACTTGGGGGAATCAGACCATACTGTTAGTTTCCTCTGACAACATGCCCTCAGTGTCGCAGTGAAACTATGCTCGTGTCTTCCACACACAGAAGGTCTTTACTTGGGGGAATCAGACCATACTGTTAGTTTCCTCTGACAACATGCCCTCAGTGTCGCAGTGAAACTATACTCGTGTCTTCCACACACAGAAGGTCTCTGCTTGGGGGAATCAGACCATACTGTTAGTTTCCTCTGACAACATGCCCTCAGTGTCGCAGTGAAACTATACTCGTGTCTTCCACACACAGAAGGTCTCTACTTGGGGGAATCAGACCATACTGTTAGTTTCCTTGACAACATGCCCTCAGTGTCGCAGTGAAACTATACTCGTGTCTTCCACACACAGAAGGTCTCTACTTGGGGCAATCAGACCATACTGTTAGTTTCCTCTGACAACATGCCCTCAGTATCGCAGTGAAACTATGCTCGTGTCTTCCACACACAGAAGGTCTTTACTTGGGGGAATCAGACCATACTGTTAGTTTCCTCTGACAACATGCCCTCAGTGAGGCAGGGACCATATTCCCGTTTCTATGTCACAAAAACATGCTCCTTAAAACCACAGGAGATACCTTACGCCCAGAATCTAAAATGGAAAATCAGAAATGGAATTACCTGCCTACGTAATGTACCCCAAACACCCATTGAACATTTCCCTAGACACGACCCAATTATCAACAAAACAAAGCAATCAAATTAGACACTGTTTTTAACGGTCAAAACATCATGACACGAGTTTCAAATACTTGCGCAATCAGTACATGTGTACACCCACGATTCATGTAAATGGTTTGCCTTGTCTTGGTAGCATTGTGTACACAAAGTTGGTACTGGTGTCAGTTCATTATATTCTCTGCGTATATTTCTCGTCTATATCTACACAGAGCTTCATGTAAGATGTCAGTCGACAACGCAAATACAAATAGCAAATATTAGAATATCTACAGTATTAGGAAGACTGACACGTGCCATAGAACAGAATATAAAAGTATGGTGCTCAGGTGTGACAAGTGTCATATTTTGCAGGTGTGCAAATGAGATGAAGAAAAAGTTGCAACAACTAACATCCAGGCATGATGCCACATCTTGAAAAATATCGCATGGCGATCAACACCGGAAATACAAAGCTTAGGAAGAAAAACAAAACAGAGTTCATTGTCAAATCGTTGTAAGTGGACAAAATCTTGAGACTGGCTCAATTCAAATATGTGAGGTCTCTAATTAGTACAGAGGCAACCAAAGTAGAACTAAGAACAATGTCTCTACACAAGCAGTGGCAATTCTCATCACACGGAGACCATTCTAGAATGATAAGAACATATCGCGAAGCAGGAAGGGATCAAGATGCTGAGTAGAGCTTGAGCTGATGCTGTCAGCGAACCAAAGCTGTCTGCTAGCTTCAGGGTCAGCGAACCACAGCTGTCTGCTAACTTCAGGATCAGCGAACCACAGCTGTCTGCTAACTTCAGGGTCAGCTACCCATTGCTATCTGCTAGCTTCAGGGTCAGCGAACTACAGCTGTCTGCTAACTTCAGGGTCAGCAACCCATTGCTATCTGCTAGCTTCAGGGTCAGCGAATCATAGCTGTCTGCTAGCTTCAGGGTCAGCGAACCAGAGCTGACTGCTAGCTTCAGGGCCAGCGAGCCAGAGCGGACTGCTAGCTTCAGGGCCAGCGAACAGAGCTGACTGCTAGCTTCAGGTCCAGCGAACCCGAACTGACTGCTAGCTTCAGGGCAATCGAACCAGAGCTGACTGCTAGCTTCTGGTTCATTGAACCAGAGCTGACTGCTAGCTTCAGGGCCAGTGAATCATAGCTGTCTGCTAGCTTCAGGGTCAGTGACCCATTGCTATCTGCTAGCTTCAGGGCCAGCGAACCACAGCTGTCTGCTAACTTTAGGGTCAGCGAACCACAGCTGTCTGCTAACTTCAGGGTCAGCGAACCACAGCTGTCTGTTAGCTTTAGGGTCAGCGAACCACAGCTGTCTGCTAACTTCAGGGTCAGCGAACCACAGCTGTCTGCTAACTTCAGGGTCAGCTACCCATTGCTATCTGCTAGCTTCAGGGTCAGCGAAGCACAGCTGTCTGCTAGCTTCAGGGTCAGCGAATCATAGCTGTCTGCTAGCTTCAGGGTCAGCGAACCACAGCTGTCTGCTAGCTTTAGGGTCAGCGAACCAGAGCTGACTGCTAGCTTCAGGGCCAGCGAGCCAGAGCTGACTGCTAGCTTCAGGGCCAGCGAACAGAGCTGACTGCTAGCTTCAGGTCCAGCGAACCCGAACTGACTGCTAGCTTCAGGGCAATCGAACCAGAGCTGACTGCTAGCTTCTGGTTCATTGAACCAGAGCTGACTGCTAGCTTCAGGGCCAGTCACCCATAGCTGACTGCTAGCTTCAAGGCCAGCGAACCAGAACTGACTGCTAGCTTCAGGGCCAGCGAACCAGAACTGACTGCTAGCTTCAGGGCCATTGAACCAGAGCTGACTGCTAGCTTCCAGTTCATTGAACCAGAGCTGACTGCTAGCTTCAGGGCCAGCGAACCAGAACTGACTGCTAACTTCAGGGCCAGCGAACCAGAACTGACTGCTAACTTCAGGGCCAGCGAACCAGAACTGCCAAGACTCTTCTCCACCTCCACGCGGTGATCCTGGATAATAGGCTGCAAAAGAGCAGTCTGACGAAAAAGAAGGGATCGAAGAGGGAAGGCTCACACTGTATTAAAAATGCCTGCTGAAGTCGGATGTGTCGGACCGAAAGGTGCAAATCGCAGTCAAGCTGTGAACTATGACACAACGCATTCCGCTCTCCTGACAACATCCTGCTTCTTCACAGCCCGTTTCAGGGGTTGGTAGCGGGAGTTTGAGAACGAACGAAGAAGAGGAAGATTAAAAGGAAGATCAGCTTAATAAATGTAATTATCGCCTCTGTGTACTCATATGTTTATGAAACATGGACAGTTGTTTCTGGTTTGGAGTGAAAAAGCCAAGTAGTGGTGATGCGATACGTCTGATAGATCCTTGGAATAACATATAAGGATTGTGCTACAAATATTAACGTTTCCATTATAATCCCACAGTGTATTGGATCATATCCAAACCTGTCAGTTATAAAAAACTTACACGCTCCAACGGTGATGTGCTACGATCGAATGGAATACCTAACATTATATTCCTGAAGTTAATGGCAAAAGAGAGTTCGCAATATATAGCGCAGAACGGATGATGTTCGAAATTGGTGAGCATAATATTGAAAGAGATTGAAACACAGGCTTTGTAGCGACTTCTGTGGCGCGTAATAGCTCATGGCACGTCATGTCTTTACCAGCTCACAGGCTACGGGAAAGACCAAATGAGATATATTTGATATGCCCGTATTTTATCGGTGCAGCAACTAAAAACACTGAAACCATCCATAGAAGTTGCAAAGGGACGACTATGTCCAGTTGGGCATGGGGCTGACTATCCCATTCATGGATGTTCAACCTCTTCAGCTTCACATACGCTTGTTATCATATGTGAGAATGTCATTGCTGTTTGATAGAAGGACGTGCACTTGTAATGTCCGCCACAATCTCAAATCAGCCTCGATGATTGTTCAAATATTCGTGGATTTTCCTAGTTAGAACCAGCATTTTGTATACCAAGCAATAATGGGCCATAGATATGGAGCGTGGGTGGACCAGTCAGTTAGGATTCACGGATTATCTACCTTTTGTTCTTGCTCTTCTGACTTAACTGGGAAGACACAACTGGTATGTGGTCTTTGGGGATGTGCCCGCTATGTAAGGTGAGTAGGGCAGCGGGGACCACCAAGGAAACACCGGATAGGTGTGACTCGAAATCCGGGCAAGGTAGCTTTTCTAGAAAAAGGAAAACTCCGATGACAAAGTACATACGAATCATTGTAAGAGCTACAGAAATCGTGCTCCAGCGTCGATATCTCCTGTCGTTGGCGCTAGCAAAGATTGGTGCAGAAGTATAGACAAGGGAGACACGAAGAGAGAGAGAGAGAGAGAGAGAGAGAGAGAGAGAGAGAGAGAGAGAGAGAGAAAGAGAGATAGATAGATAGAGAGAGAGAGAGAGAGAGAGAGGGTTGGGGAGAGGCTGGGAAAAGCAAAACAAGAAAATAAGGCAGATTTGGTGTAACAAATGGATATCATATGAACCATTGGAATTGTCGCAGCGCTAGTCAACCTGAAACCATTCTCCAAAATGTGTCTATGACCTATGACTTCAAGACATTCTCATAATCCAGAGGACCTGCTTGAAGGTCATCATTAAATGTGCAGGATTCAGGTGCAGTATGTGTGGCTGGAAGATAGGGCCTGGCTATGTACGTGAAGCAAGAACTCCCCCGCACATGGATATAAACTAGTGTCAGTAACATCGTAGATCTCGAAATACAGAGGGTTGCAGAGACAATCAACAATCAAGATTTGAGAGTTTACAACATCAAAGCACACGTAGACCAGCCATTAAATGAGATAACAGTGGGAATTTGTTTTACGGAATTGTTAGAAGTGCCTGGCAAAAAAGCATCTCAATGCGGGTGATTATAATGTTAGATCGAAGTAGTGAGGAAATGTCACTGAAGATTGACAAGGGATCTCTTTGACCCATGGCACTAATCGTCACAATGATGGACACCCAACCCAGATTAGCAACTCCGCTTGGGGATACAGTTGATAACATCGATCTCGAACTGATATCAAGTAGTGCTGCTGCCTCCAGATACTAGAATGTACTGGGTGACCCCCTGCCATGTGTCGTCCTTATCGCGAAAGGAAAACTTGTCAGAGACAGGAAACTTAAACAGTTGTTCGGATATCAGGCACAGACTAGATCAATGGTTTACATACACTGAGCCACTTAATTTGGCGCACTGCCTTTTTTACCAGTTACCCTGGTGGAGAAACGGTAGAACAAGCATATCAAGAAAATAGCAGATGGCATCAAATGAGTGGTGAAAAGCCCAAAAGAGGCGGTTTAAGAATGTTGATAAAGGTTAATACTGTGAAAGAGAATAAACGCTGACACACATGTTTTTAAGGCCTTAGCGAGTGAATAGAAAATAGGTGACACGAATTTATAACAAGGGTGGATAATGAAAATTGATAATTCCTCTGGAAGTTCTGGTACATGGATCGAAAGATAAATGAAAATAATACAGCCCAGCTTATCACTACTAGGCAGGACTCCACAGTGATCCATCTGACGACAAAAGAAGATAAGGGTCTTATATTTTTTAATCGGTATGGTATACAGACAAATACAGGGTATAGAGTTCTGAGCTGATTAAATATGTTCTAGACACTGCCACCAGAGAATAGCTATTTCCTAAGTGTGACAACGGGCGCAAAGATGGCACATATTTTACGTCCCAGTAAGAACTCAGTCCCAGGTCCCCATGGAGTGCAGTAGCGCCACGTCAAGCAGATGGATGAGGCAGACATTATAAATGCTTGCAGCCTGAATGTCAACACAGAGACGACATAAATGCATGCAGAATTTATCCATAGCTATCTGAGACCACTCCGTAAAGCTTACAAGCATTGCACACTTTTCAGATTATGTTACGTAATCACTCTACATAACGTTTAGGACAAGTTGTTTAAGAAGATAGTCGCCAGATAAATAATGTTCCCTCTTGAAGAATACTTTCTACCTATCATTGCCAGTTACAGACCAATGGAAGGGACCCGGGATAATGCTGGAATATTCAAATATGAACCCGTCTTAACTGCTTTTTACGACATGTCAATCAGGTTACAGTTATTGGACTGTGCTCTCTTTTCGGGTCTCGAGTAAAGGACATACGAGTAATGATATGCAGGAGATATAACTCACTTAACGTACAACTCACTAACCCACTTAACCTACAACTCACTTCACCTACAACTCACTTGACCTACAACTCACTTCACCTACAACTCACTTCACCTACAACTCACTTCACCTACAACTCACTTCACCTACAACTCACTAACTCACTTCACCTACAACTCACTTCACCTAAAACTCACTTCACCTACAACTCACTTCACCTAAAACTCACTTCACCTACAACTCACTTCACCTAAAACTCACTTCACCTACAACTCACGTCACCTAAAACTCACTTCACCTACAACTCACTTCACCTACAACTCACTTCACCTACAACTCACTTCACCTACAACTCACTTCACCTACAACTCACTTCACCTAAAACTCACTTCACCTACAACTCACTTCACCTACAACTCACTTCACCTACAACTCACTTAACGTACAACTCACTAACTCACTTCACCTACAACTCACTTCACCTACAACTCACTTAACGTACAACTCACTAACTCACTTCACCTACAACTCACTTCACCTAAAACTCACTTCACCTACAACTCACTTCACCTAAAACTCAGTTCACCTACAACTCACTTCACCTACAACTCACTTCACCTACAACTCACTTCACCTACAACTCAGTTCACCTACAACTCACTTCACCTACAACTCCCTTCACCTAAAACTCAGTTCACCTACAACTCACTTCGCCTACAACTCACTTAACGTGTGATTCACTTAATGTAAAACTCACTTAAAGTACATCTCACTTAACTACATGTACACAAAATGTCAAATGTAATCAATCACGAGAATTGAACTACTTAGGATGCATATTTAGAGAAGAGCAAGGCATGCTAGATCACTGTAGTATACAAGATGGGAAACAGCTTTCATAGTTACTTATTGACTGTCGTGTAGTTTTCCATGCGGTGTTAAGAGTCTGGTTGGACGAACATGTCGCGCGTCAAATGGAAAATGTTGAGAAGCGTTTTATATGTGGCTCTATGTAACTGCAGCATGAGTAGAAGCCACATCCGTCTACACGGGTTCGACTGGCAGGTAAACCAGGTGAGGGCGGCCGAGGTGTGTACATGAATGGTAGGTAAACCAGGTAAGGGCAGCTGAGGTGTGCAGACATCTGGTAGGTAAACTAGGTGAGGTTGGCCGAGGTGTGCAGACATCTGGTAGGTAAATCAGGTGAGGTTGGCCGATGTGTGCAGACATCTGGTAGGTAAACCAGGTGAAGTTGGTCGGGGTGTGCAGACATCTGGTAGGTAAATCAGGTGAGGTTGGCCGAGGTGTGTAGACATCTGGTAGGTAAATCAGGTAAGGGCGGCCGAGGTGTGCAGATGAATGATAGGTAAATCAGGTGAGGGCGACTGAGGTGTGCAGACATCTGGTAGGTAAATCAAGTGAGGTTGGCCGAGGTGTGCAGACATCTGATAGGTAAATCAGGTGAGAGCGACCGAAGTGTGCAGACATCTGGTAGGTAAATCGGGTGAGGTTGGCCGAGGTGTGCAGACAGCTGGTAAGTAAATCAAATGAGGGCGACCGAGGTGTGCAGACATCTGGTAGGTAGATCAGGTGAGGTTGGCCGTGATGTGCGGTAATCCAAATGATGGTAGTCGAGGTGTGCAGGTAACTGGCCGGGAAAGCAGGTGAGGGTAGCCAAGTTGGGCTAGAATTTGTGTACCTAAGCATGTGGATCTGTACGCGGTGGACAGTAGATGACACCATTAGTTAATTCAAAGGATATGAAGGTGGTTGCCAACCATTCGATGTGGAATACAACACACATATCGAGACGCTAGAATGCCAGGGTTATCGACTGCGACTTGGCAGGGTTATTGACTGCGACTTGGTAGGGTTATTGACTGCGACTTGTCAGAGTTATCGACTGCGACTTGTCAGGGTTATCGACTGCGACTTGTCAGAGTTATCGACTGCGACTTGTCAGAGTTATCGACTGCGACTTGTCAGAGTTATCGACTGCGACTTGCCAGGGTTATCGACTCACTCAAAATCATCTCAAGGAATTTATTGAAAAGAGTTGGGCAGACTGCGCAATTCTGTCTCACGCCGACTGAGGTGCGAAACCAGTCTCCGCGCCTCCCATTCATAAGAACGGCGTCTTGTCGTACAGGTGTTCTTCTTCTTTTTCTTCTTCTTCTTCTTCTTCGTACGCTGTCAGACGTCAACCTTTATTTTTTCGAAAAAAGCAGGAGTCATCCTGAGGCGGTCGACACTGCCATAGAGCTTGTCTAGTGTTGCCACTGGTGATGGCCACATCTGCTCTCTCTGGTCCTCGTATGTCGGGCAGTTTTGCAGAATATGTTCAGCGGTCATTTTCCCAGTACCGCACGAGCATTCGTCAGTGCCACCTATCTTCAATTTATTGAATAGTTGGTACCTCAGTCTATTGGGGCCAGTGCGAAGTCTCAAAACCACGACCTGCTCTTTTCTGTTCAACTGGTAATAGGCATCGTTTTTTCTGTAGCCAGTATGTTCTGTTTCCCATTTGGCCATGTATCTAGCTCTAATAAGCGTTTTTGACTCTTCGTATGTCACACTAGTATCTGGTTGTGGTAGTCCTGCACCTTCTTTTGTCAGTCTGTCTGCCTCCTCGTTGCCTGGGATGTTACAGTGGGATGGAACCCACTGTACCACTACTCTTTTTGGTGCGGACTGCTGGCATAGTTGACAGAGTACTGCTCTTTATTCATTAAGTTCAGTATTTTTTCTGGCTTTTTAGTGCTGTGACTACGGCCAGGGCATCTGTAAGCATGACTATATGGCATTCATTTCTTTTGCATGTCACCATTTCTTCTACTGCAGCCCTCAGTGCATCTGCCTCCGCTCTGAAATCGCTTGAGTATTTTCCAGTTGCCACTGACCGTGTTACTTTTCTACCATTTGGTAGGCTCAGGAATACCCCTGCCCCTCCGTTCTGTGTTGTGTTTGTTACAGAACCGTCGGTGTATGCATGGGTCCAGTCCATGCTTGGGTAGTTTTTCGTTATGAACCTCAGGGTTATTTCTCTTCTTTCTTTTTCAGTCTGGCTCTTCTTTTTTCCAATACCTGGTATATTTTCTACCACCTCTGGAAATATTCTGCCTCCAGATAGGTTTGCGTACAATAGGGATGGGCTTTGGTGTTGTTAATGCGTTCATAGGGTTTTCGTGAATCTTTGCTTTGACTATTTCTGCAAAGTTTCTCCGCTTTAGTTTCCCATTTCCAAAATTATTTAGTCTTTTCTGCATTGGATGGTCAGTCAGTCTTCTGAGTTTTTCTGCTTGCTGCTGGGCTTTGAAGTCTCTTCTGTCGGTCATGGATTGCAGATTTGTAATCTTTTCCAACTCTACAATTGGCGTTGAATTCATGCCTATTGTTATAACTCTCGTGGCTTGGTTTTGGAGTTTGCTAATTTTGTCAAAGTTCGCCTTTGTTGCTGTTGTCCATGCCGCAATGCCATACTCGAGAACTGGTCTCACTCTTCCAGTGTACAGTTTCTTTAGTATACTTTCGTCTGCTCCCCAGCTTGTGCCAGCAAGTTTCCTCATAATTGCCATTCTTTCTCTGGCTCTCATTCGGTTTCTCTCGATCTGACTTTTCCATGTCATGCGCCGATCAAATGTGACTCCCAGGTAGTTTGGGTTGTCGTTTGGCCGCAGATATTTGCCGTTAAGACTTTTTTTGGTGTTTTGGGGTTTGATTGAAAGCGAGAATATTGTACATGTGGTTTTCTCCTCGTTTATTTTGACCAGCCATGAGTTCGCCCACTCTTCCAGCTATGTTAGGGCCTGCTGCATCCGATTACTTGCTATGGTGAGATTCTTTTCAGAGGTCCACATAGCCAGATCGTCTGCAAACATTGAGCTATGGAATCTTCTTGGTATATTCTCTGTAATGTCATTTATATACACCAGGAAGAGTGTGGGTGACAGTACTCCCCCTTGGGGTACTCCCTGCTCAAGTGTCACCTTTTTTGCTCATATGCCCTTGTACTTGAACTCTGGCTGTTTTATTATTGAGGTAGTGGCTGATCTATCTGTACATTCTCCCACAAACTTCACTTCTTCGTAGCTTGACTTTAAGTCCCTTTTTCCAGACCTTGTCAAATGCCTTTTCTAGATCCACCCATACCACTACTGTATGATTTTCTTCTGGTAAGCATCCTCTATTTCCTGTGCTATGAGGGTGATCTGATCCTCAGTGGCTCTGTGCTGTTTCAAGGCTGCTTGCTGTGGAATTAGTATGTGTTGTTCTTCCAGATGCCACATCAGTTTTCCTACACAGCTCAGTAGACTGATAGGCCTGTATCCATTTGGATCTGGTCTATCTTTTTCTTTTTTTGGTACTGGTATAAGTACAGCGTATTTCCATGCCTGAGGTACAATTCCCCTTTTCCAGCTTTGGTTCAGGACTGATAGTAACTTTCTATTTGCTGTTTGGCCCAGCCCCATCAGCATTTTGTTTATTACGCCATTTTTTCCGGGCGATTTCTTTTTCTTTAGAGCTCTCATGGCCTCTTCCATTTCATTCATTGTTAGTTTTGCCATCATGTGCTCATCTGGTGCCATATTGATGTTGTCGTGCCTCTTTTGTTCTTCATTTATGTCTGTGTGCCTATTTGTAGGAACGTCAATGTGGTTTGCTCTGGCATAATGTTCTATGAAGGCGTTTGCTGCCTTTTTTCCAGTGAGCATGTTGTCGCCCTGCTTGATGGTAATTTGTTTGTTTGATGGAGTTTCGTCGTTTATGGCTCTGACTAACTTCCATAGTTTGTTCCCGTCTTTATCTAAATTGAGGCTTTCTGTTTTGTTTTTCCAGCTGTCTCTTGTTATTTGGTTTAGAGTGTATTTGTGTTTCGCCGTGGTGACTTTGAGGGCGATATTTGCCTCCATAGATTGTTCTTTCTCTGCTATGTTCCTAGCATTGTACAGGTGTTCAAGGAACTTTATAAAATTTCCGTTGATTTTTATACATCCTCAAGGTTGGCCATAGCGCTATATGCCATAGCCTATCAAACGCCCCATACGTGGATATAAGTGTGAATCAGACATTCACTGTTGCATGTTGACCCCATTCGTGGATGTAAGTGTGAATCAGACATTTGCATGTTGACCCCATACGTGGATGTAAATGTGAATCAGACATTCACTGTTGCATGTTGACCCCATACGTGGATGTAAGTGTGAATCAGACATTCACTGTTGCATGTTGACCTCATACGTTTATGTAAGTGTGAATCAGACATTCTCTATTGCATGTTGACCCCATACGTGTATGTAAGTGTGAATCAGACATTCACTATTTCAAAGTTACAGCACATGTTCCAAATGACCTCTTTTCAGCTCTCTACACTTCATCTGTCATTATTGGAAACTGTTCATGACAAAAAAACATACATTTTTTAGAATATGTCAAATGAACGTACATCTGATTTTACATTGAATTGGTCACAGTCAACAACCTAAACTGAACAACCTAATCACTGAACTTATTTACTGGGCGCTTTGCTGATTTCAAAATCCTTAGCAAACCGCTCTTGATCACTTTTGTACTTCTTCTTTCTTCTAGCTGCACACACCTCTAGCTGCACACACCTCTAGCTGCACACACCTCTAGCTGCACACACCCCTACCTGCACACACTCCTACCTGCACACACCCAAACCTGCACACACCCAAACCTGCATACACCCATAATGTATCAGTAACACAAGTCTCAGAAACAAATGAACCAGGAATACAAGTATCAGAAGCAATTGTATCAGGATCAAATGTATCAAGAACACAAGTATCAGAAACAGATGTGTAAATAACAAATGTATAAGTAACAAATGTATCAGGATAAAATGTATCAGGAACACAATGATCAGAAACAGATGTTTTAGGAACAAATGGATCAGTAACAAATGTATCAAGATCAAATGTATCAGGAACACAAGTATCAGAAACAAATGTATCAGGAACACAAGTATCAGAAACAAATGTATCAGTAACACAAGAATCGATAACAAATGTATCAAGAATAAATGTATTAAGAACAAATGTACCAGGAACACAAGTATCAGGAACACAAGTATCAGGAACACAAGTACAAGAACAAATGTATCAAGAAAACCTTGCATCATGAACAACTGTATCAAGAACAACTGTATCAATAACAAATGTAACAAGAACAAATGTATCAAAAACAAATGTATCAAGAACAAATGTATCAAGAACAAATGTATCAGGAACACAAGTATCAATAACAAATGTATCAGTAACAGATGTATCAGGAACAAATGTATCAATAACAGATGTGTTAAGAACAAATGTATCAAGTATAAATATATCAAGAACAAACGTAACAGGAACAAATGCAACAGAAACATACAAACCGACAGACTTTCACAGATTTATACATATACATACATACACATATGTACAGATACTCTATTTATTTTTCCTCCAACCACCGACGACCAACCAATTTCCATGCTTACTTTTCTCACTTTCAGACATTTCCATCTCTAACGTTCATCTCTGGTACACTCTCTATCTCTCTCCATCTCTCTCTCTCTCTCTCTCTCTCTCTCTCTCTATCTATCTCTCCCTGGTAATGTTCCGACCATGGTGTGCGTACTCGTGATGCACAACCCCACGGGAGACTAAGAAAACGATGAAAATGACTTGGACATTGTTCCACAATTGTCTTGTTTTGTTCGGACTCGTGGTTGATGTATGTCTCTGTTGGGACGACTGCAGCTTGGTTTCCCGGTCGCTCCCACAACTCATCAACAGTGCTCGAAATGTTCAGGTAGTTTCGCGATCACTATCCGCATATCGAAATCCTTGCTTAAAATGGAGTTCACCGAATCATTGCTTATCCCTACCTTATCCACAAGGCCCTCGGAAGGTATCACGACTGTTCTGCAAGACGAAGGTCCGTAATTGGTGAATGCCACTGCTCAATTTGTTTCCGTCATTTCGTGGGAAATGAACACCCGACGGGTGCTCAAAAAACTGCACACTGAAAGGCTGACTGCTAACGACTGCGGGCGGGAATAATGTCCAGCATGTGCTTGACGATCCCATGTACCCCCTTGTTGGCAGACAACGCCCATGCTTCATTTGCGGTCAGGATGACCTGGCTAGGATTTTTTAAGGTGGGCGGATGGGTGGATAGTATGAATGAATGGATGGATGGACTGACATACACATACACTTACAAATCCTGTTCCTGCAGGTGAGTTCAAATGTCAAATTAGTGTTCATTGTGTCAATGCAATATTCATTGTCATTGAATTGCCAATTATGACGTTATTTGGTCAGTTTGGACGGTGTTTCATCAGTTATAACGTTGATTGGTCCGTTATGACATTGTTTCATCAGTTATAACGTTCATTGGTCAGTTAGGACATTGTTTCATCAATTATAAAGTTGATTGGTAAGTTAGAACGTTATTTCCTCAATTATAATGTTGATTAATGAGCTAGATAGTTATTTCATCAATTATAACGTTGATTGGTAAGTTAGAACGTTGTTTCATCAATTATAACGTTGATTTGTAAGTTAGAACGTTGTTTCATCAATTACAACGTTTATTGGTAAGTTAGATCGTTGTTTCATCAATTATAACGTTAATTGGTAAGCTAGAACGTTATTTCATCAATTATAACGTTGATTGGTAAGTTAGAACGTTATTTCATCAATTATAACGTTGATTTGTAAGTTAGAACGTTGTTTCATCAATTAAAACGTTGATTGGTAAGTTAGATCGTTGTTTCATCAATTATAACGTTAATTGGTAAGTTAGAACGTTGTTTCATCAATTATAACGTTGATTTGTAAGTTAGAACGTTGTTTCATCAATTACAACGTTTATTGGTAAGTTAGAACGTTGTTTTATCAATTAAAACGTTGATTGGTAAGTTAGAACGTTATTTCATCAATTATAACGTTGATTTATAAGTTAGAACGTTGTTTCATCAATTAAAACGTTGATTGGTAAGTCAGAACGTTATTTCATCAATTATAACGTTGTTTGGTAAGTTAGGACGTTGATTGACCAGTTATGAGGAATATTTGTTTCCTCTTCACGTGGGGCATTCAGCCTCCACTACAGCTGACCCTCTAACATGAAACCTACACCCGAGCATTTGCAGGGACGCAATGGACGCATTTTTTAGCCCCATTCACTCCTCTCTATAGTTGCATTTTTTGACATGTTCATTTTACACCCGGTTACCACTCAGGAACGATACGGCAGACAACCCTAATATCACTTGGTACCTCATGTAGTTACCAAAGGTAAGATCCACAAATCGGGAACTCGCTATACTCGTGGCAGAAAAATTATAAAACACTTTATCCTCCACGACATCACCTACTAGGTGAAACTGCCTTTACAAGAATGTTTTGTTTCTTCACAAAAACTCTGAATAGTAATAATGTTATTAATGCCGAAACGGTACTCCATACACTGCATTAAGCAAACAAAGGTGTAAACGGTAAAGAACTATTAAAAAACTGATCTTCACAGCAAACGTGAACTGGCGGGGGGCCCCCCTCCTGTCTTTCCATTCAGTGGCCCTCCAAGATTCGATAGTTTATCGACTGACACGCATTCACGGCAGCAAATCTCTTGTCGCCGCCCCTCCTCCATTAGTCTGACGCCTTCTCGTTATGTTCTCAGCGCCCACAAACGGCCAGGGTGTTTCAATGGGACAACTCAGGTGCCATTGTGCCGCCAGCATCCTCCCGTCCTCTTAGTCCTCTTTCTTCCTTGTCCTTCACCATCTCTTCCGTCTACCTCCGTCGCCCTCCTCTCTCTCCTTTTCCATGGAATCGTCTTCTTCATCCTGCCTCTCACATTTCCTCCTTTTCCAACATCATCTTCCTCCAACGCTGTCCTACATCGACCCTCCTCCACCACCTCCCCGCTTCTCTCTGTTCCTGCTCTTCTTCATTATCCTACTCCTTCTCTGTCCCCTCTCCTACCCCGTCCTCCATCCCTTCCTCTTTTCACTCCTCCTTCCCCTCCTCCTTCACTACGCATGATCTCCTACTTCCCTCCTCTGTCCCTTTCTGCTACTCCTACTGCCTACTCCTTCCCATCCTACTTACTTTTCTCTTTCCACACCTCCTCCCCCGTTCTTCTTTCTCATCATACTTTCTAATCCACCTTCCCCCCCCTCCTTCCCCCTCCTACCCCCTCCTCCTACTACCTCCTCCTTCCCCCTCCTCCTTCACTCTCCTCCTAACCCCTCCTCCACCCCCCTCCTTTCCCCCTCCTCCTTTCCCCCTCCTCATTCCCCCTCCTACCCTCTCCTCTTTTCCCACCTCCTACCCTCTCCTCCTACCCCTGCTCCTTCCCCCTCCTTTCCCCCTCCTCCTTCCCCCTCCTACCCTCTCCTCTTTTCCCACCTCCTACCCTCTCCTCCTACCCCTGCTCCTTCCCCCTCCTTTCCCCCTCCTCCTTCCCCCTCCTACCCTCTCCTCTTTTCCCACCTCCTACCCTCTCCTCCTACCCCCTCCTCCTTCCCCCTCCTCCTTCCCCCTCCTCCTACCCCTCCTCCTTTCCCCTCCTACCCCTCCTGCCCCCTCCTCTTTCACTCTCCTCCTTCCCCCTCCTTTCCCCCTCCTCCTTCCCCCTCCTCCTTCCCCCTCATCCTTCCTCCTCCTCCTACCCCTTCCTCCTTCCCCCTCATCCTACCCCTCCTCTTTTCCCCTCCTACCCCCTCCTTTCCCCCTCCTCCTTCCCCCTCCTTCTTCCCCCTCATCCTTCCTCCTCCTCCTACCCGTTTCTTCTTCCCCTCCTCCTTCCCCCTCCTCCTTCCTCCTCCTCCTACCCCTCCTCCTTTCCCCTCCTACCCCCTCCTCCCCCCTGCTCTTTCACTCTCCTCCTACCCCCTTCTTTCCCCCTCCTCCTTCCCCCTCCTACCCTCTCCTCTTTTTCTACCTTCTACCCCCTTCTACTATTCCCTCCTCCTACCCCATCCTCCTTCCCCCTCCTCCTTCCACCTCCTCCTACCCTCTGCTCCTTCCCCCTCTTTTCCCCCTCCTCCTTCCCCCTCCTACCCTCTCCTCTTTTCCCACCTCCTACCCCCTCCTCCTTCCCTCTCATCTTTTCCCCCTCCTACCCTCTCCTCTTTTCCCACCTCCTACCCCCTCCTCCTTCCCTTTTATCTTTTCCCCCTCCTACCCTCTCCTCTTTTCCCACCTCCTACCCCCTCCTCCTTCCCCCTCCTCCTTCCCCCTCCTCCTTCCCCCTCCTCCTACCCCTCCTCCTTTCCCCTCCTACCCCCTCCTCCCCTTTCCTCTTTCACTCTCCTCCTACCCCCTCTTTTCCCCCTCCTCCTTCCCCCTCCTACCGTCTCCTCTTTTCCTACCTTCTACCCCCTTCTACTATTCCCTCCTCCTACCCCATCCTCCTTCCCCCTCCTCCTTCCACCTCCTCCTACCCTCTGCTCCTTCCCCCTCTTTTCCCCCTCCTCCTTCCCCCTCCTACCCTCTCCTCTTTTCCCACCTCCTACCCCCTCCTCCTTCCCTCTCATCTTTTCCCCCTCCTACCCTCTCCTCTTTTCCCACCTCCTTCCCCCTCCTCCTTCCCCCTTCTTTTCCCCTCCTCCTTCCCCCTTCTTTCCCCCTACCCCTTTCCCACCTCCTTCCCCCTCCTCCTTCCCCCTTCTTTTCCCCTCCTTCTTCCCCCTTATCCTTCCACCTCCTCCTTCCCCCTTATCCTTCCCCCTCCTCCTTCCCCCTTCTTTCCCTCTCTTCTTCCCCCTCCTACCTCCTTCTCCTTCCCGTCATCCTTCCCCCTCCTCCTTCCCCCTTCTTTCCCCCTCCTCCTTCCTCCTTCTTTCCCTCTCCTCTTCCCCCTCCTACCCCCTTCTCCTTCCCGTCATCCTTCCCCCTTATCCTTCCCCCTCCTCCTTCCCCTTTCTTTCCCCCTCCCCCTTTCCCACCTCCTACCCCCTTATCCTTTTCCCTCCTCCTTCCCCCTCCCCTGTTCTTATTCGTCTACATGAATCCCTGTCTCCCCATTCCTTAACCCTCCATCAATTTCCCCAGTTGTCCCCATGTCCCCCATCCACTTATTCCCTCATTCTCAACTTCTTCCATCGCCCTCGTTCTTCCATTCTTCTTCTTTCCCCGAGTCTTCATCTCAAATCTTCGTCTTCCTCTCTCCCCCTCCGCCTGATCCTCTTGTCCTCCTCCTTCCTTGTCCTACTTCTTCTCCTTCATCTCCTCTCCTCACTTATCCTCCACACCTTACGAATCTCTCCTCCCTTAACTAACGTTCTCCTCCTCCCTTCACTCAACTTTCTCCCTCCTCATCTTCTCATTGTCTTCCTCATCCTCCTCTTTACCCCTCGTCCTATCACGCTTCCCCTCAACTCCTGCCGTCCTATCACGCTTCCCCTCAACTCCTCCCTCCCCCTCACGCTCCCACCCTCATCTCCGTCTCCTCCTCTCTCCCCAATGGTTCACGAACCGCTCCAACAGAAGCAGAACGTGACACAAGACGCACTCATTAACAGAACACCATGACGCTAATGCCCTTCCCTAACTTCCATCCGCCCTTTACACTAATCCTAGCCGTCCATACGAACCCTATCAAACGTTTGTAACTCTCGTGAACGAGAAAAGTTCGTTATCCGCCCGCTCCAGTTTAACCAGCTGTAAAATACTACCTGATTTACAATTTCACAAATTGAAAAAGCAAGAAATAGAACTGTTCACTTCCCCAGCTCACCAAACATGTGGTATCCTCCATCATGAGATGTTCCAAACGTCATTCCCGGCGGATGAAGCTGTAATCAGATCCCATTTATTTTGAATTTGCCGTGAATCATCATCGTGTGCATGTCACTCCAGATGACGGAGTAAAAGTCCAATACTATATTTGATTGAACATATATACTTTTGGAACAATCTGAATCTGTTTGTTTTAGTTGAAATACTTTGTACATGATGAACGGCTTACAACATGCTCGGGATGTAACAATTACTCCATCATGTTTAACCCTGGAACCACTATGTCGTCAAGGCGAGTCCGTTTAGGTACGACCTGCAGCGTATGCTATGCTAAAAAATCACACAGTCACGACTGATTTACAATAGCTCTCAGCTATCAGTTAAGAAGGATACATATGCTGCTATCTCCAAGATCCACATCCAGGTATGCTATTACTACCAAGATTCGCATCCGGATATGATATCCCCAAGATCCACATCCGGGTATGTAATTGCTACCATGATCCACACGCAGGTATGCAAATACCACCAAGATCTTCACCAGGCTATGTTAGAACCACCAATATCCACAGGCAGGTATGCTACTACCACCAAGATCCACACCTGGGTATGCTGCTACCACCAAGATCCACACCCAGGAATGCTGCTACAACCAAGATCCACACCCAGGTATGCTGCTACCACCAAGATCCACACCCAGGTATGCTGCTACAACCAAGATCCACACCCAGGTATGCTGCTACAACCAAGATCCACACCCAGGTATGCTGCTACAACCAAGATCCACACCCAGGTATGCTGCTACAACCAAGATCCACACCCAGGTATGTTACTACAACCAAGATCCACACATGGGTATGCTGCTACAACCAAGATCCACACCTGGGTATGCTACTACAACCAAGATCCACACATGGGTATGCTGCTACAACCAAGATCCACACCCAGGTATGCTACTACCACCAAGATCCGCACCCTGCCGGGTATTTGCGCTTTGAACTCAAATCATAAATGTGAGTTATTGACACGACGAGGCATTTGGCTACCTTAAAAGAGCCATAGTTATTCATGTCTTTTTTCCCCGATTGATTTAACCTCTTCATTTTTTACAATCAGAGAACACTGGACAGAGATCACATGACGTCAACATTGTTTCGGACAGCCGAGGTTTACTTTGTCAAACCTTATTTACAAGATCAGCTACCGTTTGTTGGCAGCATACTAAAGCACTGTTTCTTTTTCTTCTTCGTTGTTCGTTCTCAAACTTCCGCTAGCTCTGAAAAAGGCCTTACTAGTAGCAGGATGTTTGTACTGCACTGATGCGGGGGTGGCGCTGGGAGTGTTGGGTGAGGGGTAGGAGGAGGGGGTCTGAGGAGCAGTGAACATTGTGCTTATGTTCGGATTCATGAAACAGAAAGGTCGTACCTCTTTTGGAAAAAAAGCCTATATAAACATTCGTGCTGCAGTCGGTTCATATAATCGTTAAAGGCGCAATGCGCAATGCAGTTCACTCCGTCTTGAGCAACAGGGAAATGACACACAACATTATTTCATTACAATTAACTGTGATATGGTTTAAATTTGGCTAACTAAATATCACCAGCAATAATTGGGCATTCCAACATGTTTACAAATGCTGCAGACCCGACTTATGGGCTTGAATTATTGTAATACTTATTATATTTAAAAGTTTCTCAATTACAGCTTCCCCCAAATTGTACTTATATTTCCTACCTCGAGTTTTCCATGTGTCACATACGTTTGACCAGAAGTTCAATGTATTTCCAGTGAATGTCAAAGTTGCATTCTTATATTTATGAATTTAGTGACATACTGTAACTTCTTTTCATTTAATGGCAGAAGCCTTTAGTTTTATTGGGATTTTTTACGTCCTACCATTCTGATAACACTCAGCCAATATCATAAACTCATTTGTTGCTATCAATACAGCAACACAATTGTATCGCTCGCTGTTACTTTGTTTAGTATCGACTGACTCCTACTCCTCACATTTCTGTTTATATCGACTGACTCCTACTCCTCACATGCCTGTTTAGTGTCGACTGTCTCATATTCCTGACATGCATGTTTAGTGTCGACTGACTCCTACTCCAGACATGCCTGTTTAGTGTCGACTGACTCCTACTCCTGACATGCCTGTTTAGTATCGACTGACTTATACTCCTCACATGCCTGTTTAGTGTCGACCGACTCCTACTCCTCACATGCCTGTTTACTGTCGACTGACTCTTACTCCTCACATGCCTGTTTAGTGTCGATCGACTCCTACTCCTGACATGCCTGTTTAGTGTCGACTGACTCTTACTCGTGACATGCCTGTTTAGTGTCGACCGACTCCTACTTGTGATATGCCTGTTTAGTGTCGACTGACTCCTACTCCTCACATGCCTGTTTAGTGTCGACTGACTCTTACTCCTGACATGCCTGTTTAATGTCGACCGACTCCTACTCCTGACATGCCTGTTTAGTGTCGACCGACTCCTACTCCTGACATGCCTGTTTAGTGTCGACCGACTCCTACTCCTGACATGCCTGTTTAGTGTCGACTGACTCCTACTTGTGATATGCCTGTTTAGTGTCGACAGACTCCTACTCCTCACATGCCTATTTAGTGTCGACTGACTCCTACTTGTGATATGCCTGTTTAGTGTCGACTGACTCCTACTCCTCACATGCCTGTTTAGTGTCGACTGACTCCTACTTGTGATATGCCTGTTTAGTAGTCTTTGGGAAACCATAACAAAGAGTTTTGATACTATCAGCTTCATCTCGCAATGTGTGTACCCTGCCAACGCCAGCATCTTCTTCTTGTGTAAAGTTCCAATGATATCTGTCCGGTTCATTCCTGCAGTTTCACATCAACTATCTTATCATTACATTTTAATCCGACTATTCGGCGCAGGCACAACCTGATACAAACTTGGGCTCTTTTTGTTGCAGGTTTCGGTCTTTCCACTTGACAGAGCCATAAAATAAGACATTTCACAGGAGTTTACAATTTGTTTTTTTGTGTTGTACAATCTATTTTGATTTCCATAGATTCTCTAGCGGAATGAAAGCCCCCTTCTCCCCTCTTGTATTGTCAATGTGAAGATCATGTACCGTCGATTAACTATGCTGTTGTGTTGTGTTGTGTTGAGTTGTGTTATGTTGAGTTGTGTTGTGTTGTGTTGAGTTGTATTGTGTTGTGTTGTCCTGAGTTGTGTTTTGTTGAGTTGTCCTGATTTGTGTTGTGTTGAGTTGTCTTGAGTTGTGTTGTGTTGTGTTGTCCTGAGTTGTGTTGTGTTGAGTTGTCCTGAGTTGCGTTAAGTTGTCCTGAGTTGTGTTATGTTGAGTTTTCCTGAGTTGTGTTGAGTTGTCCTGAGTTGTGTTGTGTTGAGTTGTCCTGAGTTGTGTTGAGTTGTCCTGAGTTGGGTTGTGTTGAGTTGTCCTGAGTTGTGTTAAGTTGTCCTGAGTTGTGTTATGTTGAGTTTTCCTGAGTTGTGTTGAGTTGTCCTGAGTTGTGTTGAGTTGTCCTGAGTTGTGTTGAGTTGTCCTGAGTTGGGTTGTGTTGAGTTGTCCTGAGTTGTGTTGTGTTGTCCTGAGTTGTGTTGTGTTGAGTCGTCCTGAGTTGTGTTGAGTTGTCCTGAGTTGTGTTGAGTTGTCCTGAGTTGTTGAGTTGTCCTGAGTTGTGCTGTGTTGAGTTGTCCTGAGTTGTCCTGAGTTGTGTTGTGTTGAGTTGTCCTGAGTTGTGTTGTGTTGTCCTGAGTTGTGTTGTGTTGTCCTGAGTTGTGTTGTGTTGTCCTGAGTTGAATTGTGTTGTGCTGTCCTGAGTTGTGTTGTGTTGTCCTGAGTTGTGATGTGTTGTCCTGAGTTGTGTTGTGTTGTCCTAAGTTCTGTTGTGTAGTGTTGTCCTGAGTTGTGTTGTCCTGAGTTGTGTTGTGTTGTCCTGAGTTGTGTAGTGTTGTCCTGAGTTGTGTTGGGTTGTGTTGTCATGAGTTGTGTTGTGCTGTGTTGTCCTGAGTTGTGTCGTGCTGTCCTGAGTTGTGTTGTGTTGTCTTGAGTTGTGTTGTGTTGAGTTTTCCTGAGTTGTGTTGTGTTGTGTTGTCCTGAGTTGTGTTGTGTCGTCCTGAATTGTGTTGAGTTGTCCTGCGTTGTGTTGTGTTGTGTTGTCCTGAGTTGTGTTGTCCTGAGTTGTGTTGTGTTGTCCTGAGTTGTGTTGTGTTGTCCTGAGTTGTGTTGTGTTGTCTTGAGTTGTGTTGTGTTGTCCTGAGTTGTGTTGTCTTGTTCTGAGTTGTGTTGTGTTGTGTTGTCCTGAGTTGTGTTGTGTTGTCCTGAGTTGTGTTGTGTTGTCCTGAGTTGTGTTGAGTTGTCCTGAGTTGTGTTGTGTTGTGTTGTCCTGAGTTGTGTTGTCCTGAGTTGTGTTGTGTTGTCCTGAGTTGTGTTGTGTGGTCCTGAGTTGTGTTGTGTTGTCTTGAGTTGTGTTGTGTTGTCCTGAGTTGTGTTGTCTTGTTCTGAGTTGTGTTGTGTTGTGTTGTCCTGAGTTGTGTTGTGTTGTCGTTAGTTGTGTTGTGTCGTCCTGAGTTGTGTTGTGTTGTCCTGAGTTGTGTTGTGTTGTCCTCAGTTGTGTTGTGCTGAGTTGTCTTGAGTTGTGTTGTGTTGTGGTGTCCTACGTTGTGTTGTGTTGTGTTGTCCTGAGTTGTGTTGTGTTGTGTTGTCCTGAGTTGTGTTGTGTTGTCCTGAGTTGTGTTGTGTTGTCCTGAGTTGTGTTGTGTTGAGTTGTTCTGAGTTGTGTTTTCCTGAGTTGTGTTGTCTTGTCCTGAGTTGTGTTGTGTTGTCCTGAGTTGTGTTGTGTTGTCCTGAGTTGTGTTGTGTTGTCCTGAGTTGTGTTGTGTTGTCCTGAGTTGTGTTGTGTTGAGTTGTCCTGAGTTGTATTGTCTTGCGAATTCGAGAGATGAACGTGCGTCCGGATGATTTGGATAGCTAGCAGTCATAGAACTAAGAACTCATTTTAAAACATCGGCATACATAAATTAAAGATCATGTTAATACATACATTATAGATCATGTTGAGAAGCGCGTGGCCGAATGGTTTCGCAGCTTGCCTGCCGACAAGGAGGGCAGCGGGTCGAATCGCCGGTATGGTATATGTTGTTTTTCTGTTTGGGATGACATAAACAACATACCCAGCACAAGACGTGACGACTGCAGCGGCGAAGCGGCCTCTATTCCTCAGCCTTCAAAACCCCTCGACTACTCCGGCAATGGGAAAAACGTCGTATAACATTAATGACAGTAACAGTATAAATCACGTTAATGCATAAAGTGAAAATCATGCAAATAAGTAAAGTAAAAATCATGTTAGTCCATAAAGTAAAGATCCTGTTAATACATAAATTGGAGCCGCTTAGTACAGTGGTTAGCGAGCCGGCTTCGCATCTGAGTAGTCCTTGGTTCATTCCCCATTTGAGGCAAACATGTTTTTCAGACCGCAACGGTCCCGGGTCCACCCAGCCTCAAATACCGGTTCAGTCCGAGAAGTAAAAGCGGCGAGGGGGAGGAGATGGCTACCGCCCTCATATATCCGAGCCTTTGAAATGTGAGATCGCCAACATCTCATACCCGTACGGCAGTAATGCTACGGGTTTACTTTACTAATATTCAAATTAAAGATCCTGTTAATACAACAATTAAAGATCATGTTAATACAAAAATTAAAGATCATGTTAATACAAAAATTAAAGATCATGTTAATACAAAAATTAAAGATCATGTTAATACAAAAATTAACGATCACGTTAATACAAAAATTAAAGATCATGTTAATACAAAAATTAAAGATCATGTTAATACAAAAATTAAAGATTCTGTTAATACAAAAATTAAAGATCCTGTTAATACAAAAATTAAAGATCCTGTTAATACAAAAATTACAGATATTTTTCTTGCAAAAGGCACGTTATGGCTGATATGGTCAACCCAATTCCCTGCCAAATTTACTTACACAAATTATTTTGGTATCCAATTTTTTGAGGCTGTGTCGACCTCAGGATCCATTTTGCGATTAAAAACATCAACTGGGGTCCCAACCCTGACAGATCGGGTGGAACGCCAGTGCCCTAACTACTGCGCTACCTCGACTCTTTCGGTAACGCATACATTAGGTTGTCTGTCCGAATACAAATAAAACATATCATGCACATTGCGTGACGGCTACTGTGGAAAGTGGCCTTTATTACCTTTTTTATTACCCTACTACTATTTTTGTATCTAGTGGACCACCAGAAAATGGAAGCAACACTATAATGATAGCTTGTGTGTTTCTGGATCGATATTTGTGTACTTTGAGCTTGCGATTTGATGGGGTTTGTTGATGGAAATAGCAGAAGTCGTTAAACTTGTCTTTGAAGAAAGCTGTCACTTAACTAGATAATAAAAGATGGCTAATGGAGACTGCTTATAAAAGAGACAACAGGTAATTTAATCACAGTTTCCTTAATGGGAACTCACGACAGAAGGGAAGAAATGGACGCTGACAAAAAACTCACGAGATAGGATCAATAAACGGAGAGATATAACAAGAGAATCTATTTTAAGAATTTAAGGATTACGGCAAAAAAAAAGTGTAAAAACGAGAAATATAATTTTTATATTGAGCCTTGTAGAATATGTATGTATGTATGTATGTATGTATGTATGTATGTATGTATGTATGTATGTATGTATGTATGTATGTATGTATGTATGTATGTATGTATGTATGTATGTATGTATATATGTATGTATGTATGTATGTAATGCGATGCGATGCGATGCGATCCTATGCGATGCGATGCGATGCGATGTGATGCGATGCGATGCGATGTGATGTGATGTGATGTGACTTCATCCAACGCCAGGTTCAGTTCCACTGAGGAAGAAGTCGACCGGGCAATCAGTTCATTATCTATAGGAAAAGCTCCAGGAGCTGATACAATACCAGCAGAGGTATATAAGACAGCTGGCCCATCCCTCACCAGAAGGATCACTGCACTCTTCTGTCACATGTGGGCTGAAGAAAAAATTCCGCAGGAGCTAAAGGACGCCTCAATCGTTCAACTGTACAAAAGAAAAGGCAACCGCCAGGAATGCGACAATCATCGAGGAATATCGCTACTCTCCGTAGCAGGCAAGATCCTAGCGCGCTTACTGCTAAACAGGCTCAACAAATACCTTGAACAAAGCCAGCACCTCCCAGAAAGCCAATGTGGATTCAGAGCCGGAAGAGGAACTGTGGACATGATTTTTGCCGCTCGCCAAGTACAAGAGAAGTGTCGAGAACAAAATCATGCCTTGTACACCACATTTACTGATTTGACAAAGGCATTTGATACAGTAAACAAAGGAGGGCTGTGGATAATAATGTCTAAGTTTGGCTGCCCCAACTAGTTCATAACCATGGTGAAACAGCTTCACGAAGGCATGTGTGCTCGTGTACTGGACAGCGGTACAATCTCTAAAACGTTTCTAGTATCAAACGGAGTAAAACAAGGATGAGTACTCGCCCCAACTTTGTTCAGCATGATGTTCGCGGCCACGATGACAGACGCCATCAGATTACTGGAGCTTGAAATATCCATAAAGTACCGCACAGATGGCAAATTACTCAATCCCAGAAGAATGAAGGCCAAAACCAAAGTGGCCGCGACATAATCAGGGAACTTGTATTTGCTGACGACTGCGCTCTAATGAGCAACTCCGAACTGAACATGCAGGTTGGAATGGACCAGTTCTCTGCAGAATGCGAAAATTTTGGCCTGACCATAAATGCCAAAAAAACAGAGGTCATATTCCAACCAGCACCAGGCATGCCGTACACAAAACCAGAGACTACAGTCAGCGGGCAGACGCTGAATGCCGTAGACAAATTCACATATCTGGGCAGCAAGCTGTCGAGATCTGTCAGCCTAGACGATGAGGTGGCAAGCAGAATAGAAAAGGCCAGAACAGCCTTTGGTAGAATGCGCTCGATGGTCTGGGCACGTCGTGGCATCAGCATCAAGACCAAACTCAAAGTCTACCGTGCAACCATCATTCCAACCCTACTATACGCTTGCAAAAGCTGGACTGTATACTCTGGACATGCAAGGAGGTTAAACCACTTCCACACAGGATGCCTGAGGCGAATATTCCACATCCGATTGCAAGATCGTGTCACTGACATCGAGGTTCTCACGAGGGCTAACATGCCCAGCATCTATGCACTGCTAGAGACAGCACTACCAGGATGGGCCGGACACCTTGTCCGTATGTCAGACGAGCGGCTCCCAAAAAAGCTTCTCTACGGCGAGCTGAGAGAGGGATGGCGCGAGAGAGGGCGCCCAAACAAACGTTTTAAAGACGGTTTGAAGGACTCACTGAAAAGTTGCCAGATAGACATCGACACCTGGAATGTCTTGCGCAAAACAGATCTGACTGGAGAAGCGCAGTCAAATCGGATGTAGCTACCGGCGAAGACAACCGTGTTGTGAAAGCCCAGAGCAGACGCGAGACGCGGAAATCCCGAGTAGCGGGAACACCCTCACCTTCTACAAACCTCGTGTGCCCGATATGTAGCAGATGTTTTCGTGCCCGCATTGGTCTGTTCAGCCACATGCGCACCCACACCCAACAGGGAAATCTGTGACAAGGATGATGTCGGCGTTCCTCATCGACAACGATGGACAGCTATTATTATGTAATGTGGTGTGGTGTGGTGTAATGTGGTGTAATGTGGTTTAATGTGGTATAATGTGGTGTTGTGTGGTATAATGTGGTGTCGTGTGGAGTTGTGTAATGTGATGTGATGTGGTGTGATGTGGTGTGATGTGATGTGATATGATGTGGTGTGATGTGATGTGGTGTGATGTGGTGTGGTGTGGTGTGATGTGGTGTGATGTGGTGTGGTGTGGTGTGATGTGATGTGGTGTGTGGTGTGGTTTGGTGCAGGGTGCGGGGTGGGGTGTGGTGTGGTGCGTGGCGTGGCGTGGCGGGGCTGGGTGTGGTGTGGTGTGGTGCGTGGCGTGGCGGAGTGGGGCGGGGTGGAGCGTGGTGTTGGAATATATATATATATATATATATATATCATCATCATCATGTAGCATGTCCTTTGTAGAACGTCGCTCCCATCACAGTCTGTCTGAAAGAAACTCGTTCCCTTGCCAAAATTCCAGCTTCCGCCACTGTCATACTCAGGCACTTCTGGATATCTTGGTTCCATCGTCTTCTTGGTCTACCCCTTCCTCTTTTGCCTGGCACCATACCTTCCATCACCGTCCTCTCAAGACCGTTGTGTCTCTTGATGTGACCAAAGTATCTGCATTTTCTAGCCAAAATGGAATTGATAAACCAGTTGTCCTCTATGCTCAACTCTTGCCGAATGTCTACATTTGTTATTTTCTCTGTTCAGGGTATTCTGAGGATCTTTCTGTAACATTTTGACTCGAAGGATTCGATTCTTTGTCTAGAAGTTTTGGTAATCGTCAATACTTCTCAGCCATAAGCTGCCACAGGAATAACACAGGCTCTCAAGACTTTTACTTTTACTTTTATCGTTTTGTTGGTGCCCTGCCATAATTTCTTCAGGCTGTTCAGTCTCTGCATTGCCATAGCTAGTCTTCTTCTGATTTCTTTCGAGCAGTCACCATTTTTATCGATTCTGGAGCCCAGATATTCAAAATGTGTAACCTGATCTATTTCCTCACCACCCACTGTAAATTGATGCTGACATTGTGTTTTATCGGTGGTCATTATCTTTGTTTTGTTTATGTTTATGAACAGATTTTGATCTTTACTATGTCCATTAACGGCTGAAAGTAGCTGCTCTAGCCCTTCCGCACTTTTTGATAGTATCACTGTGTCATTTGCGTATCGTAACTCTGGAATCTCGTACCTCCCAATCGTAAATGGGTCGAAACTTTCAATGTTCTCATCTGCTCGTACATTTCTCATTATACATTCTGCATATATGTTGTACAGATAAGGTGAGAGGATACATCCCTGTCGGACTCTCTTTTGTACTGCAAACCAATCTGATGTTTGCCCAGATATATTATTTATATATATGTTATTTATATATTATATATATATATATATATATATATATATATATATATATATATATATATATATATATATATATATATATAAATATATATATATATATAAATATATAAATATATATATATATATATATATATATATATATATATATATCGTTATACTCGTGAATACGTGTTGTGCTGTGCTGTGTCGTGTTGTGTTAAAAACGAATATAACTAACAAGAAGCATGAACTATATTTTTAATGGCATATACCTTGAAGATAAAAATGTTCAAAATGACAGCCATTGATAGCAGAACATCATATGCAAGGCAGTAGTACAGATCGACAAACACCAGAATTGGTTTCCATCGGAAACCACTCTAAAATTCCAGCTGTCTGTCAAGGTCGTATTCAGTCAACCGTGAAGCAACCTGGGAATAGAGGGATTACATTTCGATCACACCAACATATGATGGGCGTTTGTTTTGCTTTCACCTACCTCACGCGCAGCTTGCTGTATGGACTTCCGTGGGGATCTCGTTAAAGACGGCAACATGACCTCCGCAATTATTTCTTTCATGTGCGTTCTCCTCCTGCCGCACCGTCCCTTCTTTACATTGTATATTATTATGCCCTCCGTCGTCTCTGCACATTAAATATCATGTCCTACATCGTCTCTGCACAGTATATCATTTTGTCCTCCCTCGTGTCTGCACAGTATATCATTTTGTCCTCCCTCGTGTCTGCACATTATATCATTCTGTTCTCCTTCGTCTCTGCACAGTATATCATTCTGTCCTCCCTCGTCTATGCACAGTATATCCTTATGTCCTTGCTCGTCTCTGCACAGTATATCATTCTATCCTCCTTGGCCTCTGCACAGTACATCATTCTGTCCTCCCTCGTCTCTGAACAGTATATCATTCTATCCTCCCTCGTGTCTGCACAGTATATCATTATGTTCTCCGTGTCTCTGCACAGTATATCATTCTATCCTCCCTGTCTCTGCACGGTATACCATTTTGTCCTCCCTCGTGTCTGCACAGTGTATCATTCTGTTCTCCTTCATCTCTGCACAATATATCATTCTGTCCTTCCTCGTCTATGCACAGTATATCATTATGTCCTTGCTCGTCTATGCACAGTATATCATTCTATCCTTCTTCGCTTCTGCACAGTAGCTCCTGCTGTCCTCCCTCGTGTCTGCACAGTATATAAATTTGTCCTTGCTCGTCATTGCACAGTATATCATTCTGTTCTCCCTCGTCTCTGAACAGTATATCATCCTGTACTCCCTCGTATCTGCACAGCATATCATTATGTCCTTGCTCGTCTCTGCACAATTTATCATTCTATCCTCCCTCGCCTCTGCACAGTATATCATTCTGTCCTCTTTCGTCTCTGCACATTATATCATTCTGTCCTCCATCGTCTCTGCAAAGTATATCATTATGTCCTCCCTGTCTCTTCCCAGTATATCATTCTGTTCGCCCTGTCTCTGCACAGTATATCATTATGTTATCCCTGTCTCTGCACAGTATATCATTCTGTCCTCCCTCGTGTCTGCATAGTATATCATTCTGTCCTCCCTTGTGTCTGCACAGTATATCATTCTGTTCTCCCTCGTGTCTGCACAGTATATCATTCTATCCTCCCTCGTGTCTGCACAGTTTATCATTCTGTTCTCCCTCGTGTCTGCACAGTATATCATTCTGTCCTCCCTCGTGTCTGCACAGTATATCATTCTGTTCTCCCTCGTGTCTGCACAGTATATCATTCTGTTCTCCCTCGTGTCTGCACAGTATATCATTCTGTTCTGCCTCGTCTCGGCTCATCAATAACATGTTCACATTCTCAAAAACACTTTAAAATCTAATTACGTTTCACGACAGAAAACTTGTTTAGTACACGAATGCACTTTGCCATGGACTAAACAAAGCAGAATTACTGAAGTCGATCGCACATACTCAACGTAATCATAACAGGGTCAACTACAAGCAGCCCAAACATGTTCTCTTTAAAGTGTAACCATTACTTTGGAACACACATACACACACACACACACACACACGCACACACACACACACACACGCGCACGCACGCACACAGACACGCACGCACGCACGCTCACGCAGGCACGCTCCCACGCACGCAATTTATTTAATGTATCTGTTTCTGCGATCTTCTTATAAACCTGTATTAAGTCACCACGAATTCTTCTCTTTTCCAGACACTGTAGGTCGGTTTTTATTTCCTCCTAACTGTGATTATGTATTCCCACTATCAGCTTAGTCGCTTTTTTTTTTGTTTCCTTTCCAGCATGTTTATATTCCCGCGATGATGAGGACTCCACACCTGTACACAGTACTCCAATCTAGGTATAACTAATGCCTTATACAGTTTGACTATCAATTCCTACTCCTATGTATAATATTTATTGTTACCCAACTCGCACCTAAACTTTGGATTTGCCTTTTTCACTGCTACATGGTTTTGCTCACTCACCTTACCTGTATGATCTATTATAACCTGAACTTGCTCACTCACCTTACCTGTATGATCTATTATAACCTGAACTTGCTCACTCACCTTACCTGTATGATCTATTATAACCTGAACTTGCTCACTCACCTTACCTGTATGATCTATTATAACCTGAACTTGCTCACTCACCTTACCTGTATGATCTATTATAATGCCTACGTCCCTGTCGTTTTTTATTTTTCGAATATTATTCTCTGCCATTCTGTAATTATGTTCCATATTGGATCTACCTATGTGGATGACTGCATATTTATCTACATTAAACTCCATTTGCCAGCTTACAGACCATTCATGAATTTTATCTAAATCAGACCTAAATATATCCACTTCCGCTTTAAATGAGACACTATTGCATATTTTTGCTTCATCCGCAAATTTTGCAATCATGGATACCATATCAATGTCCAAATCGTTTATATATATCAAGAACAAAATTGGTCATAAAACCGAGCCCTGTGTCACTCCACTTTTCACTTCACTCCACTCAGAGTACTCCTTATTTATGCCCACTCTCTGCCCCCTTCCCATAACCAATTTTCAATCCATTTTGCAACTTCCGCACCTATTCCATGGGGTTTTAACTTTCGAAATAATCTTTGATGAGGTACTCACTCAAAAGCCTTAGCAAAATCAAGATAAATAACATCCACTGGCTCCCCTTTATCTATCATTTGAGTAACCTCCTCCATGAATTCTAATAGATTTGTTAAGAATGATCTCCCTCTAGTAAGCCCATGCTGACTTTTTCTGATTAGATTAAATTTGTCTAAATGCATTACAATGTTTTCTTTGATTATTGACTCTAACAATTTACAGACTTTGCTCGTTAAACTCAATGGTCTATAATTTGCTGGATCTGATTTTTTTCCCCTTTTCGAATAAGGGAATCACTCCTGCATCTTTCCAATCCTGTGGAACAATCTTTTTTGCAAGTTATTGATAACATAACAAAGCCAATTTTTGTTGCTGGTTGGTCTCTAATTTCAAACAGCAATTTTGGATGAATACCATCTTGATCTGGATATTTACCCACTTTCAACCCCTTCAATTTTGTATAGATACAGATTGATCTTAATCCCGCTGTATCCATGTCTCTTTAAAAAATATCTAAAAGCTCTGAGATCTTGGAGCAGTCCTCTTTTGTGTAGACTGTGCCAAAGTACTGATTGAGCAGATTAGCTTCCACCCTATTCTCATTTATTATTTTTTTATGTGCTGTCTATAAGAGGGCCTACTTTGTATTTCGTTATTTGATTTCTAACATAAGAAAATAAGCTTTTGCTATCAGTCTTGATCATCTGAGCAAGTTTTGTTCCGAAGTCTATTTGTGCTGTTTTATTCACTTTCTGAGCTATGTTCTGCTTGTCCAAAAAATTATAATATGTTTCTTTTGATTTACCTGCCTCTTTATATTTTTTCCATCCTTTTTATTTAGCTCTTTTACATTTAACTACAAATCTAGTTAGCCACTTTTGACGCTTGGGTTTTACCTCCCTACATGGAAAACATTCCTCTTTTAGCTTTTCTAGAACTATTTTAAAACTCTCTAACTCAAGTTCAACATCTGTTCCTCCGACAATATCTTTCCAGATTATGAAGCTTGCTACCGCTTTCATCCTCTTAACATCTGCCTTAGAGTAGTAGTATGTTCGCGTGTTTATGTTTATTTCTTTCTCTGCTATAAATATCAACGGATGATTTGATGGTCACTTGAGCTAAACAGTTCCACAACGGTAACGTTGTCAATCATATTTTCATCTGTAAAATCTAAGTTGAGTGTGTTTTTGCCTTTGGTGACTGCTTCTACATGTTAAATTAAATACTTGGCAGTTATGCACTTAACAAAAGATTTTGGCTCTACAATGCTTCTGCCAAATCCCATTTCATTTCTGGAAAGTTAAATTCCCCATTAATAATAATTTCACATCACTTGCCTTTGCTATGCCACCAATCAGCTCCTCGTCTTCCTCTTTTTGACTTGATGGACATCTGAAGGATACTCTAATCACTGTTTTTTCGCCCCCACTTTCTATTTCTCCCGATACACTTTTATTTTTTACCACATGATAAATCATCTTTGATCGTTATATTAAGTGAATTTGCACAGTATACTAAAAGGCCACATTCCTTAGCGTATCTCCAACTCCCCTATCTTTCCTTAACATTGAATATCCCTCAATTTCAAGCTCACTATCTGCAATGTCCTCATATGTCCATGATTCTGTTAACCCTACTATATCTGGTTTTTCTTCTTTTACACACAGTTCCAATTCTTGTCTTTTATTTACTATGCTCTCTGATAGAAAATATGACACCGTGTCAATGTGTAGAGAACTGCAGCGCATGGTAGGACAAGATTGTGAGAACAAGGCAAATTATGTCGAAAGATAGGTCTTTACGTCACATGAGGGGGATATAGCTATAACTGAAATGGTCAGAAGAGCAAAATGTCGAAAACAGAACGTCAAAATGAGGATCATCGAAAACGGCAGACTCTGGTATTTCTAACATGTGAGAGGAGAAACACCTACAAACTGGAACATGATCCCAATACTCAAGCGTGCTATTGTAACTGGGTCAAACTATCATAGCCAACACTGCACGCCACATAACATGAAACACATTGCCGTTCTGAGTGGATGGGTACGTGGATTAACGTGTGGGGCTGGATGACATCCTCTTGGACAGGGCATCTGCATCCACCTATTAGCCGAATAATTAATCCATCACAAAAACTCAAATATTAAATCTGCTTGCCTCGGGTTCATAAAAGTTATTCAAGCATATATTTCACGCCTAATTTGTGAAAATGTATTTCTTCAATGCCTTAGATTCGATTATCCCGTATATAAATGCAAACTTTCTTAAACGTAAAATACAAAACAGTTCATTAAGAAGACTGCTGACTAATGTCTATTTATGTGATGTCATGTGTTTGGTCGCTTGCAGCTACTAGTCTTAGCTTGGGCGAATATCGCGAGACAAGCCAGAATCAATCCTCACACTGATGGGATGTCCTGTCGATGGCCGCCTTACAACTTGTAGCTTAAAAGTGGATGATCATCGCGCGACAAACCAGCACAATCCTCACGCAGGGGACGACGTGGGCTTGTGGTTAAGTGACACGGCTCACAACCCAAAGGTGCTGGGTTCGATCCCCATCACAGCACGAGCCGTCACCTCGGGGAAGCAAAGCCTTTGAAAATGCAGGAGTAAACATACCATTACATAAAATGCAAGCCGAAGTCGGATGCACTGGGTCGACAGGCGCAAAGTAAAAACCACAGTTCAACACACACTGACTTGGGGAATAGAAACAAATAAGTGGAACACAATGAACAGAAAAACACAAATTCTCACCCTGATGGGTAGTCCTGTCTATGGCCGCTTACAGCTTGTAGCCTTAGGTTGAACGATCATCACGCGACAAGCCGGTATAAAATCCTCACACTAATTTATGGCTGTAACGTCACGGCAAAAATGTTTCCTCAAGAAAAAGAAAAGATCAATAATAGTTATATGTGCTTGAGTGTTGGAACCTTAATTGAATTGCTTCCTTCACTGGGTACTATAAGGTCCTTACTGCGGTGATAGAGCAGGTCAAACCGCAACTCCATGCGTGCAATAATAGGCTACTAAAGAGAGTTGTAAATGAACATACCAACGTCATTGCGTAAAGTAAATTGCTGTGCATCCGACTTCAGCATGCATTTTATGTTGGGGTCTGCTTCCTCCTGTATTATCTAGGTTTTTGCTTCCCCGAGGTAACGGCTGGTACTGTGATGGGGATCGAACCCAGCACCTTCTGCTTGTGAGCCGAGTCATTTTTAACAACTAGCCCACGCCGTCCACACATTTCTATATAAACCAACCATACTGAAGCAGGCAAATGAGATCAATTGTAGTGTTGGTTCGATGCTCTGTCTGGAGGGCTAAACACACCAGATAGTTGAACAAGGATAGCTGACTGTGGCCAACCGTCCACTGACTGACGTGGCCGATCTTGCCCGGAGAAGGCTGCCGACACCTGTCATGTGCTAACATCTATCCATGTGTACTTTCTGTCCATCATCTGCATTTGGGTATTTGTTTTGTTGCCTTGTACATGTGACCTGGTTATGTGATCAGACCATTCGCTGTTGAGTAAGCAGTTGAGAGATGTGACTGAGGGATGAGACATCTGTTGGGAACTGTCGTAACGGGTGGTGGATGAGCCATCTGTTGGTGACTGTCGTGGAGAATGGAGGCGTGGATGAGACGTTCGTTGGTGACTGTAGTGGGGGTGGATGGAAGAAACATCTGTTGGTGACTATCGTGTCGTGGGGGTGGGGGAGTTTTAGAAGGGTGGGAAATGAGATATGTGTTGGTGATTGTTGTGGGGAGGGTTAGGAGGGGGGGAGATGAGACATGTGTTGGTGATTGTCGTGTCGTGGGGGAGAAGGTTAGGAGGGTGGGAGATGAGACATCTGTTGGTGATTGTTCTCTCACTAACAAAAACAATATACCATTATACTACTAAACAAACTCTGCCAATCTGGGAAGGGGGAGGGGGGGGGGTGTTGGATGGGTGACATTCAGATGCGGCTGCAACATTTAGAGAGACATGGAACCGGGAATAGTTATCTAATACAAATGTATCCTGGGGTACTTCCAAATTAGAGTGATGGCTAAGTCAGACAACCAACAGAAGAACATTGAGCAGCCATGTTGTTGATTGAGACTATAAAATACGCTGCACAGATGAACTCAGACTGGCTAGGAGAGTGGCTGAGAGACTGGCTAGGAGAGTGGCTGAGAGACTGGCTAGAAAAGTGGCTGAGAGACTGGCTAGGAGAGTGGCTGAGACTGGCTAGAAAAATGGCTGAGAGACTGGCTAGGAGAGTGGCTGAGAGACTGGCTAGAAAAGTGGCTGAGAGACTGGCTAGGAGAGTGGCTGAGAGACTGGCTAGGAGAGTGGCTGAGAGACTGGCTAGGAGAGTGGCTGAGAGACTGGCTAGGAGAGTGGATGAGAGACTGGCTAGGAGAGTGGCTGAGAGACTGGCTAGGAGAGTGGCTGAGAGACTGGCTAGGAGAGTGGCTGAGAGACTGGCTAGGAGAGTGGCTGAGAGACTGGCTAGAAAAGTGGCTGAGAGACTGGCTAGGAGAGTGGCTGAGACTGGCTAGAAAAGTGGCTGAGAGACTGGCTAGGAGAGTGGCTGAGAGAATGGCTAGAAAAGTGGCTGAGAGACTGGCTAGGAGAGTGGCTGAGAGACTGGCTAGGAGAGTGGCTGAGAGACTGGCTAGGAAAGTGGCTGAGAGACTGGCTAGGAGAGTGGCTGAGAGACTGGCTAGGAGAGTGGCTGAGAGACTGGCTAGAAAAGTGGCTGAGAGACTGGCTAGGAGAGTGGCTGAGAGACTGGCTAGGAGAGTGGCTGAGAGACTGGCTAGAAGAGTGGCTGAGAGACTGGCTAGGAGAGTGGCTGAGAGACTGGCTAGGAGAGTGGCTGATAGACTGGCTAGGAGAGTGGCTGAGAGACTGGCTAGAATAGTGGCTGAGAGACTGGCTAGGAGAGTGGCTGAGACTGGCTAGAAAAGTGGCTGAGAGACTGGCTAGGAGAGTGGCTGAGAGAATGGCTAGAAAAGTGGCTGAGAGACTGGCTAGGAGAGTGGCTGAGAGACTGGCTAGGAGAGTGGCTGAGAGACTGGCTAGGAAAGTGGCTGAGAGACTGGCTAGGAGAGTGGCTGAGAGACTGGCTAGGAGAGTGGCTGAGAGACTGGCTAGAAAAGTGGCTAAGAGACTGGCTAGGAGAGTGGCTGAGAGACTGGCTAGGAGAGTGGCTGAGAGACTGGCTAGGAGAGTGGCTGAGAGACTGGCTAGGAAATTGGCTGACAGTGGGAAGAAAGCTGATAGGCTGACAACAGTTTGTGTGTGGGTGAGTTTGCAGAGTGACTGAACCAGCTTTCGGAACGATATGTGTTCTGATTATATATTTATGTACATATCGACTGAAGTGACTTTCTGATCCGACTATATGTGACGTGATCTAATTACATATGAATGCACAGATCGCCTGAGGATACGTGAACCGATTGTATGTGTATGTACAGATCACCTGGCTGAAGGTGATCTGCTTATATGATAATGCACAGATCGACTGAGGACGTAATTCGATCGTGAGGATGAGTTTGTGATTGTGTGTTGAGTGTGCAGACAAGAGGAGTGCTGCGGAAGATCCTGGATTATGTAGTTTGGTGAAACATCAAAAGCTATTGCTTAAATACGTTCTATGTAGTTCAATATATATATATATATATATATATATATATATATATATATATATATATATATATATATATTTATATATATATATATGTATATATATATATATATATATATATATATATATATATATATATATATATTAAGATTATTTACTTTAGATGTACTTTACTCTTTTTGTTGATATGTATGTTAATAAATGAAAATTGTATGTTTCCATTCAAGATAGCGGTTACTGCGTTTGACTGTGTGAAGTCGTGTCGTGTTGTAGATAAGTAAACTACTCAGCAAAACCCAGACTCTGCCACATATTTTATTTTGGATTGAGTGACCAGGATATCTCTGGTAGGATATATACTACGCAACTGAACTGTTACTTTAATTCCCAAAGGATCACAATGTGTTTGATGTCTGTGAAAACTACCGACACATTTTCCGAACTCGACTGAGTTTATTCGATCAATTATGTTTCATTTCCAACTGATCAGCAAGTGCATAATATATATGGAATCTACAGATACCTTTGTCCTGATCTTGACTCTGTGGTTTCAAGTGAACATATTTACATCTTGTATCGCTTGACAGGATGTCCAACATTTGCACCAATAGGCAGATTTGAAATTGTTCCTGATGTGTAATCACATTTCTGTCTTTAGTCTTCTACTTTTAACATATCTTTAGCTCCGCCTAAACAAAGATGGCTGTAGTCATAAGGTACTCTAGCCCTCCTTATTGACTGGTCAGCAATCAATCTTACCCAGCCATTCCCTCTTGGAATCCTATCGGCTACCATGGTTACTTGTCATTCTGTCATTCTAAACGTGCCAGTCTGACGTCCTATTAATTGTCACCTAACTCCTTTACCCGCACTCTAGGCTATGCTACTCAACACACTCTACCACTCTACCACTCAACACATTCTACCTCTCTACGACTCAGAAATTCTACTAATCCACAACTCAACAACTATACCCTTTTACTACTCAACAAATTCTACCCATCCTCCACTCAACAAACTCTACCACTTTACTACTCAACAAATTCAACTTTTCCTCCACTCAACAAACTCTACCACTTTACTACTCAACAAATTCTACCTCTCCTCCACTAAACAAACTCTACCTATCCCCAACTCAACAAACTCTACCTCTCCCACACTCAGCAAACTCTACCTCTCCTCCACTCAACAAACTCTACCTCTCCTCCACTCAACAAACTCTACCTCTCCTCCACTCAACAAACTCTACCTCTCCTCCACTCAACAAACTCTACCTCTCCTCCACTCAACAAATTCTACCTCTCCCCCACTCAACAAACTCTACCTCTCCTCCACTCAACAAATTCTACCTCTCCCCCACTCAACAATCTCTATCTCTCCTCCACTCAACAAGCTCTACCTCTCCCCCACTCAACAAACTCTACCTCTCCTCCACTCAATGAACTCTACCTCTTCCCCAGTCAACAAACTCTACCTCTCCTCCACTCAACAAACTCTACCTCTCCACCACTCAACAAACTATATCTCTCCTCAACAGACTCTACCTCTCCCCCACTCAACAAACTCGACCTCTTCCCCACTCAACAAACTCTACCTCTCCCCCACTCAACAAACTCTACCTCTCCTCCACTCAACAAACTCTACCTCTCATCCACTCAACAAACTCTACCTCTCCTCCACTCAACAAACTCTACCTCTCCTCCACTCAACAAACTCTACCTGTCCTCCACTCAACAAACTCTACCTCTCCTCCACTCAACAAACTCTACCTCTCCCCCACTCAACAATCTCTACCTCTCCTCCACTCAACAAGCTCTACCTCTCCCCCACTCAACAAACTCTACCTCTCCTCCACTCAATAAACTCTACCGCTTCCCCACTCAACAAACTCTACCTCTCCTCCACTCAACAAACTCTACCTCGCCACCACTCAACAAACTCTATCTCTCCTCAACAGACTTTACCTCTCCCACACTCAACAAACTCTACCTCTTCCCCACTCAACAAACTCGACCTCTTCCCCACTCAACAAACTCTACCTCTCCCCCACTCAACAAACTCTACCTCTCCTCCACTCAACAAACTCTACCTGTCCTCCACTCAACAAATTCTATCCCTCCCCCACTCAACAAACTCTACCTCTCCTCCACTCAACAAACTCTACCTCTCCCCCACTCAACAAACTCTACCTCTCCCTCACTCAACAAACTCTACCTCTCCCCCACTCAACAAACTCTACCTCTCCCCCACTCAACAAACTCTACCTCTCCCCCACTCAACAAACTCTACCTCTCCCCCACTCAACAAACTCTACCACTCTACGACTCAGACCACCATAGTCCTTCTTGAATTAAATAAAACATAATAACGAACACGTGCTTCAAAAGAAAACAAACACAGACATGCCAGAAGATGTCACACAAATGCCATACACCTCACATATTCACACCTGGCCTTATCCTAAAGTTCAACAAACACATTTCTCAATACCGCTATTTACCATTTTTATTTTAGAAACAGATGACAGGTTATTTGATTGGTTGAATGCGTGTCAAAAGAATCGTGGAATCCTGGATTGGGAGTAATCATTGTTGACATATACAAAAAAGCGAAAAAATTCGAGATATATTTTTTAATTGCTTTAATTTTTAATCACGTTTCAATCTAAACTATAGATGGAACCCGGCCGAGGCGAAAACGTATTATTACACGCTCGGTGATATGTTAACAAAGGGTTAATTGTTCGCCCATTATCGCTGTGTCAGTTTGATCGCTGACGTACGTGGTTCGCGTTTTAGCACGAACTTGATAAAATGGACTCCCGTACACATAATTTCTATATCTCTGACATGTCAGTATGGAGGTGTCTTCAGAGACTAACAGAGATGTGCGATACTTGTCTATAGCATGACAGCTTTTACTGAAACTTCATAGTCAAACCTGGATCCGATCTGTAATATTTACTTGTAATCATTAGAGCCAGATCTGTTATATAGAGGCAAATAATGGACAATGAATAAACAAATACGATACAGGGAGATCACGGAAGTGGTTTCAAAGAAGTGGCATGGATTGATAATATCAGGGTTAAAATTGTATTATGAAAGAATGTTACACCTGCTTTCATCGCCTGTTGAAATGAGTGCAAAGCTTAGATGAAATGACATTAATCCTTCCTTATACCCCTGAAAGAACCAGCGAGGGTGTTCTGCGTTATGACAATGTGGATATTTGCCGTACAGCAAACAACATGCTGGGAACATGCGTTTTTCTTTCATCATTTTATGACACAAGGATGGTTGGAATAAACCATGACAACCGGTGAGAGAGAGGTTGAAGCAAAACATGACAACCGGTGAGAGGAGGGTTTCAGCAAACCATGACAATTGGTGAGAGTAGGGTTAGAGCAAACCATGACAACCGGTGAGAGGGGGGTTGGAGCAAAACTTGACAATCGGTGAGGGGAGGGTTGGAGCACAACATGACAACCTGTGAGTGGAGGGTTGATGCACACCATGACAACCGGTGAGAGGAAGGATTGGCGCAGACCATGATAACAGGTGAGAAGAGAGGAGGGTTCGAACACATCATGACAACACGTGAGATGAGAGGACGGTTAGAGAACACGATTACAACATGTGAGAAGAGAGGAGGGTTGAAACACACCATGACAACAGGTAAGAGGATGGGGTGGGTGGTTGGAGCACAGCATGACAACAGGTGAGAAGAATGTTGGAGCACACCGTGACAACAGATGAGAGGAAGGTTAGAGCACACCATGCCAACAGGTGAGAGGAAGGTTAGAGCACACCATGCCAACAGGTGAGAGGGAGGTTAGAGTACACCGGGACAACAGGTGAGAGGAAGATTAGACCACAGCTTGACAATAGGTGAGAGCAAGGTTGGAGCACACCATAATTGTAGGTGAGAGGAAGGTTGGAGCACACCATCATAACAGGTAAGGGGAAGGTTAGAGCACACCGTGACAACAGGTGAGAGCAAGGTTGGAGCAGACAATGAGAACAGGGAAGAGGAAGGTTGGAGCACACCGTGACAACAGGTGAGGGAAAGGCTAGAGCACACCGTGACAACAGGTGAGAGCAAGATGAGAGCAGACCATGAGAACAGGTGAGAGGAAGGTTAGAGCACACCGTGAGAACAGGTGGGAGGAGGGTTCGAACACACATGACAAAAGGTAAGAGGAGATTAAGGTTGGTGTACACCATGATAACAGGTGAGAAGAGGGTTGGTGTACACCATGATAACAGGTGAGAAGAGGGTTGGTGTACACCATGATAACAGGTGAGAAGAGGGTTGGTGTACACCATGATAACAGGTGAGAAGAGGGTTGGAGGGCATCATGAGAACAGGTGAAATGAGAGAAGGGTTGGAGAAGCAGGCCATGACAACAGATGAGAGTGTGATTGGAGCACACCATGACAAACGGCAAGAAGAGGGTTGGTAGCAGACAATGACAACAAGTTAGAGGAGGGGGGGGGGAGGGTGGAGCACACATTGACTACAGGGTAGAGGAACGTTGGAGCACACCATGACAACATGGGAAAGGAAGGATGGAGCACACCACGACAACAGGGGAGATGAGATGAGGGTTGGAGCACACCATGAAAACAGGTGAGAGGAGAGTATGAGCACAACAGGAGAGGTGACAGAACGGTGGGACACGTTTAGCTGCAGACATCACAAAGTAGTTAATAGATATTGCCCATCGAAATGGCCACAACATCAAACCGCTTTAATCATGTGATGTGCGCTGTATTTAGATTATAGTGAGGAGTAAGCTGCGCTGGTCATCAATCTCACTCTCTTTTCCCCAGCTACCTTGGATCAATGGCAAGACTATTGGTCGAGGCGATTGGAGTAACACATGACGCAGACACTCTGGTCATAACTCCCCTTAGACGAGCTCTCTTGAAACTTGCGGGATTTGATGCCCACCGTTTCCGTTTGGAACTGTTAGAGGCGAGTGCCTTAACCACTTGACTACATCGACCCCGTCACACAATAACAGCTTGGCGGTTACCAGCATTCCCCTACCCCACCCCACCTCCTCCTCCATCCCCCTTCAAATGAAGTATGCAGACCGTATACTACTGGGTAGGTTAAATGTCAGCAAAGAGAAATCTTGGGGGCCGGAATTTCCACACCCTTCCATTCACATGGCTAGTATGTCGGAGGAAAGACACTACCCATAAGCTTACTACTAATAGTCATTTTAAAGTTCGCGAAATAAAGAGTACAGGACATGGTCCGCATCTTAAGGCGCGATCAGATGGATTTGTAGAATAAGGGATCGTTTTTTTTCTCTGGCATAAAACACTGCTCTGCTTGGTTGAATGCGTTAGACTATAACAAGTTCTTCAAAATACAACCCCACACAAGAATAAGAGAGCAAAGCTACAAATTAACTAACAAAAGGTCCAGATGAGATATTAGTAAAACATTTTTAGTCAGAGATTGGTGAAAGCTTGAAATGCATTGCCACAAAAGGTAGTGGAGGCAGTGACAATTAATGCATTCAAGAATAGATTGGATGTGCATAGCTTTTAGTGCAAATAAATGTAAATGAAACTAGTTGTAGCAATACTCTGTAGAGTCTTCTAAACCAGTATAAAAACTTAAAGTTCAGTTATACTAGAATCTAATACCTTAATAAAAGCAAAGCTCAAAGCTTACACGTGTTATATGTTGAAAATGCTTACATGTATTTTAGGTAGAAAATGCTTACACGTGTTATAGGTGGACAATGCTTACACGTGTCATAGGTAGGCAATGCTGACACGTTTGATAGGTAGACAATACTTACACGTGTTATAGGTAGACAATAGTTACACGTAGAACAGGTAGACAACGTTATGCGTCTGAGAATTAGACAACGCTTCCACGTGTGATACGTAGACAACACTATACGTTTTGAGGTAGACAACGCTTATACATATTAGAAGTATATAATACTATAGGTCTGAGAAGTAGACACCGCTTACACGTGTTATAGAGGTAGGCAACACTATACGCGTGAGAGGCAGATAACGGTGTATTTTTTAGGATGACACCAAGGCAAAGATATGAATTTTCTGTAAGATTGCACATTAAAAAAAAGATAAAGGAAACATTGGAGATCCATTGCAGCCAAACTTAGTTTGGAAAAAGCAATTGATTTATCCGAACTGATCTCATCTGATCTGTAACAAATGATCTTATTTGATCATGTCCATCACCATAGTTAATGAACAAATATGGAATATATCTAAACTTTGGATTCAGGGTTACTTTAGTCAATCTTACGGCATTGTTTCCAACATGACTTTTTTTCTGTTAACACAAATTTGTCTAAAATAATTATAAAATACTTCAAAATCATTTCAATGATCAAATATCATAATTCTGGTCGTTTGTGCGTCAGTCACAGTAGCGTTTCATCGATCTCGTGATGTTGATAATTTCCCTTTGTCCTGTATTTATAAAATTGGAAGACTCTTCATATGGAAACCTCCATTTGCTTTGATTCTTCTTCTTCGTACGCTGTCAGACGTCAACCTGTATTTTTTCGAAAAAAGCAGCGGTCATCCTGAGGCTGTCGACATTGCCATAGAGCTTGTCTAGTGTTGCCACTGGTGATGGCCACAATTGCTTTCTCTGGTCCTCGTATTTCGGGCAGTTTTGCAGCAGATGTTCAGCGGTCATTTTTCCGGTATCACAACTGCATTCATCAGTGCCACCTATCTTCAGTTTATTGAATAAGTGGTACCTCAGTCTGTTCTGGCCTCTGCGGAGTCTGAAGACCACGACCTGCTCTCTTCTGTTCAATTGATAATAGGCATCATTTTTTGTGCAGCCAGCATGTTCTGTTCCCATTTGGCCATGTATCTGGCTCTAATGAGCCTTTTTGACTCTTCGTAGGTCACACTAGAAGATGGTTGTGGTAGTCTTGCACCTTCTTTTGCCAGTCTGTCTGCCTCCTCGTTGCCTTGGATGTTACAATGGGATGGAACTAACTGTACCACTACTCTTTTTGGTGCGGTCTGCTGGCATAGTTGACAGAGTACTGCTCTTAAATCATTAAGTTCAGTATTTTTCTGGCTTTTTAGTGCTGTGACTACGGCCAGGGCATCTGTAAACAGGACTATATGGCTTTCATTTCTTTTGCCTGTCAGCATTGCTTCTGCTGCAGCCCTCAGTGCCTCTGTCTCCGCTCTGAAATTGCTTGAGTATTTTCCAGTTGCCACTAAGAGTGTTATTTTTCTACCAATTGTTAGGCTCAGCAATACCCCTCCCCCTCCATTATGTGCTGTGTTTGTTACAGAACCGTCGGTGTATGCATGGGTCCAGTCCATGCTTGGGTAGTTTTTCGCTATGTAACTCAGGGTTATGTTTCTTCTTTCTTTTTCAGTCTGGCTGTTCTTGTTTCCAATACCTGGTATATTTTCTGCCACCACCGGAAATTTATGCTGCTTCCAGGTAGGTTTGCGTACAGTAGGGATGGGCTTTGGTGTTGCTAATTTGTTTATAGGGTCTTCGTTCATTTTTGCTTTGGCTTTCGTTTAGCAGGATTGCTCCTACAGGTCAGGCTGTCTCACTTTCTGGTAAAAAAGTAGGGAAGTCCTGCAGGGTATTCCATGGTATTTGCTGGGTGCTCTACAATGGCACGTGGCAGTGTCTTTGATACCCATTCTGTGAAGGTGACCTTGGGTCTGCAATATTCCGTTCTAAGAGAAAGACAATTGTCAAGGCTATTAGAAGAGAACAGAAACAATCCAATAACGCTCATCGCACCCTCGTCTAGCAGGGACAGATCACCATTCTTTGTTTCAGCACAGGACACATACTAATAATAATAGCTGTCCATCGTTGTCGATGAGGACTGCCGACGTCATCCTTGTCACAGATTTCCCTATTTGATGTGGGTGAACCGGCCAATGCGGGCACGAAAACATCTGCTACATATCGGGCACACGAGGTTTGTAGAAGGTGAGGGTGTTCCCGCTGTTCGGGATTTCCGGGTCTCGGGTCTGCTCTGGGCTTTCGGAATACGGTCGTCTTCCCGGTAGCTACACCCGATTTGACTGCGTTTCTTCAGTCAGATCTGTTTTGCGCAAGACATTCCCAGGTGTCGATGTCTATCTGGCAACTTTTCAGTGAGCCCTTCAGACCGTCTTTAAAACGTTTCTTTGGGCGCCCTCTCTCGCGCCATCCCTCTCTCAGCTCGCCGTAGAGAAGCTTCTTTGGGAGCCGCTCGTCTGACATACGGACGAGGTGTCCGGCACATCCTAGTCGTACCTTTTCTAGCAGTGCATAGATGCTGGGCTTGTTATCTCTCGAGAGAACCTCGATGTCTGTGACATGATCTTACCATCGGATGTGGAATATTCGCCTCAGGCAACCTGTGTGGAAGTGGTTTAACCTCCTTGCATGTCCAGAGTATACAGTCCAGCTTTCGCAAGCGTATAGTAGGGTTGGAATGCTGGTTGCACGGTAGACTTTGAGTTTGGACTTGACGCTGATGCCACGACGTGCCCAGACCATCGAACGCATTCTAGCAAAGGCTGTGCTGGCCTTTGCTATTCTGCTTGCCACCTCATCGTCTAGGCTGACAGATCTCGACAGCGTGCTGCCCACATATGTGAATTTCTCTACGACATTTAGCGTCTGCCCGCTGACTGTAGTCTCTGGTTTTGTGTACGGCATGCCTGGTGCTGGTTGGTACATGACCTCTTTTTTTTGGCATTTATTGTCTGGCCAACATTTTCGCATGCGGCAGAGAACCGGTCCATTCCAACCTGCATGTTCAGTTCTGAGTTGCTCATTAGAGCGCAGTCGTCTGCAAATACATGTTCCCTGATTATGTCGCCAGCCACTTTGGTTTTGGCCTTCATTCTTCTGAGATTGAGTAACTTGCCATCTGTGCGGTACTTTATAGGTATTCCAAGCTCCAGTGATCTGAAGGCGTCTGTCATTGTGGCCGCGAACATCATGCTCAACAAGGACGGGGCGAGTACGCATCCTTGTTTTACTCCGTTTGATACTAGAAACGTTTTAGAGATTGCACCGCTTTTCAGTACACGAGTACACGTGCCTTCGTGTAGCTGTTTCACCATGGTTATGAACTTGTTGGGGCAGCCAAACTTGAACATTATCATCCTCAGCCCTCCTCTGTTTACTGTATCAAATGCCTTTGTCAAATCAATAAATGTGGTGTACAAGGCCTGATTTTGTTCCCGACACTTCTCTTGTACTAGGCGAGCGGCAAAAAGCATGTCCACTGTTCCTCTTCCGGCTCTGAATTATTTCCTCATTGTCTATGTTTTTTCACCATACAGTAGTGACGATTGTAAATAACACAAGATCAGTCTCATTCAGAATTCATGAGTTGTTACCTGAATGTTTATAACTATACACTCCTATTAACCAAACACCCAATAAACCGAACTCAAGTGTCAACTCTCATATTCTGTAACTGTTTCGACACTGATCTGAAGCCCATAGCAGGTGTAGCCATGGATTCAAGCCATGGATTCAACGCTGCCCAACTAGACCAACACAGTCTATTGAAGTGTCAATCAATATACATGATACAGAAATGATATTTGCACGAGCATATTGCCGGCAGAAATATGTGAGCCCTGGTGCGCGTGGTGTCACGTGTGGCCATATCCTACCCTACGAAACACATGGTCATACCTACCCTAGATGACTCTTCACAGGTTTCTTGCGTCATATCATTCTTGTAGAAGTGGTTTCTTATCATTTGTAATACATAATGCGGTTGCCAGCTCCATTCACATACTTTTTAGTCGCATTTATCCGCAGTTATGAAAATGGGGCGAGCCTTTTCTTGCTTCACAAATACTTGTATGTTGTCTCTGTATCCACGATAGTAGATGTTCCTATCTTATCTATTAAACTTTTCGTTGTTGGTGGAGAACAGGATCGCAGCATCTGCAGTGGACCGTATACCACTGAGGTGGATGCAAATACCGACTCACAAAATGTAAGATCGCTGCGCGCTGTGAAATATCAATACACAGAACATTTCTAATGACTTGCTATAAATGCGATATTCACAGTCCGATTATTTTTTCGAAGAATAACCCCCAATTTACATTACTCAATTGTTTTCAAAACGGAATAGGTAATTGGTTTATAGGTAATTAGTTTATAGGTAATGGGTTTATAGGTAATGGGTTTATAGGTAATGGGTTTATAGGTAATGGGTTTATAGGTACTGGGTTTATCGGTAATGGGTTTATAGGTAATGGGTTTATATAGGTAATGAGTTTATAGGTAATGGGTTTATAGGTGATAGGCCTATAGGTAATGGGTTTATATCCAATAGAGGAATTTCTGGGATGATTTAAGAGGCTAAGGCATAAAGGCAGTTCGTTCCTACAGTCGTTTCAGTTTGTGCATGTTAGGTTCTTTAAAAAAAACTCCAATTGTGTAATAAAAAACAAGAAATCCACTTCTGCATTATAAAGATGTTGAACCCGTGTCCTTTTGGAAATGAGTGCAATATCCTAACTTGTCCGCCACTCACTCTACCGTTTCAGATACTAACAGATAAAATAATAGAAAACATGTTTATGTAAAGACAAGATTATCCATATCATAAAAACATGGGACAGATGTCTGTGTGGAGAAAAAGCTATCCACTAGCATAACATAATGAAAAGATGCGTGTTCTGAGATTATGTTATCAGTAACATGCAAACAATACACAATGACACATGAATCAAGAATGAATAGTCATTTTTCTGATTGATCGATAGAAGAAGAAGTGAGTTGATAGTTTGTCAATAGAACTGCCAGTTTAGATGAAATTTAATCAAATTAACACATTATATCTCAACATGTGCCCCATTAATGCTAGAAGAACTAATTCAGATCTCTTTTGTAAAGAGATTGTATACATGCTGGCGTAAAAACAAGTTTCTTCTTCTTGGAATATATGTATTTCCTGTTTAAGGATTTCTTCTTCTTCTTCTTCGTATGCTGTCAGACGTCAACCTGTATTTTTTCGAAAAAAGTAGCGGTCATCCTGAGGCTGTCGACACTGCCATAGAGCTTGTCTAGTGTTGCCACTGGTGATGGCCACAATTGCCTTCTCTGGTCCTCGTATTTCGGGCAGTTTTGCAGCAAATGCTCAGCGGTCATTTTTCTGGTACCACAACTGCATTCATCAGTGCCACCTATCTTCAGTTTATTCAATAAGTGGTACCTCAGTCTCTTGTGGCCTCTGCGGAGTCTGAAGACCACGACCTGCTCTCTTCTGTTCAACTGGTAATAGTCATCATTTTTTGTGGAGCCAGCATGTTCTGTTTCCCATTTGCGAATGTATCTGGCTCTAATGAGCCTTTTTGACTCTTCGTAGGTCACACTAGAAGATGGTTGTGGTAGTCTTGCACCTTCTTTGGCCAGTCTGTCTGCCTCCTCGTTGCCTTGGATACTGCAATGGGATGGAACCCACTGTACCACTACTCTTTTTGGTGCGGTCTGCTGGCATAGTTGACAGAGTACTGCTCTTTAATCATTAATTTCAGTATTTTTCTGGTTTTTTAGTGCTGTGACTACGGCCAGGGCATCTGTAAACAGGACTATCTGGCTTTCATTTCTTTTGCCTGTCAGCATTGCTTCTGCCGCAGCCCTTAGTGCCTCTGCCTCCGCTCTGAAGTTGCTTGAGTATTTTCTAGTTACCATTGACAGTGTTATTTTTCTACCATTTGTTAGGCTAAGAAATACCCCTGCCCCTCCATTCTGTGTTGAGTTTGTTACAGAACCGTCGGTGTATTCATAGGTCCAGTCCATGCTTGGGTAGTTTTTCGCTATGTAACTCAGTGTTATGTCTCTTCTTTCTTTTTCAGTCTGGCTGTTCTTGTTTCTAATACCTGGTATATTTTCTGCCACCACCGGAAATATATGATGCTTCCAGTTAGGTTTGCGTACAATAGGGATGGGCTTTGGTGTTGTTAATGTGTTTATAGGGTCTTCGTTCATCTTTGCTTTGGTTATTTCTGCAAACTTTCTCCGCTTTAGTTTCCCATTTCCAAATCTATTTAGTCTCTGATGCATTGGATGCTCTGTTAGTCTTCTGAGTTTGTCTGCTTGCTGCTGGGCTCTGCAGTCTCTTCTATCGGACATGGATTGCAGATTTGTAATCTTTTCAAGTTCTACAATTGGCGTTGATTTCATGCCTCCTGTTATAGCTCTCATGGCTTGATTTTGAAGTTTGCTAATTTTGTTAAAGTTTGCTTTTGCTGCTGTTGTCCATGCCACAATGCCATACTCGAGAAATGGTCTCACTCTTCCAGTGTACAGTTCCTTTAGTATACTTTCATCTGCTCCCCAGCTTGTGCCAGCAAGTTTCTTCATGATTGCCATTCTTTGTCTGGCTCTCATTCGGTTTTTCTCGATCTGACTTTGCCATGTCATTCGCCGAACAAATGCGACTCCCATGTAGTTTGGGTTATCGTTTGGCCGCAGATATTTGCCGTTAATACTTATTTTGGTGCTCTGGGGTTTGTTTAAAAGCGAGAATATCGTACATGTTGTTTTTTCCTCATTTATTTTGACCAGCAATGAGTTTGCCCACTCTTCCAGCGATGTTAGGGCCTGCTGCATCTGATTTCTTGGTATGGTGAGATTTTTTTCAAAGGTCCACATAGCCAGATCGTCTGCAAACATGGAGCTTTAGAATCTTCTTGGTATATTCTCTGTGATGTTGTTTATATACACCAGGAAAAGTGTGGGTGACAGTACTCCCCCTTGGGATACTCCCTGCTCAAGTATCACCTTTTTGCTTATCTGCGCTTGTACTTGAACTCTGGCTGATCTGTTTTTGAGGTAGTGGCTGATCCATCTGTACATTTTCCCACAAACTTCACTTCTTCGTAGTTTGACTTTAAGTCCCTCTTTCCACACCTTGTCAAATGCCTTCTCTAAATCCACCCAAACCGCTACTGTTTGCTTTTTCTCTTAGTAAGCATCCTCCATTTCCTGGCCTATGAGAGTGATCTAGTCGTCAGTGGATCTGTGCTGTCTAAAGCCTGCTTGCTGTGGAATTAGTATGTGTTTTTCTTCCAGATGCCACATCAGTCTGGTGTTTATCATACGCTCCATCAGTTTGCCTACACAGCTTAGTAGACTGATAAGCCTGTATCCATTTGGATGTGCTCTATCTTTCTCTTTCTTTGGTACTGGTATAATTACAGCATCTTTCCATGCCTGCTGTACACTTCCCCTTTATCCAGCTTTGGTTCAGGACTGATAGTAACTTCCTCTTTGCTGTTTGGTTCAGCCCCATCAGCATTTCCTTTGTTACCCCACCTTTTCCGGCCGATTTCATTCTTTTTAAAGTTCTCATAGCCTCTTCTATTTCATTCATTGTTAGTTTTGCCATCATGTGCTCCTCTGGTGCCATATTGATGTTGGCGTGGCTCTTTTGTTCTTCACTAATGTCTGTATGATTATCTGTAGGGACATCAATGTGGTTTGCTCTGGCATAATGTTCTAAAAAGTCGTTTGCTGCTTTTTTTTCCAATGAGCATGTTGCCGCCCTCCTTGATGATAATTTGTTTGTTTGATGGTGTTTCGTCATTCATGGCTCTGACTGACTGCCATAGTTTGTTCCCTTCTTTATCTCAATTGAGGTTTTCTGTTTTGTTTTTCCAGCTGTCTCTTGTTATTTGGTTTAGTGTTCTTTTGTATTTCGCCGTGATGGCTTTGAGGGCGATATTTGCCTCCATAGATTGTTCTCTCTCTGCCATGTTCCTAGCATTTGAGACTTCGTCTTCCGCTTTCTGCAGTTCATCATTCCAATATGGCTTGTAGTTTTTTCTTGCCCCTATTGGGATGGTTTTGGTGGCTGCTTGCATTATTGCTTTGCTTAGGCTTTCCACCATGGGCTTCATATTGGTATTCCGTGTGTTGATGGTTTCACACAGCCCATCTGTCAGGATTGCAAATCTGTCCCAGTCGGCTCGTTTATAATTCCAACGTGGGAGTGGTTTTATTTCCTGTGGGCCTACTTCCATATCAACTTCTAGCCTAATTGGCCTGTGGTCGCTACCTGCCAATTGGTTTAGCACCTGGCGGTCTATTTTGTGGTGAATATCCACCGTGGAAAAGGCCAAGTCTGGAGTAGAGATGGTATGCCATGTTCTAGAATAGAAGCTAGGTCTGTCCTCCGGCCTATTGATAAGATAGAGATTTATGTCTATCTCCCACTCTTCCACTTCATCACCTCTGTTGTCTGTGTCCGAATATCCCCATCTTTCCGAGTGGCTGTTGAAGTCTCCAACTACTAGGCAGCTGGAGTCCTTGATTTCCATACTCGAGAGCGACAGGTATTTGTTTGGTGGGCCAAACAGGTCTCTAAACGCATCTCTCATAGATACTGCAACAGAGATCCTGGGATGCCACCAAACAAAAAAGAAGCCATGGGTGACCAAAGACATTCTAGACCTGTATGATAAAAGAAGGTCACTGAAAAAACACAATCACCCACCGGAGGAGGTCGGCAGTTATAAAGAGGTCAAGAAAACCATTCAACAAAAGATGAGAGAGGCGAAAAAAGCGTGGATATGTGAGCAATGCGCAAACATCGAAGAGAGACTAAATAGAAATGATGCTAAAGGAGCATACAAGGTGGTCAAAAAACTGGTAACACAAAGACAAAGCAGGAACCTTATGATTCATGATAAAAACGACAAGTATCTCATTGAGGGAAATGATGTACTGGCAAGATGGACAGAGTACTGTACAAACCTGAGAAAACATTCCTCCCAACACCAACAAATATAGAGAATAACCAACTGATAACGAAGGAAGAGGTAATTGCAGCGGTAAAGACATTGAGAAGAGGGAAGGCGGCTGGCGTGGACAATATACCAGCAGAGCTCTTACAAGCAGGTGGAGAGGTAGTGGTGGAAGGCCTGACACACATCTGCAACAAAATATGGGTGACAGGAAACTGGCCATACTTATGGACGAAATCAATAGTTATACCGCTACATAAGTCTGGAAACCTTAAGCTGTGCCAAAATTACAGAACAATAAGCCTCATTAGCCACCCTAGCAAGGTCATGCTTAAATTAATCCTAGACCGATTGAAATCCCAAGCAGAGAACATTATTGCCGAGGAGTAAGCAGGGTTCAGACAGGGAAGAAGTACTACAGAACAGATATTTAATTTAAGGCTGCTAAGCGAGAAATATCTAGAACAGCAGCAAACACTGTATCATGTGTTTGTGGATTTTAAGAAGGCGTTTGATAGGGTATGGCATAAAGCGCTTTGGGCAACCATGAGGATGTATAATATCAACGGAAATATTATAACGGTCCTTGAACACCTGTATAACAAGGCGTCTAGTGCAGTTCTTGTGAATGGGAGGCGAGGAGACTGGTTTCGCACATCAGTTGGTGTGAGACAGGGTGTACACTCTCTCCAACTCTTTTCAATATTTTCCTGGAAGGAATTGAGTGAGGCACTTGGAGGTCACGTTGGTACTGTCAAGATAGTGGGCCGAACGATTACCAACCTTCGTTTTGCAGATGATATTGGCGGGTTGGCGGGTTCAGAAGCAGAACTCCAGGAATAGGTCAGAAGGCTCGATGAAACAGCTCTTGACTATGGTATGGAGATAAACGCTGGAAAGACAAAACTAATGACAAACAACGCTACAGGCTTCAACAGCAAGATAAAAGCTAACGGTCAAGAACTCGAAGTAGTTGACCGTTTTAAATATCTTGGGTCGATTGTCAGTGATGAACGATCAAAATGTGAAGTATTGGCCAGAATAGCCCAGACAATAGCGGCGCTTGCACGGCTTAACAAAATCTGGCGAGATAAACGGTTAGCACTATGCACGAAAATCAGATTAATGCGTACACTGGTCCTGTCAATATTTCTCTATGCGTGTGAGACATGAACAGTTACAGCTGACCTTCAACGCAGGATACAGGCCTTGGAGATGAGATGTTTCCGAAAACTTTTAAACATCACGTACAAAGATCGAGTTACAAACGAGGAAATCCGAAATAGAATTACAACGGCAATAGGGCCTTTCGAAGATCTCTTGGCAACTGTCAAAAGAAGGAAACTCACTTGGTACGGTCACATATTGAGATCAAATGGTCTTGCAAACACAACCCTCCACGGGAAGGTGCATGGCAGACGACGAAGAGGCCGGCCCAAAAAGAGATGGGAGGACAACATAAAAGAATGGACCAGTCTCCGACCAGAAGAGTCACAGGCAGCAGCATCTGACAGAGAGGGATGGCGTGGAGTTGTGATGATGTCTTCATGTGTGCCCCAACGACCTCACCGGTTACGGGATGACCTGACCTGACCTGACAGGTTGAAGATGCGGATCTTCGTTTCTTGTGTCATTATGTCGACTCCTGCAATTTCTGCTTGTCCGGTGTGATTGACAGCTACCGCGCTACCCGGTATGCAGTTACGTGTCAGTATCATAACTCCTCCTTTGTGACCTTCTCTATCCAGACGGAGGGCCTGGTATCCTCTGATTGAGAATTTGTGGTTGTTGTTGAGGTGCGTTTCTTCGATACATGCCACGTCAATCTTGCCTTCATGCAGGTGATGTGTTAGGGAAATCTTTTTTGTTAATGACTCCCTCCGCATTCCACTGTAGGCTGGAGTTCAATATACGGCATTTAGTAAGCTGACCACAATGGTAAACAATAGTGCCGACTCATACTGGCTAGGCTGCAGTAACACAGATTGTATCCAAGAGGTTGGTATGGACTTGAGGTGGGGTATGGTGGCGGATATGTTTGACTTGGCCCTGTTATTAGTCTTTGATCTCTCCATTGCTGGGTCATAACATTTCTTTGAGCACCTTGTAGAGCATAGGTCTTTAACAAACGCACGTCAAGTCAATATATTCTGTGTCATGAGTTCCAACTTCATCCATATCTTTTGTGGATGTAAGAAACAATATTCTCGAGCGACTCTCTCCATTAATATTTTGACATATATTTACTTCTATTGTCTTGGGGATTCCCAAATAGAATCTGTTTTGCCATGTTCACAGATAATTTCTATAATGTGTGATCTACCACACGTCAATGTCTTCTACTGTTCTGTTCCACTGATATCTGTCTGGTATTCTTTATTAGATCTGATCATACCATTTCAAAACTTGTATTCTGCGCAAGCACCCATTTATCAAAGTCTGTACATTTATATGTGTTGTTTTTGTTGCTATTCATGTGTTTCTTCTTTTGATATCCGTAAGTAACTCAATGCAATGAAAGCTCTCAACTTTCATATTATATTTTAAATCTGCACCTCCTACTTTGTTTGTATTGTTACCGAGATACATGAATGATTCAACACCTTACAGTGGTGTATCTCACACCACACCTTTCTCTATATAATAAAATACACAAACTGAATCACTACCAATCTCTAATCGATATCTAAAAAACAAAAAACAACAACAAGAATGTGAAATGCTCATGTAAAATGTTTAATCCATCATTTTACAGTCACGAAACGTGAATCAAAGACCCAAGCACGACGCTAGGAAAATACCTATAATCATACGCCATTAATATGACACTGGAGGTTCCAATTTTAAAAGCCGGCTGCCTTTACATCACGTACATTCTGATGTTGGATAATTTATATTTTGTTTCTTGTGTTTTTCAGGACTCGTCATTAGCGGTTATAATTTTAAGACAACCTTAGATCCCGGGGCCATTTTTCTTCTTTTTAGTGACATCAAAAGCTAAGCTCCTTGCCATAGCCGGAAGCAATATTTCGAAAGGCGAATGAATACCGAGATTAACTTTCCGCTTGATAATGGAGACTTTTTCAGGTGGAATGCTCTACATTTTCTGGCTTCCTGCCCGAGAAATTAGTTCAGATATTGAAATATCTGAAGGGCTACTCAAATATGATTTAGAAAAAGCAAAATATAGTCGTGGATGATGTGTTGGATTCTCCTGACATCTTTTGTGTCATCTTCTTGTGTTTTTTTTTATATGTCATCTTTTTGGACAGCCTTCTTGTGTCATCTTTTAGGACAGCCTTCTTGTGTCATCTTCTTGTGTCTTTTTATTATGTCATTTTTTATGACAGCCTTCTTATGTGATCTTCTTGTGTTATCTTGTTATGTCATCTCCTTGGACAGCATTCTTGTGCCATCGTTGTGCCATCTTTTTATGTATTTTTATTATGTCATCTTTTAAGACAGCCTTTTGTGCCATCTTCTTGTGTCTTTCTGTTATGTCATATTCTTGGGTCATTTTACCGAACAACCGTTTTGTGCCATCTTCTTGGACCGTCTTATTATACCGTCGTCTTATGAGCTCCTAACTCTTTCTGCAACAGCATCCTGTCTGGGCGTTTCTTCCTCATACGTTCCCCGTGCTATGCTGTGTTTTCTTCGCGCTTGTGTGTTCTAAATAAATGCATTTCTGGCAATAACGTTAATTTCTTTTACGGAATGTATTACATCTTCACATTCTTTTTCCATATCCAACTGTATTGGTTATATCGATGTTAAACATCACAACTTTTGGTTCTCCAAGGATTCCACCTGACCATCCAACAGCAAGTGTGGTAGGGAGTTATTGTTCTGGACACAACGATCTAGTCTGTTAGTGATGCTCTAGTATGTTAGTGATGCTCTAGTCTGTTAGTGATGCTCTACTCTGTTAGCGATGCTCTAGTCTGTTAGTGATGCTCTAGTCTGTTAGTGATGCTCTAGTCTGTTAGCGATGCTCTAGTCTGTTAGTGATGCTCTAGTCTGTTAGCGATGCTCTAGTCTGTTATTGATGATCTAGTCTGTTAGTGAGTGATTCTCTAATCAGTTAGTGATGATCTAGTATGTTAGTGATGCTCTAGTATGTTAGTGATGCTCTAGTCTGTTAGTGATGCTGTAGTCTGTTAGTGATGCTCTAGTCTATTAGTGATGCTCTAGTCTATTAGTGATGCTCTAGTCTATTATTGATGCTCTAGTATGTTAGTGATGCTCTAGTATGTTAGTGATGCTCTAGTCTGTTAATGATGCTCTAGTATGTTAGTGATGCTCTAGTCTGTTAGTAATTCTCTAGTATGTTAGTGATGCTCTAGTATGTTAGTGATGCTCTAGTATGTTAGTGATGCTCTAGTATGTTAGTGATGCTTTAGTATGTTAGTGATGCTCTAGTCTGTTGGTGATAATCTAGTCTGTTAGTGATGCTCTAGTATGTTAGTGATGCTCTAGTATGTTATTGATGCTCTAGTATGTTAGTGATGCTCTAGTCTGTTTGTGAAATTCTACAATCTGTTAGTGATGCTCTAGTCTATTTGTGATGCTCTAGTCTGTTTATGAAATTCTACAGTCTGTTAGTAATGTCATTACCTCCAACTTCTAATGCCAATACCTCCACCGCACATTACCTCCACACGTATCGCCACCGTGACTGCCAATAACCTACCATGTACCTATCGTTTACTATCTCCATAATTTTCGGTACACTTAATCCACTCAAACGACGTCTTGGCGTCCTCTAAAGCACCATATTTTAACCTCGACAATTCCCGTGTCATCACTTCGACAATTCCCGTGTCATCACCTCGACCAGTCCCGTGTCATCACCTCAACCACCCGGTTTCTTTATCTTGAACATTAATAAGATCGCCATCTCTAAAATCTGCCCTGATCCTCGGCACTTCACTCACCCTCTTAATGACATTTTTCACTTAACCACCTTAACCATAACACTCTCAATGATTGTCTTCACTTAACCACCACAACCCTCGCCCTCTCAATAACTGTTCTCACTTAACCACCTCCACCATCACCCTCTCAATGACTGTCTTTTCTTAACCACCTCCACCATCACCCTCTCAATAACTGTTCTCACTTAACCACATCCACCATCACCCTCTCAATGACTGTCTTCACTTAACCACCTCCACCATCACCCTCTCAATGACTGTTCTCACTTAACCACCTCCACCATCACCCTTTCAATGACTGTCTTCACTTAACCACCTCCACCCTCACCCTCTCAATGATTTCACTTAACCACCTCCCCCCTCACCCTCTGAATGATTTCACTTAACCACCTCCCCCCTCACCCTCTGAATGATTTCACTTAACCACCTCCACCTCCATGACCTTGCCCTTGTTCTCTCGCTATCCATCGTACTCGTTTTTTCTCTCTCTCTCTTCTTCTACCCCCCTCTCTCTCTCCTTCATCCCTCTCTCCCTTCCTCTATCTCCCTTTCTTTCTATCTTTCTTTATGATGGTCTCTCTTTTTCTTTCTCTATCCATGTTTCTTTCTACCACCCTCTCACCTTTCTCCGTATACTCACTCTCTCTTCCAGCCCTCTTCTCTATCTCTATCATCCCTCACTCCTTCTACCCCCTTCTCTATATGTCTGTCTCTCCCTCAATCCCTCCCTCTCCCTCGCTATATTATCTCTTTCTCTGTCCGTATCTGATCCGCCTCACGCTACCCTCTCTCTCGCCCTCCTTCCTTTTACCTTCTCTTTTCCTCTCTCTACTCCTCTCTTTTTCTGTTCGTCTCTCTCTCCATTTCTTTATTTACTCTCTTTTTTCCTCAATCACCTCTCTTTCTCTGTCCGTCTCTCTACCTCCTTGTATCCTCTTTCTTCCTTCCTATACCCTTTTCTTTCTCTTTCTGTCACACGCTTCCTCCTTCATTTTATCATCTCTCTTCCTGCCTCTACCCTCATTCTTCCTCCCTCTACCGGATCTCCTCACCCCCCTCTACCCGATCTCTGCCCCTCCCTCTACCCGATCTCCTCACCTCCCTCTACCCGATCTCTGCCCCTCCCTCTACCCGATCTCCTCACCTCCCTCTACCCGATCTCCTCCCCTCCCTCTACCCGATCTCTTCACCTCCCTCTACCCGATCTCTGCCCCTCCCTCTACCCGATCTCCTCACCTCCCTCTACCCGATCTCCTCCCCTCCCTCTACCCGATCTCCTCCCCTCCCTCTACCCTTTCTCTCTACCCTCCCTCTACCCTTTCTCTCTCCCTTCACCCTGTCTTTCTTCTTGTATCGCCCCTTCCCTCAACCCTTTCTCTATCCCTCCCGCTACCTTTTATCTTCCTTTCTCCAACTCTCTCTTTCTCCCTACCTCTACCCTCGTTCTACCCCTCCCTCTACCCTCGTTCTACCCCTCCCTCTACCTTTTATCCCCATTCCCACGATCCTTTCTCTCTCCCTCCCTCTACCTTTTCTCTCTCCCTTCCTCTATCCCATCTCTCTATCTACCCTTTGTCTTCCTGCCGCTACCCTATCTCTCCTTCCCTCTATCCTACTCATCTCTCTACCCTCTCTCTACCATCTCTCTACCATCTCTCTCCTTCCCTGGTCCTATAAACCAATCTCATATCAACAAACAGCTATATTTAGCCTGGAACAGCTCCAAGTTTCCACGTGTCTGTCTCACTACCTGGACACTTCCAATTGTCAGTAAGTCAGTGTCACGATAAGCGATTGGCATTAACTGGATACCTGGTCTGAGGGCGCCTTGTTTGTTAGTCGTTTAAGGGTTACCTTGCTATTCACTGAAGCTATGCCCCTCTCAACCTCAGATACAGACTCGGGTTATATGAGAAAGTATTTTCAGTTGTGTTCATGAGCGTGTATACTGATGCTGCTCGGCCGTGCATGTTTGGCTCAATCAAATTACCTCAGACTTGGTTCTAGTATTTTCTCCCTCTCTCACCAAGATTGAATTTCTCTCACACATATTCTCTCTCTCTCTCATCCATATTTATTGTCCCTCTCTCTCTCTCTGTCTCTCTCACTCATCCAGATTCTCTCTCTCATCCATATTCTCTCTCTCATCCAGATTATCTCACTCTGATCCAGATTCTCTCTCTCTCATCCAGATTCTCTCTCTCATCCAGATTCTCTCTCTCTCATCCATATTTATTGTCCCTCTCTCTCTCTCTGTCTCTCTCACTCTGATCCAGATTCTCTCTCTCATCCAGATTCTCTCTCTCATCCATATTCTCTTTCTCATCCAGATTCTCTTACTCTCATCCAGATTCTCTCTCTTATCCAGATTCTCTCTCTCTCATCCATATTTATTGTCCCTCTCTCTCTCTCTCTGTCTCTCTCACTCTGATCCAGATTCTCTCTCTCATCCAGATTCTCTCTCTCTCATCCAGATTATTTCTCTCATCCATATTCTCTTTCTCATCCACATTCTCTTACTCTCATCCAGATTATCTCTCTGATCCAGATTCTCTCTCTCTCATCCAGATTATCTCTCTCATCCATATTCTCTCTCTTATCCAGATTCTCTCACTCTCATCCAGATGTTCTCTCTCTCATCCATATTCTCTCTCATCCAGATTCTCTCAGTCTCATCCAGATTCTCTCTCATCCTGATTCTCTCTCTCATCCAGATTCTCACTCTCTCATCCAGATTCTCTCTCATCCAGATTCTCACTCTCTCATCCAGATTCTCTCTCATCCAGATTCTCACTCTCTCATCCATATTCTCTTGCTCATCCAGATTCTCTCACTCTCATCATTTTCTCTATCTGTCTCTCTCTCTCTCTCTTTCACCCACCGTCCCAGATTCTCTCTCGTTATCTCTCTCTCCCTCCCTCTCCCCCTCCCTTCCATTCTCTCTATCTCTCTCCCTCCCAGATTCGCTCTATCTATCTCTCTCGCTCCCTCCCAGATTTTTCTCTATCTATTTATATTTCTCTCTCCTTCCCTCCCAGATTCTCTCTCTCTATCTATCTATCTATCTATCTCTCTCACTTCCTCATCCATATGTTTCTCTCTCTATCTATTTATCTCTCTCTCTCTCCCTCCCATATTCTCACTATTTATCTATTTCTCTCGCTCCCTCCCAGATTTTTCTCTTTCTATTTATCTTTCTCTCTCCTTCCCTCCCAGATTCTCTCTATCTATATATCTATCTCTGTCATTTTCTCATCCATATTTTTCTCTCTCTATCTCTCTCTCTCTCTCTCTCTCTCTCTCTCTCTCTCTCCCACCCGCCCTCCAATATTCCCTCTATTGATCTCTCTCTCTTGCTCCCTCTCAGATTTTTCTCTAAAGTTTACACATCGTATATGGTCAATTGTAAAGTGTTACCAGTGTCGTATCTATAAAATCCTTACACTGGTCATAAACCTCTCTCTCTCTCTCGTTCTCTCTGCCTCTTTCTGTCTCTCTCTCTTTCTCTTTCCAAAGTTGCACATGTTCCTACTTTATAGAGTCCGGAGGTACCTTACCTCAGCTGTTTCTTTTCTCTAGAGAAAGACTTATTTTTTATTTAATATTTGTTTCTCTTTCATTGTCACTCTCTCTCTCTCGTTCTCTCTTTTGCTTTCTCTCTATCTCACCCTCTCTAATTTTCAACCTTCCATAATCTCAACTACTGTTACTCACTCTTTCAATTGTCTTCTCCTCAATTCCTTATCTTGCATCCCACTTTCCGCCCCTCCCTCCTAACTTTGCCATTTCCACTCTTTCCACTTTTAATCTTCCCTCCTTGACCCTCCGCTATTCCTCCTCCCCCCTCCCCGCGCCCTCTCTAAGAATAAGCTCATTACGTGTCATCATTCCTCTCTGATAATCCTTTCATCAACATTTCTCAAATCTCTCTTCCTCCCTTACTCGTCGTCTCCACTTCTCAGGTCAATACAACAACCTCCAGCCCCCGTCTAATCTGATTTCTTTCCGATCTCCAAGATTTTCGAGAGACCTGGAAGGGAGTCACTCCTCAAACAGCAAAGGGGTGACTCCTCAAAAACTATAGACAAGTGCATGTGAGTCACAGTTCAATCCTCATCGTCCGCATATTCACTGTGGTTTTGTCCTTAGAATTCTCGTTTTCTTCCGCCCTAGTAGTTTGGACTGTGCTCATGTCCAGTTTGAGTTCTGGGATAGATTGTTGAACGATCAACTAAGCAGGTCACGGGTTCTAGCTGCGGTATGAACTCCATCGTTTTCTATAGCAAACGTGTGATAGAAGCTAGTTTTCACACAGCCTGGCGACTGTTTAGAGAGGTGACCTACATTCTTTAACTTAATCAATGCCACGTATGAACAATTTGAAAATTCTTAATAATTACAGATAAATAATAGGCAGTAGAGTGGAAAAAGTCGTAATACAGATAAATAATAGGCAGTAGAGTGCAAAAAGTCGTAATACAGATAAATAATAGGCAGTAGAGTGCAAAAAGTCGTAATACAGATAAATAATAGGCAATAGAGTGCAAAAAGTCGTAATACAGATAAATAATAGGCAATAGAGTGCAACACTTGAAATAATTGAAGGCACTGGAATTAAGGCAATGACTATCCATTGACTGAACACATACCGAAACAGAAAATGCTTCGGTCATCTTACGGGAATGCAGCCTCATCAATTAGCGCTGCTTGCTTACAACGAAAGAAACTCTGGCTACAGGGCATGATGAAATCTGCGTGGTAAATGAATATATAACAGAGAATCAATCTTACATAACACAAGCTTACAACAACCGACACAAAACACTAGATTCAAGAAAGGTAATGTGTGCTCCCCACGCCTCTTAATGGTGTAGCTAGATTGAAATGTATATACGTAGTAGATACTGTTCAGCCCCCGGTGGAGCATATGTATCCAACAAATGCACGTCACAGTTTTGGTAGTTTTTATGTCTGAAAGCTTCTGCAGGATAGTGTAGCCAGGCTCATGCTATACCCTCTTTAGTCGTCTCCTACAACATGGCAGACAGGTCGCAGTGCAACTATTAGTTGCTCTCCTGTCGGTCTCTAGCAGTTATCATGTGTAATTGGACGTGTCGGACCGAAAGGTGCAAATATCGCAGTCAATCTGTAAACTAGCGACACAACGCATTCCGTTCTCCGGACTACATGTAACGCCCTGTTCAGGGCTTGGTAGTAGGAGATTGAGAACGAACGCAGAAGAAGAAGAATCATGTGTCATGAAACATTTAATACCTGAGTCCAGGTGAAAACGCTAATGACCGTCGAGCCATACATTAAGAGAACAATTTGAAAACATTACAGAGCAGTTCCTCGTCTGGAATCCCCAGGACTGTGGAAGTAAAGGCAGACGAAAATATACACGGAGAATAGTATTCAATGCACACATACAAGATATAAAGAAGACGTGGAGTGGGCTGGAGCGGATGGCTGAGTATAGGATGGCTTGTCGTATATTTACTTAGAAATCTGGGCGGCACACTTCGCTCTCATGCTCTATGTTGATGAGCAATGCGTCTTCAGTTCAGCGCGAGTACCATCTCCGCATCGAAGGTTGGATGCAATGCATTTCCAATGTCGTGTCCCTTTCCAAAATTGTGCAATCTGCCAAACGGTGCTTACCTCGGACCTGTCAGGCACAACATACAGACCAGGACGTCGTGTCAGGCTCAGGCACAACATACTGACCAGGACGTCGCGCAGGCTCAGACACAACATACTGACCAGGACGTCGCGTCAGGCTCAGATACAACATACTGACCAGGACGTCGCGCAGGCTCAGACACAACATACTGACCAGGACGTCGCGTCAGGCTCAGATACAACATACTGACCAGGACGTCGCGTCAGGCTCAGACACAATGTACTGACCAGGACGTCGCGCAGGCTCAGGCACAACATACTGACCAGGACGCCATGTCTAGGTCCGGCACAACATACTGACCAGGACGTCGCGTCTCGGTCAGGCACAAAATACTGACAATGACGTCTCGTCTTCATCAGCACGCTCGGGATGTGAGGAAAGCTACTACAGTACGGCACGTAATGCCCTTTTCGTGGCACACAAAACAGTAAACTCATTGTGGGCACTAAACAACAACAGCAGCAGCCACGGACCTTCCCACCCTCCATATTTTATCTCAGTTTTGTTCATAGCAAGGCGTTATCTCTTTTGATGTGACTGAATCATTTGAACTATTTGACTCTAATTTTGTTCAACATTTCTCTTAGAACTTCTAGCTTCTCCAAGACTTCCCAATGTGTTTTATTTTGTTTTGCTTCTGATACGATGCACATGTTCTTCTATCTATTCACATTTCAAAGGCATATGCATTGTTCACCACTGTTTCTACCGCACACAGTAAAGACTAATATATAACTTAGCTATCTCTATGTTTAATTTGTGAGTTCCTTGTTTAGATGCCAGTATGCGATTTATGTTGATAACAATAAATGTGTCTATCCCTACTAATGACCGAAATCAGGGCAAGACAGTTACGCTGTTTTAGTCAAATAACAAGAAATACAATGCCTCCTTGTTGAAGACCATACTAGAGGGTAGTGTTGAAGGCATTGGTTCAAGAGCCATACAACGTTTTAGGTGGGTGAATAACATCAAAAGATGAACTGGAAAAAGCCTCTCAGATTGCACCATTATTGCAAGAGATAGAGTTCACTGTAGATATATTGCAGCAGACCCTCGATACGGAGAAGGCACTTTAACTGAACTGAACTATCCTTATATTGTTCGTGAATTCCATGTGTCATCTCCCATTGTCGGTGTCATCTCCCATTGTCTGTTACTTTATTTCAAAGACAGGAGAAAGCCTTGTCCTTGTTTAGTGTTCGGTCGTCTATCGTTACCTGTTGAGTAATTTGCTAGTCTACTCTGCTAATTATCATAGTTCCCGCTACCCCATTGTTAATGTCTAATCCATACACTTGAATGTTGTTCTTTACTTGAATCGCCACTGTCTGCAGTTTGTGTTCGCCTCCAGCTTGCAGAATTGTCTCATCTTCATACCTGATATTCTTTACTGACATTCCACTGATAATGAGTCCTGACATTTTCTTTGTTTGCCTACAAATGTGTTCCGTGTAAATGTTAAAGAGACAATGAGACATTTCCTATGCTTGTTGCCAGATCTTCAGTGACAGTTTGCTCCAAATATGAGTTCTGCAATATTCTTCCTCAATACTTAAGTTTTGCAGACGTGTAATAATTTTTTTATGATAGGCTCTGTCAGCGACTTTTTTTTTGTAGTCTGTAGATTTAAATAATGTGTAGTGCTTCTATCTATTTTTCTGCTAGTGTTATCAAATCTGAACTTTTAAATTATTTGTATAACGTATAACTAGTCTAGAGCCTCCATCAACACTATCATTATCATTAATGGTTATTTAAAAACATAGATATGCGTGTTAGAACATGCCAGGCAGGCTACAGTGGTACTGTTTGTAAAGGTCAAGTGTTTTTGAGTTGGTCGATAGAAGTTCGAGTTACGTTTCTATTTTACCATTTATGCATCTGCTACGTTGTCCTCCTCGTGTCCTGTAGATCATCTTACAACGTAATCGTGTATTAGTAAATGATGAGATTGTATTCTTTTCGTATGCTGCATTCACCACACATGTTGTTGCTGCTAATGTCGATCGTAGCTGAGTTACTATTTCAACTTTATTCGAAGGCGGGTTTCAGTGGCTCTTCATACATCTTGAGACGTACTTGAAAATGTGGACTCTAGCACACCTGGCTGTAGTGCATTGCGAGACTCCTCAATAAGCTTACCACTATGCGGAATACAGTGACGATCTCCATCTCACTAGCCAAACTGTCATGACACATCCTGCTTCCAGGAACAACTACTTTCAAGTGAAGTGGGGTATTGATCAGTATGTGTCACCTAGCCCTGACTAACATAGTCTAATCAATATATGTTACCCAACCGGACGTTTGTCTCCTCCCCTCATTGCATTAGTTAGTTCTGACCATCCATCTAGTGCATCATCTGTCATTGAATCTCTTCTAGTGACTCCAATTACTTAGTTCTGACCATACATCTAATGCATCATCTCTCATTGAATCTCTTCTAGTGACTCCAATTACTTTTCTTAGCCATTTCATTTGAACATTTGAATATTTTAACGATTGACATTTGAACATTTGAATATTTGAACGTTGACATTTGAACATTTGAATATTTTAACGTTGACATTTGGACATTTGAATATTTTAACCAGTGACATTTGGACATTTGAATATTTGAACGTTGACATTTGGCCCTTGTGGACTTTGGGTAAGAACTCATTTTGATGTTGACAGCCCACATTCCGTTGGCATATACTGTTTTTCAGTGTTGACAGCCCACATTCCGTTGGCATATTCTGTTTTTCAGGTGTTGGCATCCCACATTCCGAAGATATATACTGTTGACCAACTGTTGGCAGCACACATTCCGTTGGTATATACTGTTGACCAAGTGTTGGCAGCACATATTCCGTTGGTATATACTGTTGACCAAGTGTTGGCAGCACACATTCCGTTGGTATATACTGTTGACCAAGTGTTGGCAGCACATATTTAGTTGGTATATACTGTTGACCAGATGTTGGTATCACACATTCCGATGGTATATACTGTTGATCAGGTGTTGGCAGCACACATTTAGTAGGCATATACTGTGGATCAGGTATTGCTTTGTTGTTATGTTGAAGTAAAGGTAGTTTTGTTAATACTGGATATTGGCAGAATATATTTTTATAAGAAATTGTAAAAGCCATACAATGAGTGACAAGGAGCGCGAGTATTTGAAGCGCTCGTCTGTACAATACACACCTAGAAATCGTAACCCACAACAAGACAGCATAAACAAAAAAGGAAACAAACATATGCAGTCCGGATTTCAGGTCTGGTTCTGTAGTTAACGAATGGGCCTCGCGGGTAAAAAAAGAAACTGGATTTAGGAAAATCTACAAACTATGTTAATCCTCATTAATGTTATCATCATCACCAAATTCACCATTGATATCACCATTAGTATCACCATTAGTATCACCATTAGTATCACCAATATTATTCCCGTTAGTACCACCATCCTAATCTTCGAGTGTATCACTGTCACAATTCTCAAGAGCGTTACATAATAATTCTCGCTCTCATTAATTTCCCTATGATCATCTTCGTGAGAATTATTATTGTCATCTTTATTTTCATTTATATTAACATTATTATAATCATTAACATTACCACAATCATGCTCAAACTCATTACTATCACCAGTATCATCGTGTTCTTTGGGATCACCATCATTGCCGTCATTAATGTCACCAGTATCAGTATTAACAGTTTCATCATTATCATCCAAAGTACCATCACTGTCGGTGTCCTCAATAGCAACCTCTTTAAAATCGTATGTATCGTCCTCGTCCTTATTAAAATCACAATTGCCACCATTATTAATATAACAATTAATATCTTTAATAATGTTACATCAATGATCCTTTGATTATTAAACCGTTATCATCAATATTAAAATCAATGTGATAATACTCATTAATATCGCCCTTTACTTTCTAACTAGTATCACGCTTAACATTCTAACTAGTATCACCCTTAACATTCTGACTAATATCACCCTTACCATTCTGACTAGTATCACCCTTACCATTCTGACTAGTATCATCACCCTTACCATTCTAACTAGTATCACCCTTACCATTCTGACTAGTATCATCACCCTTACCATTCTTACTAGTATCATCCTTACTATTCTGACTAGTATCATCCTTACCATTCTAACTAGTATCATCACCCTTAACATTCTGACTATAATCATCCTTACCATTCTGACTAGTATCATCACCCTTAACATTCTGACTAGTATCATCACCCTTAACATTCTGACTAGTATCACCCTTACCATTCTGACTAGTATCATCACCCTTACCATTCTGACTAGTATCATCACCCTTAACATTCTGACTAGTATCATCACCCTTAACATTCTGACTAGTATCACCCTTACCATTCTGACTAGTATCATCACCCTTACCATTCTGACTATTATCATCACCCTTAAAATTCTGACTAGTATCATCACCCTTAACATTCTGACTAGTATCATCCTTACCATTCTGACTAGTATCATCACCCTTACCATTCTGACTAGTATCATCACCCTTGCCATTCTGACTAGTATCATCCTTACCATTCTGACTAGTATCATCCTTACCATTCTGACTAGTATCGCCCGTATTGTCATCCTCGTTTGCACCACATTTAAATCTGACTTGTATCAACATGTTAATCTGTTTGGTATCAACATTTAAATCTGACTTGTATCAACATTTTAATCTGTTTTGGTATCAACATTTTAATCTGATTAGGATCGTCATTATCATCGTCAGCCTTATTAGTAGTATCGTCAATCAGAACCTCAATAGTATCACTATTCTATTATTCATACTCGACAATATCACCTGATCATCCTCAACAGTATCACTATTCTATTATTCATACTCGACAATATCACCTGATCATCCTCAACAGTATCACTATTCTATTATTCATACTCGACAATATCCCCTGATCATCCTCAATAGTATCACTATTCTATTATTCATACTCGACAATATTACCTGATCATCCTCAATAGTTTTACCATTTTCATCCTTATTAATATCATAAATATCATCGTTTTCCTCATTAGCATCACAATTACTTTGCTTGTTCGTATCACCATTATTATCTTAGTTCATATCACAATGATCATTTTCGTTGGTATGAGTATTGTCATCGACATCTCATTAGTATTACGCCAATCAGCTTCTTTATCTGCAGCCAGTCTTCATTCACCTAGTCTATCGGGATTAAACCTGTATGTAGCCAGTCTGTGACTAGTCTGTAGCTCGTCTATAGAAAGTCTACAGTTAGTATGTAGCCAGTCTGTGACTAGTCTGTAGCTCGTCTATAGAAAGTCTACAGTTAGTATGTCGCTAGTCTGCTGCTGATCTGTAGCTAGTCTATCGAGATTAAACCTGTATGTAGCTAGTCTGTGACTAGTCTGTAGCTCGTCTATAGAAAGTCTACAGTTAGTATGTCGCTAATCTGCTGCTAATCTGTAGCTAGTCTATAGTTAGTATGTCGCTAGTCCGTGGCTTGTCTGTAGCTAGTCTATAGTTAGTCTATAGTTAGTCTATAGTTAGTCTGTAGCTAGTCTATACGTGGTCTGTCGCTACTCTGTGGCTAGTCTGTAGCTAGTCTATAACTAATCTGTAGCTAGTCTATAGCTAGGCTAGAGTTAGTATGTCGCTAGTCTGTGGCTAGTCTGTAGTTAGTCTATAATTAGTCTATAGTTAGTATGTCGCTAGTCTGTGTCTAGTCTATTGCTAGTCTGTCGCTAGTCTGTAGCTAGTCTACAGCTTGTCTGTCGCTAGTCTGTAGTTATTCTATAGCTAGTCTGTCGCTAGTCTGTGGCTAGTCTGTAGCTAGTATATAGCTATTCCGTTGCTAGTATGTGGCTAGTCTGTCGCTATGCTATCGCTAGTCTGTGGGTAGTCTGTCGTTGGTCTGTCGCTAGTCTGTGGCTAGTCTGTAGCTAGTCTGTGGCTAGTCTGTAGCCAGTCTATAGCTGGTTTGTCGCTACTGTGTAGCTAGTATATAGCTGGTCCGTAGCTAATTTGTGGCTAGTCTATAGCTGGTTTGTCGCTACTCTGTAGCTAGTCTATAGCTAGTATGCTTCCGGTGATGACCAGAATCTAGTGACTAAATGTCCTGCTATGGACAGTTAGACACGCAGCGCGTGCCGAGTGTGACTTGCCAAGTCGATATCAACAATAAAACATGTCAACAGTTGCATTTGCACGCTTGGCAAATACGGGTTTGGTATGCCAAAAACGAAGTCAGCTTAGCTGGATAATGTCACACGATTATATATTTATAACTTATTTCGAGAAATGCAGTAGTCTACCGGGTTCCTTTAAATGGCATGCGTGATTCATCATCATCATGTAGTAGTTCGTATGCAGTACGTGGTTTTCATGGCATCCGATCTGTCAGATACTCGATCCCTGGACATCATTCTCACCTCTGCCACTGTCAACTCCAGAGCCTCTGCTAGGTTTTTTGCCCATTTCCACCTCCGTCTGCCATTTTTTTCCTGGCTAAACACCGTTCAGTATCGTTCTTGCTAGGATACCGTGACGTTTGATGTTACATAAGTATGCTAATTACATAGACGCCCAGTTAGTTGTATCTCAGCCAATTTTGTTTGATATCGCGCTTCTGTAAGATTTCTCCTTTGTTCTGTTGTGCTATCCATGTTGAGCACTGGCAGAGAGAACAAAGAGGAGGGAGTAGAATCTACATCACGCACTCCAACAGCGACATAGAAAAGCACTCCACGTCAGAAGGAGAGAGCTGTATAAGGAAGCAACAGTTGCTTTTACAGCAACGCAGATTCGTATAAGCCAAAACGCAACTACAAAGAAAACTGTCATTCTAACATATTCCAGCAACCTACTTCAAACTCTTTCAAACCCCAACAAGAAAACTCTCACACGAAATAAAAAAAACAACATTGGATTGCTGTCTCAAGAAAGAGATCTAGTACTACAGTGGATTATGGTCCACTGTGGGATCCTTGACAACAACAACGCAGATGAGCCGTAGAAGTCTGAATTAGCGGCACCCAGACTCGCCATTCACAGCGATATAAAAAAGCAAAGACACCCATCAATCGATACATGATGATGGGATTGAGCGGCAAGCACACAGATTAGAGGCCAGAATATGACAGCATAGACGAACTTGGCAGAGATGGACAGACAAAGGTCTTCAGACTAAGAACCTAAGAACGGGACATTGCACACTCAAGGTCCACCTTCACAGAGTGTTTGTCCGAGACACCGCTGCATGCGGAGCACCCACAGAAACACTCACACAAATCATGCATAACTGCAGGTCTCTACAGACCAAAGAGAGGCAGTCTGGCCTAGTGAAGCGACCATGCTCAACATGCTGTGGGAGACCGGCAAAGACCTGAAACGCACAGTCACTTTCGTAAACGTCACAGCAGCAGTTGATAGATGGAAAAAAAAATCAGAAGAGCGAGCAGACTCTTGTAACATGTTAACGCGAAGGATACAATCTTGTTCAGCAGAGTGTGTGTAGTTGGTTGTCCGCGTCTGCCATCCGTGCGTTGCTACCGGGAAGATTCAAATCCTCTGGATCGTTATCTTTGTCTTTTTGCTAGTATTCTGCCACATCTTTTACATTTTAGTTATCCACTTTAGTGCCATAGCCATCCTTAATATTTATGTTTGGGCAATCTTCATTGCTGCTTACTCTGGAGTCGAGATATTCAAAACTCGTGACGTTCTGAACCTGTTTTTCTCTAGTATAACTTGAGGGCTGCTTTTCTTGCCGGTGTTTATGCAAATCGTATAAGGTTCAGGACATAGACCCGGAGCCCGCGATAAATGAGATCAGACTAACAATCAAACAATTGAAGAAGCGAAAATCTCCGAAATGTGATGATATACTGAGTTCATACAAGTAGAAGGAGGGAGGATCGGCCTGATCAAACACGCATTATGCAATAAGATCTGGCACAGCGCAACATGGCCAAGCGCATGGATATCTGAAGAGATGCATTAATTACCGAACCATCTCTTTAATTAGTTATATTCGTAAAATCCTACACCAGATCATCTTGAAAAGGATAGAAAACAAAATCTACGAGGAAGTAGATTTGGTTCAGGCTAGTTTCTACAGGGAAGAAGCACGAGGTGTCTTAACATGCGAAATGTTATTGAAAAGTGCAGATAACTTATGTCGACTTACACGTGCTTTATATACCAAGGCTTTCGAGTGTGTGCATCACGAAACGCTAAGAACAATCATGGCTGACACGGGGTTCACTGCACTGATTGAAACATTGTATCAGGGACAACAAACGAGCTATCAGAATACATGGAGAAACATAGGACTGGTTCGAGGTGCGCAAAGGGGTAAGTCAAGGGTGCATACTCTCCCCTCTACTCAATATATATCCAGAAAATATCATAGACGTCCAGATTGAAATCGATTATGATAGGTTTGAGCCGTTCACAGTCGACACGAACTAAATGCCAGAACTGAAATATGCAAATCATACAGTTGTCCTCTGGAAGAGCTCTGCTGAGCTTGAAAACATAAACCTGTCCTTTAAACACCATAGCGAGAAACAAAGTCCATTCATTTGTAGTTAGTAAAATAAAACAAAATAATTACATTTTGTTCCACATCATTTGCTGTTGTTAGGTACGCCAGTGACAGAAGTCTGTGTTTGGTTGAAGTATGTTGTCTGACTATGATTTTGTTCATCAATTCTCCTTGTATCCATACCTTCTCTAAGACGTCCTTGTCTGTTTTAATTTTGTTCATCAATTCTCTTTCTATCCATACCTTGTCAAAGATTTCCTTGTTCGTTTTCTTTTCTTTCCACATGATGTAACCCATTTGTCTTATGGGTCTATATTTCAATATCATCCCTTCTCTTCTCCAGGCGATTGCTAATTGTCCATGTTTCTCTGCCATACAGTAAAGACGATTGTGCATAACAGCTGATTATTCTCATTTTTAATCTGTGATTAATTTTCTTGAATGTCTTAAATTGGGGAAATTAAATGTAACCAACACTATTCTCTTCTTCGTTTTCATCTTTCATCTTCCATCTTCCGTTACTATATTTCCAAGATAAGAGAACCTCTTGGTCTGTTCTAGTGTCTCAGTATTACGAGTTATTATCATTTATATGTTCCTTTACAAATATGTCTTACTGAGTTCCGCCCACAAGCCCAGCAATTGATTTTATCTTCGATTGTTCGCCGCCATGTTCTCATTAGCCTTCCCAATCTCTTTCACTCTGGGTTCCAGTCTGGGTATGTCGTCCGGATTCTTTCTGATAGTGTGTCCTATCCATCTCCAATTTATCTCCCTAAGTTCTTGTTGAATTGGTTCTTATCGTGCTCATTCTGTGTTTTCCATTACCTTTGGCCATATAATATGAAGTATGTGACGGGTTAACACAAGTCTGCAGTGTGGATGCGAACATCTAAGTCACGAGTGAGAGTCAAAGTCAATCAAGGGCAATCATCGACAAAAGCCGTACTTCAGAAGGTAAAAATGGAATGGCTGAGGTACGAGTATATAGCAGCTGTTGAGGTCTCAAACCTTTAAAGGTTGACATAGATCTACTGTCCAGGCCATGCCGGGGTTCAGAACAACGAAAATCTGGCATCTTGGCTTCACAAGTTCCCATCATGGCATGTTAGTGATGAATAGGATTGACATTTTGAAATCAATTAACGACCGTCTCTTGGATGGGGACATCGAAATAGATGAACCAGCAATCTACAGACTGCAAAGTTTCAACATCATAAGAGGGTTCGAGGGAAGTGGAGCGCATGAGAGAACGGAGCAGGAAAGTGTACAACCAGCGAGCTTCAGGAACCATCAGCATCCAGACACTGCACCATTTGCTGAGAGGCTGAGCAGCTATGGATATGCCCAGAATGCAGGGACGTCGATTCTTTGAAACAGAAACATAAAGTCATACCTTGTATAATATGACCGACTTGACATTCGTGTTAAACAGCCAACTGTTGTTCTCCGTGGAGAATGCTGCCGAGTTCCATGTCAGACTGAGAGAGATGAAAGCAGGTCTGGCCTCCCTAATCCTGGCCTTAACACCTTGATATGAACCTTCATCTTTACCAATCTTACTTCCAAATCTGGTTACAGGTTGCACCGCTTGAATGATCTGATCGTTAATACTGATTGAGTCTCTTTGCTATTTATTCTCATTTGCTTTGGTATGTTCATATGAATCTGCTATCCTGCCCTAATTAGTCTGTCTTTCTTTCCTTGTATGGCTTTCTGCTTGTATGACAGCAAATACATATTATCTACAAAATCGATGTCTTCCAGCTGCTAATGTGACAGCAAACAAATATCATCTACAAAATCGATGTTTTCCCGCAGCTTATGAAAAGTCCGTTGTCTTCCTGTCTGTTTCTGTTGTTCGCCTCATCACTCAGTCCATGACCACGAAGCAGATTGCTGGAGGCAGTAGCCATTCCTGTGTGACTCCAATTTGAACTGAAAATGGATCTGACAACTGACTTGTATGGATTATCCTACATATGACCTCTCCATATACATCTAGTATAATTCGTATACATGTGTCTGCTATTCTGTTAGGCTTCAACATTTTCCAAATTGCGGTTCATTCGATACTATCAAATGCCTTTTCCAAATCTATAATCTTCATATATAGAGATTGCTCTATAGTTATTCTATGCCGTTGCCATTTGATTTGAGCAAAGTTTCCTGCACGTAATCCTGACTGATCTTCTCTCAGTTTTCCATCTAAAGTATCTTTTCACCGATCAATCATTATCCTAGTCAGAAGTTTTCCAGCCACTGCCAGAGGCGTTATTCCTCGCCAGTTACTGCATGAAGCCAGATGTCCTTTCATTCGAAATGTTATCAGGTGACCATCTAGTCAATGTTCGCGTATATCTTCTTGGAGAGAATATCTCTGCTGTCGTTGAAATGTCATGGCTTCTGGGGTATACCATCTGGTTTTGCAGAATTCCCATATTTTAGTAGTTTAAGTGCTTGCATTTTGTATTGTTTTGTTGGTACATTACATTTTTAATCTAGGGGTTCCATGCTGGAACTATGTTAGTCTTGGATATTGGTGGATTTCTGTTTTTTCAAAGTGTTCCAGATATCGGTTTTACTAGTTTTCTTCGCTGCATTTGTTCTGTCCTTGTCTGTCTTTCGCTGATGTGTTGTTTTTCCTGTATTTTCGTGATAATAATATTGTAAATTGTCTGTAGATGACCTTATCTTACAGTCTTTTCAGCACCCTCCGCCACTTTGTCTGTCTTTTATATTATCTTGCCTGGTACTTTTTCTCACTTTCTAGCGTAGCTTAATATATAATGTGCGTAGTCTTGTCGCTTCTTCTTGTCCTTCATATGTGCTCATTATTTTATTTTATATTCCTTGTCTCTTCTATCAGGTTCAATGTGCACTATGTTAGCCATTCACTATGCTGTTTACACCTCCATTCACCAACCTCTTCACGCATGTTCCTTATTGTTTCCTAAAGCGTGCGCCAGTGGACGTCTATGGTTTGCTCTTTGATGTTGGCAATGATTCCATACCTGTTCTTCAGATTTGCCTTGAGTTTATCAATGGTGTTTTTATTTGGTAGGTTGGGCATGGTTTACTTATAGCTTGTTTTAAATTTACTTCCTTTAGAAGATTCACGTTTTTATTGAGGTACTCGCCAAGAGAAGGTGATGGTCTGAAACTCCGTCTGCTCTCACTTTACCAAGATATTGTGTGAGTAGCGCCTCCCTTTTCACTTGCGACATATTCAATTTGGTTTTCAGTGTTTCTGTTTGGTGAACATCATATGGTCCCGTGGACGCCTCCTGCCTGGTGAACATCATATGGTCCCGTGAACTCCTCCTGTCTGGTGAACATCATATGGTTCCGTGGACTCATCCTGTCTGGTGAACATCATATGGTACCGTGGACTCCTACCGTCAAGTGAGCTCTTTCCGTCTAGTGGACACCAGATGACCCTGTGGACTCCTCTGTATGGGAGAATGGTGCCTCCTATAACCAAATAATTTAAATAACGGAAGTTAAGGAACTTATCCCTGTTCTCATGTCTGCTTCCCTTGCTAATTTTTCCCATAATTAATTCCAAATTGATGTTGTCTAGTCCAACTTCTCCACTTTTATCTCTCAAGACTACTCGTATATTTTTTTTTCGGGAGTCCAGAGTTTAAATGGGGTAAATCAAATATTTAATGTTTGATATTTTGATCAGCATTGTTTGTAGACTGCAATTGTTTTTCTCTTATTCCAGTGAAATCATGCTGTTATTATTCTGAATGACATTGTGTTCCCATTCTATTTAGCGTATTCTTTGCTTCTATTGATAACATAACGGCGACCCCCTCTATGTTCACGTGGTCTTCCTCTTTGCATGTTCACGTGGTCTTCCTAGTTGTGCCCTGAATCTGTACTTAGGATGGCGGAAACTGCACAGTTCTATCGTATCTCTGTTATTCCCAGCGGTCTTGTATCGCTTCATTTCCTTAGCAACTTTGTCTCCTTTTCCGTTTCGTAGAAGTTCTGATGTTCCAGGACTCTGTCCTCTTTCTTACCTCTTATCGTGAGAATATTTATCAATACGTGATATAAGTCAAATAAAAAAAGGGCAATTCTAATACAATTCAAGCAAACACAAAACTCACACAAATAGGCCATTCGTAAGGTAATCCTGAACTACAGTGTGAGACGCGGGGTTCCTCTTGTTTTCTTCTTGCATAAACCTCTTCTTCGGCAGTGTGCAGTGTGATCGTAAATGTAGTTCCGTCGTTGGTAGCTTGTGTTTCCACAAAGGAGAGTCTTATAATAATTATATAATAACGTTCCAAAAAACTCACACACAACTGTAAAACATGGAACAGAACTCGCAATCAATATTTTTAAAACAAAAAGGATAGATCTCGTCATGTCAAGCGGCGCAAAGGAAATATGGTGTAAGGCCCATATTATTTTGTAACCCACGGCACTTAGTGGCCGCCTTTGCTTCCCGGCCTGAACCGATACCCATTTAAGGATGGGTCGACCCGGGGTCCGTTGCGGTTTCAAAAAAAATTTGTCCCTCAAATGGGGAATGAACCAAGGACCACTTAGATACGAAGCCAGGACGCTAATCCCAGCGCTTCGCTACAAAATCGAATTACTTTCTTTCAGGTTAAATTTTCAAACTAGAACAACAATTCTTCTACAGACCTGCACAACTTCGAAGAGAACCGCAAGACATTATTATAAAACTTTAAAACTGTCAGATTATACTATAAAACTTGAAAAACTGTTTTATAATTCTATAAAACTTGAAAAAAAACCTGTGAGATAATACTTTGAAACTTGCAAATGATCCGTGATATTTACCCCAGTTATTTCTTCATCTTATTAATCTTCTTCATTCATCCTCAAATCAAGGTCCCAGTTTATCTTACAAAGTACACCATTGTTTGTAAGACTGTTTTATCTCCATCCAGCCTTTGTCTCATATCTGTTTTGTGAGGCCAGTATTACATGCTACTTTTTAGGGTGTGTTCCACGGTCATGGTATGCTCCCCACATGAACACCTGTCATCTGTCCCAATCCTCATTTTGTTGTAAAAATGACCCTTGAGTTGTCAGTCTTGGCTTGGCTTGGCTTTGTTCGTTCTCAATCTTCCTTTACTAAACCTTAAAAGGGCTTAAGTAGCACAATGTAGTCCAGAGAACGGGTGCGTTAGTTGTAGTTTACAGCTTGACTGCGATATTTACACCTTTCGGTCCAACACATCCGACTTCAGCAGGTATTTTTTGAGTACCGGGTTAGCATTCCCTCTTCGATCCCTTCTCCTTAGCAAGTCTGCCCTGCTGCAGCCTGTTATCCAGGATCACCGCATGGAAGTGCAGAATGGTCTTGGCAGCTATGGGTCGCTGGCCACTGCAGCTCATGCGCTGCTCAGCATCTTGATCCCAGTTGTCAGTCTGAAGATGATGACTTGCTCTTCTCTAGTTTTTCGGAAATCGAGGTGTCGATGAATCAATTTTTTGTCCTGAAGTTGGTTTTAACTATGGTCTTGGCATCATTATACGTGGAGCTCAGATCTGTTTGTGGGAAAACTCCTCTACACTTTGCTAGTCTGCAGCTTCATTACCTTCTATATTACAGTGGGGTGGAATCCACTGTATCTGTTCTTTATACCTCTCATGCCTTACTTTTCCTTGGGGATCCTTGTGACAAACATTGCCTGCTGATACTGGCTTGGGGCTTCGCTTTGCGTTGCCTATCCAGTTCTACTTTCTTCCTAAGATTCCTGTTCTACTTATCTTTGCTCTATTCTCGCTCTTATCCAACCAATTTTGGCACACGATCTTTCTCCAGGTGTTGATGATAACACCCTGTCATATCTGAACGTTGAGTTCAGTCACCCGCCATTTTTCTGCTCCGTATAAAAGGGCCGACTTGATATTGAAGATGAAAACCCTTAGCTTGGTTTGCATTGAAGGTTACATGTGTAATATTCACTGTTCTCCTAGGGTAGTACTCTGGTTTTTATTGTTTATGTACATGTCATAAAATGACACAAGGAGGATTGTGTGTGGGGCTTGCAACGTTATTATGTAAAACACAACTTGTTACATAACCACCAATAAAGTAGTGTATCAATGCTCAGACTCCTACAATGACACTGAGTGTTGACCTGTTGGAGGATGCAACAAATAATACGGTTGTTCTGTTCTAATCTTTAGAATCACTTTACTCGCAGCATATCCATACGTGTTCGGTCGCTTTCAACAACTGGCGATGGGTATGGATGTTGTTGGTTCCTGTAGCTCGTTGGTTGTGCACACTTCTGCTCTGCCCTCACACACACCCCACTCCTCTACAACCTCGTTTGGTGTTAACGTCCTACAATCTGTGAATTATCCATTCATCTGATGCAGTATCTTCATCAAACAGGATAAGAGATAGATTTACAATGTCATTCATATGAGTATATTATGTGCTCATAATGGGTGTTGGTGAAGACATAAAATCAGCCCATTCTTTGTTAGGAACCCCAGCATGATCAGGGCAGTAGATTCACACCAGCACCTGGAGGTTTGATGCCTCTGCAGCTGGCATACAAGAGTGCCTCCAATTTGAGAATAACCTAATTTATGTGATGACCCTATGAGACCTCTTTAACAAGGGCAGTCATCGGTTCAGACTCCCAACTCCCATTTAGGAAGGTAGAGAACGGATGGCTAAGGCATGATGGGACATCAGCTGCATAGGTCTCAAACATCCATGGTCTGCTATGCATTTACTGTCCTGGTCATGATAATGATTAGTGCGACTTATTCCGCCTCTTCTTCTTCTTCTTCTTCTTCTTCTTCTTCTTCTTCTTCTTCTACCATCAACTGATCTTATATTTCTAGCCCTGTGAGGTTAACGAAAGAGTCTGTGCGTTTCAGGTAGGCGCCGTTCCCACACTGCTTTTAGAGTAAGGTAGCTCTCCAATGTCATACTGCCTCTCTTTGGTCTGTATAAGTAGGTCAGTCCTGTGAGATGTTTTGGTGTTTGCTTGGGTACTCCACAATCGCACGTGGTGGTGGTCTCTGAGACCCATTATGGGGGGATGGACTTTGAGTCTGCAATGTGACGTTATGTGTCACAATCTCTTTGTCTGCCATCTCTGCCAAATTTGTCTATACTGTCATTTTCTGGCTTGTGTTCTTTGTGCAGGTCTCTTCATTGCGTCCTCGTGAATTGTTTGATGAGTGTCTGTACTTCTTTATTGCTCTGTGGATGGCGAGGCTCCGTGCCGCTATTTCCGGTTTTTGCGAGCTGATTTCCTGTGTCGCTTCCACGGGCCGGTATCCACTGTAGGACTAGATCTAAGATATGGGTTTCGCGAAACAAAAGAGCTGACACCCTGACCTCTCATGCACCCATTTCGGGTACGCTAGATGTAGACAGGGATAATGCTTTTGAAACTATCAAAATGACTGTCTTTTGAATGATGAAACTTTACTAGATGAATCAGCAATGATTACGCCATAGTGGATGAATCAGCAATGATAACACCATTGTAGATGAATCAGCAATGATTACGTCATAGTAGATGATTAAGCAATGATTACGCCATAGTGGATGAATCAGCAATGATAACACCATTGTAGATGAATCAGCAATGATTACGTCATAGTAGATGATTAAGCAATGATTACGCCATAGTAGATGAATCAGCAATGATTACGCCATAGTAGATGAATCAGCAATGATTACGCCATAGTGGATGAATCAGCAATGCACACTCTAGAAATGTGAATTCAAATAAAGGTTAAGCTAAGTCAGCTCCATGAGATGTTGGAGTCAGCCCAATAAGATGTTGGAGTCAGCCCCATGAGATGTTGGAGTCAGCACCATGACATGTTGTGGTTAGCCCCATGAGATGTTAGAGTCAACCCCATGAGATGTTGGAGTCAGCCCCATGAGATGTTGGAGTCATCCCAATGAGATGTTGGAGTCAGCCCCATGAGATGTTGGAGTCAGCCCCATGAGATGTTGGAGTCAGCCCCATAAGATGTTGGAGTCAGCCCCATGATATGTTGGAGTCAGCCCCCATGAGATGTTGGAGTCAGCCCAATGAGATGTTGGGGTCAGCCCAATGGTATGTTGGAGTCAGCACCGTGAGATGTTGGGGTCAGCCCCATGAGATGTTGGAGTCAGCCCAATGAGATGTTGGGGTCAGCCCAATGGTATGTTGGAGTCAGCACCGTGAGATGTTGGGGTCAGCCCCATGAGATGTTGGAGTCAGCCCCAGGATATGTTGGGGTCAGCCCCATGAGATGTTGGAGTCAGCCCCATGAGATGTTGGAGTCAGCCGCCTAAGATGTTGGAGCTGGACTCTGTACAAACAACGATCTTCAGGATGTCCAAGCCCTTCCCCGTTTGCTGATATGGACTGAGTATTTATGAGTATTCCCCAAGTGCGCTGAAATAAATGCCCAGGAACAGATACAAACTTAGTTGTAGTGTCTGATAAGGGAACATCTATATCTAAACATGAAACTAGCAAACTCGTTATGAAAAATTACTTCATTACCACTACTGTAGTCACACATGAATGCATTGGCGCAGGATTCCTGCAAGAAGGACATATGCCGTGGTGGGTCAGCCTTGACTGTACTTGAACCTCAAAAAGGATGAGCAAATCGACCTCTATTTCATCCTTGGATCCCCAACTCTCTCCCCCTCTCCCTCCCTCCCCCTCTCCCTCCCTCCATCTCACCTCTCTCTCCCTCACCGCTCTCTCCCTCACTCTATCTTACCCATCTCTCTCCCTCTCTTTCTGTGCCTCTCTCCCTCTCTCTCTGTCGCTATCTCCGAACAGTACGACCTAACGTAACAAATATTAGACTCACTTGATTATGGTGATGCAGGTTCTAGACAAACTCTTTATCCGCTCTTCAAATTTCTTATAAGATTAATCAATTTTTTAATTAAAGTTAATCAAGTTTTTATATCTTCAATACATTTTTCAGTATGGTGAATCATTTTTTAAAAATATAGTTAATACAATTTTTAACTATAGCTAATCAATTAATTAATATAAATAATCACATTCCAAAGTGTGCTTAACATATTTTTTCAACCTTTAATACTTTTTTGAAACTGGTTAAATACATTTTTAAATGATCAACAACTTTTTTATGTGTTTAACCAATTAAAAAACAAACATAATTAATCGTCCCTTTAGCTATAATTGATCAATTTTGGTATGGTTAGTCAAAGACTAATCAGAATGAAGTCTTCAACGGTGAGGACCAAAAACAAAAGTCCACTGTGTTTTAATCTGCGTCTTGTTGAAGCAATTCGTGAGGATTTGGGAATTTGAATAGAAATGTCGATATGTTAAAGAGGGATTTAAACGTCAACACGTAAAGGTAAGTCAACATTTGAGGAATGAAGACCAATACTTTATTAGCAGCTCATTAATCGATTGATTGATGAGCTATCACCATTTAATACATATATTTACAAAATCATCATAATTATCGTTTGCACAGATTGTTGAGGTCTAGCTGGTAGATGATTAGTAATGCTGAGGAAAAAAGGCCGCTTATACCTGCAGTTGATTTGCACTATGACCTTATATATACAACATATCTAATCCGAGGTTTTGGGTACCAGAAATTGTTAGTTTTATCAACAATGTCCGTAACTTCCTTCATTTGTAGAGCTAAGGCTCAGAGTGTGTGTAAGTATTACTTATGATATACCTCGGCGAAAGTGAGACGGTTGAGTTTGAACTGTATTAACCCAACAAGACCGTTATTGTTAGAGTTGGTCCATCGTTGGTTAGTCCTGATAAGCGTTTGTCCCGTGGTAAAAAGGTTATGCAGTCTTCTCTAGGCGCGACTCGAGTACATGAAATATGTCACATCTGTTGATATTACTATTCCGTGGAATTGAATCTAGGAGCTCTTCGGTTATATTGAGACGTGCAAGAATACCTTATGTGGGCTCGGCGTACTGATTGGTATGAAATACACATGTAGGGGCCAACATTCAGCAATAAATAGACTGACACATAGCTGGCTGCTTACATCAGGGTCAGCGAACCATAGCTGGCTGCTTACATCAGGTTCAGTGAATCATAGCTGGCTGCTTACATCAGGGTCAGCGACCCATAGCTGGCTGCTTACATCAGGGTCAGTGAACCATAGCTGGCTGCTTACATCAGAGTCAGTGAACCATAGCTGGCTGCTTATATCAGGGTCAGCGAACTATAGCTGGCTGCTTACATCAGGGTCAGTGAACTATAGCTGGCTGCTTATATCAGGGTCAGCGAACTATAGCTGGATGCTTACATCAGGGTCAGCGAACTATAGCTGGCTGCTTACATCAGGGTCAGTGAACTATAGCTGGCTGCTTACATCAGGGTCAGCGACACATAGCTGCCTGCTTAAATCAGGGTCAGCGCAGCGATCTATAGCTGGCTGCTTACATCAGGGTCAGCGAACCATAGCTGGCTGCTTACATCAGGGTCAGCGAACCATAGCTTGCTGCTTACATCAGGGTCAGTGAACCATAGCTGCTTGCTTAAATCAGGGTCAGTGAACCATAGCTAGCTGCTTACATCAGGGTCAGTGAACCATAGCTGCTTGCTTAAATCAGGGTCAGCGAACCATAGCTGCTTGCTTAAACCAGGGTCAGCGAACCATAGCTGCTTGCTTAAATCAGGGTCAGCGAACCATAGCTGCTTGCTTAAATCAGGGACAGCGAACCATAGCTGCTTGCTTAAATCAGGGTCAGAGAACCATAGCTAGCTGCTTACATCAGGATCAGTGAACCATAGCTGCTTGCTTAAACCAGGGTCAGCGAACCATAGCTAGCTGCTTACATCAGGGTCAGTGAACCATAGCTAGCTGCTTACATCAGGGTCAGTGAACCATAGCTGCTTGCTTAAATCAGTGTCAGCGAACCATAGCTGCTTGCTTAAATCAGGGTCAGTGAACCATAGCTGCTTGCTTAAATCAGGGTCAGTGAACCATAGCTGCTTGCTTAAATCAGGGTCAGCGAACCATAGCTGCTTGATAAAATCAGGGTCAGCGAACCATAGCTAGCTGCTTACATCAGGGTCAGTGAACCTTAGCTGCTTGCTTAAATCAGGGTCAGTGAACCATAGCTGCTTGCTTAAATCAGGGTCAGTGAACCATAGCTGCTTGCTTAAATCAGGGTCAGCGAACCATAGCTGCTTGCTTAAACCAGGGTCAGCGAACCATAGCTGCTTGCTTAAATCAGGGTCAGCGAACCATAGCTGCTTGCTTAAATCAGGGTCAGCGAACCATAGCTAGCTGCTTACATCAGGGTCAGCGAACCATAGCTGCTTGCTTAAATCAGGGTCAGCGAACCATAGCTGCTTGCTTAAACCAGGGTCAGTGAACCATAGCTAGCTGCTTAAACCAGGGTCAGCGAACCATAGCTAGCTGCTTAAACCAGGGTCAGTGAACCATAGCTAGCTGCTTAAACCAGGGTCAGCGAACCATAGCTGCTTGCTTAAACCAGGGTCAGCGAACCATAGCTAGCTGCTTAAACCAGGGTCAGCGAACCATAGCTAACTAGACCATATCCTGTCCTCACTTGGTTGCACTAGCCACTACTGAAGTCCGGCCAAGGGATAGATATCGCAGGGAGAAGGTAAACCTAGTACTTATAAAAGCCAGCTGAAATCGGATGTGTCGGGTCGAAAGGGGCAGATTTCCCAACACCCCCCCCCCCCCCAATCCCCTTTATGCTCTCCCAGATGTAAACCACGACACAACTTCCCTTTTCTGTTTCAGAACGAACATCAAAGAATAAGTAATCCACATTTGCTTTCTTTGGTCCAGGTGTCACCTTCACATCTAAGACCGTCTGCAAAGAATCCCCAGCGTCCTCTGTCTCCTACATTGATGGCACAATCTGCGACCATGTCTATTAATTTATTTTATCCACCCACTTTTATCATTGTATACCTCTGCACGTTTGCCTGCTACTTTCCCTTCCATTATTACGCCTGTGCTTCCTCGCAGTCTGCTGTTGAAAATGTCTTCTGTAAAGTTGACACCTTCTGTTACCAGAGATGTCTCTGTTGTGTACTGTCAACTCACAATTAATCACTATATTCTCAATTATGTGCGCATGCTTCTGTTTTTGGAATCTACAGATTCTCCTTTTGTGGTAAAGTATGTCTTATACTCTTGTCTAACCTCCTATCTGTTATCAGATATCCAAACACCAATCACACGGCGTGCCATACAAAACGGCTTTTCGGGCTAAATTAATCCTAGGGCCGCTAATGTGAGACCCTCTGGCTTTAAACAGACGCATTCTCGAAAAATTCCCAAAAGACAATCGGTTCCATTATGTTCGGTGTTGAACAATTGGTAAGCGTTAGAGTTTGCAATGTTTGTGTGTCTGCAATACTGTCTCACCTAGGATAGTTAGGCAGATTGTGCCTTCAAATGAGGACAGGGGTATAAGCCATGTACGCGGGGAGAAGAATGGACCGTTGATCCCGCCTGGTTAGGTTTGAAGGGGAGGGTATACTTACTGATATCAAGGGAATACTGCTCAACAGAGACGTGTGGACGCCCCTGAGCGGCCAGATGGATCTTGTTGTCTCGTTATATTCACCACGTGGGGACGCCCCTGAGCGGCCAGGTGGAACTTGGTGTCCCGTTATATTCATCACGTGGGGACGCCCCTGAGCGGCCAAATGGATCTTGGTGCCAGTTATTTTCACCACGTGGGGACGCCCCTGAGCGGCAAGATAGATCTTGGTGCCCCGTTATATTCACCACCTGGGGACGCCCCTGAGCGGCCAGATGGATCTTGGTGCCCCGTTATATTCACCCCGTGTTCATCGTAAACACAATGACGTCACACATTAGGAAAACGTGTACACAAAACGACAGACGATAAAAAAAAGCAACGGTTACAGAGGAAAAACGCTGATGTGGGTCGATTATAGTTCTGATATGGGTTGATTATAGTTCTGATATGGGTTGATTATAGTTCTGATATGGGTAGATTATAGTTCTGATATGGGTAGATTATAGTTCTGATATGGGTTGATTATTGTTCTCATGTGGGCTGATTATAGTTCTCAAATGGGCGGATTATAGTTCTTATACACGTTGATTGTAATTCTGATGTGGTTTGATTATAGCTCTCATATGGACTGATTATAGTTCTGTTACGGGTTTATTATATCTCTCATATGAACTGATTATAGTTCTGATATGAGTTGATTATAGTTCTGATACAGGTTGATTTTAGTTCTGATATGTATTGATTATAGTTCTGATACGGGTTGATTTTAGTTCTGATACGGGTTGATTTTTAGTTCTGATATGGGTTGATTATAGTTCCCTGACGAAGGCTGAATATCGTTTTCTTTTGTCAGTCGATAAAAATTTCCTTATGTCGGCTGATTACCGTTCTCGTGTATCATTTCCAGAATATGATATAGTAATTAGAAGAACTAGTTACGCCAGAGATCTTCTACTTTCTTCTTTGCGTTCAGGATCTTTTGGTCATCCTGTATCTGCAGTCGCCATGATGGAGTCTGTAGTCTTCACCAGGTCGGAGCGGCTGCCCCACAGCTTTTGTCTCAGCTCTACACCCTTTGGCCAGGTCTGGCATGTCATTTCCCTATATATTGGTCATTCCTGTAGAATATACTCAGGGTTCTGGTCTCCTGTTACACATGGGCACTCATCGGTATGTGAGATCTTCAGTCGGTGTAGATGTTCTTGTAGTCGGCAGTGTCCAGTTCTCAGATGAAAAAGACAGCTTGTTGATTTCTTTTGAGTTGGTGAATTGGATCTGGTGTACTGCTTACGTTTCTGTCTTCTCTCCATTGGTGTATATACTGATGATGTTCTTGATTTCTCTGTATGGTACTCGATGATTAAATTATGCCTTTTTGCTTCGATCTTTTTCCAGAGCATCAGCTCTCTCGTTTCCCGTGATTCCGCGATGGGAAGGTAGCCCCTGGAACGCTATTGTTGAGGATCTCTAGAGTTTTTCTAGTTCTGCTCTGATCTCTGATAACAGTGGTTCGTTGTTTGTTTTTTTAATTTTCTCTAATAGTACTCTGCAGTCTGTGAATACAGCTATTTTTTGTTGGAGATTGCCTTTCTGTTTGAAGTATTCTCAGTGCTCGCAGGAGACGCCAGAGATAAAGAACCAACTGAAGAAGAATGAAGATGAAAACGTTTGAGAAAGTTTGATAAGAACGAAGTGGGAAACTATATGTTAGCTTATGTGTCCTTATGTTTATATGTCAAACTGTCAGATTCTGTTTGATGTATTTATCTGTCTGTCCGCTTCTATCGATATGTCACACTATCTGTCAGATTATGTATATCTTTCTGTCAGATTATATCGATATGTCTTTCTAGGTGTCCTCTTATGTCGATATGCCACACTATTTGTCAGATTATAACTATGTGTATATCATTCTGTCAGATTATATCGATATGCCCATCTATGTGTTCGCTTCTCTCGATATGGATTTATATCTGTCAGATTCTCTTGATGTGTCTCTCTCTCATATTATGTTTATATGTCAAACTATCTCTCCTATTATGTCGGTGTGTCTATCTATCTATCAACGTATGTCGACATGTCTATCAAAAACTGAGATTCTCACGATGTGTATATCTATCAATCAACGTATGTCGATATGATATCTATGTCTCAGATTATCTCGATGTGTCTATTTGTCTATATATCAACTTCTCTCGACAAGTCTGTCCAAATTTCAGATTATGTCAATGTTTATCTAATTATCATATTCTCTCGATGTGCCTATCTATCTATCTATCTATCTATCTATCTATCTATCTATATATCTATCTATCTATCTATCTATCTATCTATCTATCTATCTATCTATCTATCTATCTATCAGTATGTCTGTCTGTCTGTCTGTCTGTCTGTCCGCCCGCCCGCCCGCCTGTCTGCCTGCCTGTCTGTCTGTCTGTCTGTTTACCAATCTATAAACGTATGTTGATATATCTAAATATCAGATTATGGTCGATACGTCTATCTACATATCAGATTATGTCGATACGTCTATCTAAATATACGATTATGTTGATAAGTCTATATAAATATCAGATTCTCTAGATGTGTCTATCTAAATATCAGATTCTCTAGATGTGTCTATCTAAATATCAGATTCTCTAGATGTGTCTATCTAAATATCAGATTCTCAAGATGTGTCTATCTATCTATCAACTTCTGTCGATATGTCTTATTTAAATATAATATGATGTGGATGTGTACATCGTCCTCCGAACATAGCCCTCCATCCATCTATCAGAACCACGAACCTTCTAGACAACAATAAGCACACTAATACCTCCCGAGCTTTACATAATGACAATAATTAGGTCAGCTCTTTAACGTTCCCGTTGCCATGGCATCACAAACAGGATACAGACAAGGAGGCAGTCAGAGACGACACGAGACTCGAGCAGGAAGAGATGCCTCGTAACCGGCATGAGTGAGAGATAACGATAGCATCAGCCATGTTGAAGTTCTAGCTTAAGGGCATTTCTCTCCGAGCCCTCTCTCTTCTATTTTATCTGTTATTTTGTTATCCCTTTTCTGTGTCTGTTCAGCTTCAGGGCACATTTTTGTTCCCTATTTTATTAGAAGTGAACCTCTCGAGTGTTCTTCATCTTGATCTCCTTTTCCTGTCCCTGGATGTCTTCCATTTCTTTGATCAACGTTTATCCTCACTTTTTCCTCAGAGCCCTTCCGGAACCAGTAGTTCTAGCTTTCAGAAATCGGTCTTCTTTTCCGTCTTCCTTCTGTATTTTCTTCCTTCTTTCCATAGGTTCCTTCCTTAATTAATTTTCTTCCTACCTTACCTATTTTCTTACTTTTCTCTTTCTTACATGCCGTCCTTCTTCCCCATCATTGTTTCCTCCTTTTTTATTACTTTCCTTAATTTCTACCTGCATACTTTTCATCTATTTTTCCTTCCTTCTTTCCTTCCTTTCTTCCTTGCTTCTTTTCTTCCTTCCTTCCTTCCTTCTTTCATTGTATCCAAATTTGTTTCGTTCTTTTTCCTTCTTTATTTTCGTCATTTCTGTATTTATTTCGTTCCTTGTTTCTTTTGTTTCTTATTCACTCTCTTACCTTCCTTCCGTTTATAATTCAGTTCTTCCTCTCTTCCTTACTTATTCCTTCATCCTTTCTTAATTTCTTTTCTTCATTATTTCCATCCTTCTTTACTTCCTTTCTTTTTTGCAAGTTTTCCTTAATTTTTTCCTTCCTTCTGTTCACTCCTTGCTTCCGATCTGTCTTCCTTTTTCTGTCATTGTTTCAAAAATAATTTCTAGCTATTCAGACCAACGCGATGTCTATAGATACTATCTTAAAAAGCTGAATCAAAAATGATTCAATCAATTCTACTAATCGTCGCTGTTTATCTGACTGCATCACAAGCCAGTCTATTGTTGTGTTCGATCAAATCTGGTATGTACTACGTGTGTCGCATCCAGCCTTAATCTCATTCTATCCGACCAACGTGAACGTTACTAGTTTCACTGAATCTGTCGAGCCAGCAACCTACATACTTAAATTGTTTGTTTTAAATGTAAAGTTTTAAATGTCAACAATTGTCGATCACTATGCCAGAGCAAACCACATCGAGGTCCCTGCAGATAAGCATACAGACATTAGCGAAGAGTTAAAGGGACACGAAAATATAAATACGGCTCCTGAAGAGCACATGATGGCCAAACTAACAATGCGCGAAATGGAAGAGGCTATGAGAACACTAAAGAAAAGGAAATCTCCCGGAAAAGACGGGATAACAAACGAAATGCTGATGGGGCTGGGCCAAACAGCGAAGAAGAAACTACTATCAGTCCTGAACCAAAGCTGGAAAAGGGGTATTGTACCCCAGGCATGGAAAGATGCAATACTGGTACCAGTACCAAAAACAGGGAAGGACAAAACAGATCCAAATGGATACAGGCCCATTAGCCTACTGAGCTGTGTCGGCAAGCTGATGGAACGGATGATAAACACCAGACTGATGTGGCATCTGGAAGAAAAACGAATACTAATTTCACAGCAAGCCGGCTTTAGACAGCACAGATCCACTGAGGACCAGGTCATCCTCATAGCCCAGGAGATAGAAGATCAGAAACACACAGTAGCTGTTTGGGTGGATCTGGAAAAGGCATTTGACAAAGTCTGGAATGATGGACTTAGAGTCAAGCTAAGAAGAAGTGATGTCTGTGGGAAGATGTACAAGTGGATCAACCACTACCTCAAACAAAGAACGGCCAGAGTCCAAGTACAAGGGCAGATGAGCAAAAAGGTGACACTCGAGCAGGGAGTACCCCAAGGGGGAGTATTGTCACCCACACTCTTCCTGGTATATATAAACGATATTACAGAGAATATACCAAGAAGAGTCCATAGCTCAATGTTTGCAGACGATCTGGCTATGTGGACCTCTGAAAAGAATCTCACCATAGCAAGAAATCGGATGCAGACGGCCCTAACATCGCTGGAAGAGTGGGCGAACTCATGGCTGGTCACAATAAACGAGGAGAAAACCACGTGCACAATATTCTCGCTCTCATTAAAACCCCAAAGTACCAAATTAAGTCTGAATGGCAAAATCCTGCAGCCAAACGACAACCCAACCTATCTGGGAGTCACATTTGATCGGCGCATGACATGGAAAAGTCAGATTGAGAGAAACCGAATGAAAGCCAGAGAAAGAATGGCGATCATGAGGAAACTTGCTGGCACAAGCTGGGGAGCAGACGAAGGCATACTAAAGAAACTGTACACTGGAAGAGTGAGACCAGTTCTCGAGTATGGCATTGCGGCATGGACAACCGCAGCGAAGGCGAACTTCGATAAAGTTAACAAACTTCAAAACCAAGCCATGAGAATTATAACAGGTGGCATGAAGTCAACGCCAATTGTAGAACTTGAATAGATTACAAAATTGCAATCCATGACCGATAGAAGAGACTGCAGAGCCCAGCTGCAGTCAGAGAAACTCAGAAGACTGACGGACCATCCAATGTACCAGAGAGTAAACAATTTGGGAAATGGGAAACTAAAGCGGAGAAACTTTGCAGAAATAGCCAAAGCAAAGATGCACGAAGATCCCATAAACGCACTAACAACACCAAAACCCATCACTACTGTACGAAAACCTACTTGGAGGCAGGATATATTTCCAGAGGTGGTAGAAAATATACCAGGTATTGCAAACAAAAACTGTGTGAAAAAGAGTGAAAAAGAAAGGAGAGACACTACCCTAAGCTTCATAACGAAAAGCTACCCAAGCATGGACTGGACCCATGCATACACCGAAGGTTCTGTAACAAACACTACACAGAACGGAGGGGCAGGAGCATTCCTGAACCTACCAAATGGCAGAACAATAACAATGTCATTCGCTACTGGTAAGTACACAAGCAATTTCAGAGCAGAGGCAGAGGCACTGAGGGCGGCAGTGGAAGAAATGGTAACACACAGTGAAAATGAGAGCCATATAGTCCTGCTGACAGATGCTCTCGAAGTAGTCACAGCGCTAAAAAGCCAGAAAAACACTGAGCTTAATGACTTAAGAGCAGCACTCTGCAAACTGTGCCAGCAGTCCGCACCAAAAAGGGTAGTGGTACAGTGGGTTCCGTCACACTGCAACATCCAAGGCAACGAGGAGGCAGACAGACTGGCAAAAGAAGGTGCAAGGCTACCACAAACAGATACCAGTATGACGTACGAAGAGTCAAAACGGCTTATCAAAGCCAGATACATGACCAAATGGGAAACCGAACATACTGGTTACACCAAAAACGATGCCTATTACCAGTTGAACCGAAGAGAGCAGGTCGTTGTCTTCAGACTTCGCACTGGCCACAACAGACTGAGGTACCACCTATTCAACAAATTGAAGATAGGGTGTACCGACGAATGCCCGTGCGGTACTGGTAAAATGACCACTGAACATCTTCTGCAGAACTGCCCGACATACGAGGATCAGAGAGAGCAGATGTGGCCATTGCCAGTGGAACTGCAAGACAAGCTCTATGGTAGTGGCGAGAGTCTCAGGATGACCGCCGCTTTTTTCGAGAAAATAATGGTTACTGTCTGACTGTGTACGCAGAAGAAGAAGAAGAAGAAATGTCAACAATAAAACTAAAACAGTCGATTCATAAAATTCGAGAATTGCATTTATATCAAATAAATACTATTCAGTTAATTTGAATTGTTTCATGCATCACACATGTTTATTTCTTGTGGACCTCACTTCTAACATCTGTGTCCGTCAATATGTTCGCTTAATGTGGGCCTCACTTCTCTGTGTCCGTCAATATATTTACTTCATGTGCGCCTCACTTCTCTGTGTCCGTCAATATGTTTACTTCATGTGGGCCGAAATTCTCTGTGTCCGTCAATATGTTTACTCTACGTGGACCTCCCTTCTCTGTGTAAGTAAATATGTTAACTTCATGTGGGCCTCACTTCTCTGTGTTCGTCAATATGTTTACTTCATGTGGGCCCCACTTCTCTGTGTCCGTCAATATGTTTACCTCATGTGGGCCTCACTTCTCTGTGTCCGTCAATATGTTTACTTCATGTGGGCCTCACTTCTCTGTGTCCGTCAATATGTTTACTTCATGTGAGCCTCACTTCTCTGTGGCCGTCAATATGTTTACTTCATGTGGGACCCACTTCTCTGTGCCCGTCAATATGTTTACTCCATGTGGGCCTCAGTTCTAACATCTGTGTCCGTCAATATGTTTATTATATGTGGACCTCACTTCTCTGTGTCCGTCACGCATGTTTACTCTATGTGGACCTCACTTCACTGTGTCCGCCACGCATGTTTACTTCATTTGGACCTCACTTCTCTGTGTCCGTCACGCATGTTTACTTCATGTGGACCTCACTTATCTGTGTCCGTCACGCATGTTCACTCCATGTGGACCTCACTTCTCTGTGTCCGTCACGCATGTTTACTTCATGTGGACCTCACTTAACTGTGTCCGTCACGCACGTTTACTCCATGTGGACCTCACTTCTCTGTGTCCGTCATGCACGTTTACTCTATGTGGACCTTACTTCTCTGTGTCCGTCACGCACGTTTACTCCATGTGGACCTCACTTCTCTGTGTCCGTCACGCACGTTTACTCCATGTGGACCTCACTTCTCTGTGTCCGTCACGCATGTTTACTTCATGTGAACCTCTCTTCTCTGTGTCCGTCACGCACGTTTACTCTATGTGGACCTCACTTCTCTGTGTCCATCACGCAACGTTAACTCTATGTGGACCTCACTTCTCTTTGTCCGTCACGCACGTTCACTCCTTGTGGACCTCACTTCTAACGTCTGTGGACCTCACTTCTAACGTCTGTGGACCTGTCTTCTAACGTCTGTGGACCTCTCTTCTAACGGATGTGGACCTCACTTCTAACGGCTGTGGACCTCACTTCTAACGGATTTGAAGTGTAGTGTCCAACTTTATACGGTAAAGCAAGTTAAAGAATGTTGATGTGAAACCGAGGCCATAACAGCGACTAATCAAAACACTCACATAACGGCATTTTACTGCATGCAAACAGCACCGTCGTCCATAACTACCAGTATTGAATTGAACGTCTTTTAAGTTGTAATATGCGAGTTTATTATATTTAACTATTTAAACATATTATGGTATATTGGCATTATTTATATCCGGCGTTATAAATGATATCTCCTGCTACAAAGCCCTGAATGGGATTTTGCAAGTAGCAGGATGTAGTATGGAAATCATTTGCGTTGTGTCGCTAGTTTACAGCGTGACTGCGATATTTGCATTTTCTGTCCGACACATCTTTCTTCAGCAGAATAACAAAATATAAGAATAAACAGAAGTGTCGTGCATTTAAAAAGAAGTGAATTGATAATTCCTTTTTCCTGATGCAGCAGGGAACTCAAGTTTCTCTTAATTGTTATAAACTGATTTCCTTTGCGAAACAGTACAAAATACAATAATACCGATCACACGAAGTACAATGAATGTAAGGGTCAACTGAAAAATAATAAGATACCCAACTGGAAATAAAAGAGTAGACCTGCTCAACAGTTACTTGTCAACTAATAAAGCTGACAACATGGTTCGTGATAGCGTTGTTGTTTGTCTCAAAATTGCAAAGTACTCCGTACCATCCTTCCAATGGAGGGATTGTCAAAGAACGTTTCAGTGCCGTCATTAAATGTTCTGATAGAAGTAGTGCAACGGGACGTTTCGACTGTATGGTCGATGACATACAATTAAGCCTCAAAGAACTCGCGACACAATTTGAGGCCATGTTGAATTGTTCTAGACGAGAGCACAGTCGAAACCGATACCGCTGTGTTGACTATATTTGTCATCAGAGTTGATGCTAATTTCAATTTTGCTGAAAAACTGCTTGCTCTTAAATCAAATAAAATGTACTACAAGTGGAGAAAACATTTTCCATGAATAAACATTTACAAAGTAAGTTCAACCGTAGGTGAAAGAAGTCAAAGGGATCTCAGCCAATGGGGTTCCACCAATGATTGTATCAAACCTAACTACTTGCAATATTAAGATGTTAAGTCGTGTAAATGTTAATATGTATGTGCGGTTCAATGCATTTTACACCTAAAAAATGTATGTGCAAAATCAATTAAATCCGCCCATGTCAGTTAATTAGTTGCCCATCGCAAGCAAAGATGGCGACATAATCAGACGATTTTGTATTGATGATGTAACTTGAGCTGAATGTGGATCATACTGAGAATAAAACTGCGCTGGTCATCCTCCTCACTCTCTGGTCCCAAGCTACATTAGACCAATGGTAAGACATAAGTCAAGACGACTGGAGGTAACTCATTATGCAGGCAGTCGTCCCACGTCCCTTTAAACCAGGAGTCGCTTACAGCTTGCAGGATTCGATCGCCCACTGTTTTCGTTCGTCGCTTTGAAAGGCGAACACCTTACCTTTCGACAACATCACTCACACGTGCTGCTAACTGGTCAGGGTCCAATATCTTTGCCCATGTCATCTGAATACGGTCGTTTCATTAATACATTTCCTTATGACCAGAGTACTAAATCACCGCCATTTTCAAGAATTTCTGGGAGACTTAACAAGCGAGCGTGAAGAAACTACATGTGACGGTGAAGTGTATTGACCAAGTTTGGAGAAGATGCTAAAGCACTTTTATGATTTGTTAGATAAAGTATATGTGTTCATGGTCACGAAATGGAAATCTCTGCAGAAGTTCAATAACAGAAGCTGCGTGTGATCTGACATTTCTTGTATCGTTGCAACTCGTATTAATAAAATATGTGCTAAGTTATACACTCAAGAACAGTTGGTTCATAAGCTGTATGGATACGTTTAGTCATTTGAGAATAAACTTTGACTCTGGGAAAGTAAGTTAAGGATAAGTAATACTTATCATTTCGTTTCCCCTCACGCATGCTATCAACAGTAGTAACTTTTATTACAATTACTTTGCGGATGAGCTAAAGTCTTGATGATAAATATTTTAAAGAGGCCTCATATTTGAAACTCATAGCTTTTGCTCAGAAGAGAAAAATGCTATTTGTAAACACTTTCAACTGCGAGCATTTTTGTTAAGATAAAGATTCCTTAAATCTAGAACGAGAATAATGAATTCGCATCTAGAAAACACTGTGCTTGGTGCAGATTCAGTATTTCCTCAAACATTTATCGTCATATGAGAGACATGACCTCCAAAACATTCACTTGCATGCGTTTGGTCTGTTTTAAGCTTAACTTAAATTTATTCCCAAAAAAAACTTTAAGAAATTATGTAAATTAAAATACACATTATATAATCAGTAGCCAAATCAAGCTCTCATGAAATGTATCTTATTCTGTTGATCTAATCTACATTGTTATACTACTGACATAGCTTAAATGAAATAAACAATGTTGCCAGACCTACATATTTTTGGTCAAGCAAATTCAAATGTATTAACATTTTAAAATAACTTCACATGGTATAAATAACATCACATGGTATAAATAACATCACATGGTATAACCCGTGGATATAATTTAACATTCCACCGGCCGTTACCCCGGGGAAGCAAACCCTTAGAAAATGCAGGAGGAAGCAGACCCTTACATAAAATGAATGCTGAAGTCGGATGCACTGGGCCGACAGGCGCAAAATAAAAACCACAGTGTAACGCACACACGCATTGGGGAATAGATAAATAAAGCGAACGAAAATAAAAAAAAATAAAAAAATAATAATTTACATTCGTATTCGGCACGCGCTCTTGATGAAGTAACATATGCCTGGACTATATTATTATGCCACTGAATTATGTCTGTGATTGTTTGCAGTTTGGATGTGGCTCTCTTAATTAATGATCAAAAACCATTCAGCTCTATGTGGAGTACATGGCTCAACAAATTCATGCCAAACCATATTGTCCTGGACCATTATTTCCAGCTCTGTTTACGTGTTCGGTGTTTCCTTTATGTTTGTGTCGACCCACTCTTGTCAATGTGTATTTTGGTCAACTATCTCTACCTCTTTTGCTCTGCGAATTCCAGAACAGAGACTTCTTTGTACTGGTTTACTGAATGTGTGCCGTCCACAACGCCAGGCGTCTTCTCTTCACTTCATATTTCACTGATATATGTATTGATTTGTCCAAAAGGTCTACATTAGTTATTTTATCACACATGAACATAAACCAACTACAACACACTCATGAGTGTCAGCTGTGTACACACCCATATGAAACCGTTGATCATCATCTCTTTGAATGCTCAGCTCTCAACAAATTAGGAAAACGCTTCTTCCTCCGAGGCCAAATAAATGGAACACGTTGTATGGCACTAGACAACATATAAACACATGCAGATATCATTAGATGGCATTGGGCTAAAGGGCGAGAACACAGATGCTGCTTGATACATAACAATCACAACAACGTCGTACCATTTCATTCACTTTATTTTGCGAGCCACCATTTTCTGTTTTGCTTTCGTTGTTCTCAATGGTTCAGAGCCATACAACAGAACGGACTTTACATTAAAGTTAAAGTTTTTATTTTTTTTGTTGGACTTAATTTCCGTTGATTTCCGGGAGTTCCCCCGTGCAATAGAGGTTCCTCTCGCTATTGTATTCTTATTTTGATATACGTATCTGTGCTAGCTATTTTCTTTATAATGCTACAATATAAATGAATGCTACAATATAAATGAATGCTACAATATAAATGAATGTTACAATATATGTGAAGGCTACAATATATATATATGAATGCTACAATATAAATGAATGATACAATATATATGAATACTACAATATAAATGAATGTTACAATATAAATGAATGCTACAATATATATGAATGATACAATATAAATGAATGATACAATATAAATTAATGTTACAATATATATGAATGCTACAATAAATGTGAATGCTACAATATAAATGAATGATACAATATAAATGAATGCTACAATATAAATGAATGATACAATATAAATGAATGATACAATATAAATTAATGTTACAATATATATGAATGCTACAATAAATGTGAATGCTACAATATAAATGAATGATACAATATAAATTAATGTTACAATATATATGAATGCTACAATAAATGTGAATGCTACAATATAAATGAATGATACAATATAAATTAATGTTACAATATATATGAATGCTACAATAAATGTGAATGCTACATAAATGAATGATACAATATAAATGAATGCTACAATATATATGAATGCTACAATAAATGTGAAGGCTACAATATAAATGAATGATACAATATAAATGAATGATACAATATAAATGAATGCTACAATAAATGTGAATGCTACATAAATGAATGCTACAATATATATGAATGATACAATATAAATGAATGCTACAATATAAATGAATGCTACAATATAAATGAATGCTACAATATATATGAATGATACAATATAAATGAATGATACAATATAAATGAATGCTACAATATAAATGAATGCTACAATATAAATGAATGCTACAATATAAATGAATGATACAATATAAATGAATGATACACTATAAATGAATGCTACAATATATATGAATGCTACAATATAAATGAATGCTACAATATAAATGAATGCTACAATATATATGAATGATACAATATAAATGAATGATACAATATAAATGAATGCTACAATATATATGAATGATACAATATAAATGAATGATACAATATAAATTAATGTTACAATATATATGAATGCTACAATAAATGTGAAGGCTACAATAAATGTGAAGGCTACAATAAATGTGAAGGCTACCACATCTTGTAGGAGTTCCTGTCCAAAAACAATCTTATTATCATTAGTTACACTTTTCTTACAATATTTATTTGTGCCTATTATCAGTCTGAATATATGAGACCTCTCATCAAGTACGTTTTTCTCATCTCACTGCGTATATGTGACATAAATGCCAAGCTATCGGCAAAGTCCAAATCTTTCTATTGTTTTGTAAAAGTTCATTGAATTCCATTTTTTGTTGGTTGATTTTGTTGCAGTCAATAACCAGTTGAAAAAGAAATGGTGATACGAGACGCCCCTGTCACAGACCAGATGTTTGCTCAAAGGGCTCAGAACACTGACCTTCATGTACAACTCGATATTTCATATTCTAAAATGCTTTCTTAATAACGTTAGTGACAATGCCGCAGCCTCTACCGCCCGAGTTATTTTTTCAGTATCAGTCTCTGTCCAAGCTGTCAAATAACTTGTTATAGCGTACGAATATGAAATAAAATGGTGTTCCACTTTGCACTTTGTTCAGTGTGTCTGCGAGGACCTATTTTGTTGAAATCCTTGTTGTTCGCTTCTCAGTTGTTTGGCTATTGCATCGTTTAATCTTCCTACCATGAACATGTTTAATTGTTTTAAAAGAAATACAATAGCAATATTTCTTTTTACTTTGTACAGACCTATTTTCATTGGACACTTGACCACAATGCCTTCTTTTGTTTTACTAACTTTCATCAAGTAATTTGAATAATGCATCTTTTGAAGCTCCAATGCTTGCGTCGATTGCTTTTGCTGAAAAACTATCTGAGTCAGTGGCTTTACTATCGCTCTCACTTTATAGCTTTACTGATTTATTTATTGTCTGGTTTCTCTCAGTTGAAGCTCTGTTTCTGCCGCTAGAATGTTCTGTGAATTTTGTTTACCTGGTCTATTTAAAAGTTATGTGAAATCTTCTGCAGATCTTTCCATATTTTCATTTGTGCTGGTCATCATATTTTTGTCCTCATCTTTAATAAAGCCACGTAATTGCTTATTATGTACTCTTCTTTGTCGCTGTTGTACATGTTTTTCATGAGTCATACAACAGTTGTTTCCTATGCCATCTCATCAACATGTTGTCTTTTGTTTATTCTGATGCTTTTTCTTACTTATTATTTGGCTTCAGTTTATATTTCATGAGCCTTGGCTTTATGCGTTTCTGGGTTTACTTATGTTCAACGTTGCTGTCTTCGTTTCTCTTAACTTACGATTTACTGAAATGTACGTTGTTCTGCTCCCTTGTACTGGAAGGTTAACGTTTGGTCAGGCCAAACATTCTGATCAAACATGTATGTGTCAAGTAAAATAAACTAGCCAGAACCCTCATCTTGGCTTCCTCGTAGCACTACCTGGACACTGGGCTTTGTCGTGGCAGCACGGCTAATGAGGTGCGGGATCGACGTGATCCCCATAATATTGAGTGACACTCAGTTGAAGCCAAGCATAGCACAACCGTCTGGAGGACCCCGGTTCATCTACATTAGCACGCTCAGGATGTGAGAAAAACTACGACAATCCGCCACGTAACGTCCTTTTTAGGGCGCACAAAAGAGTAATCCTACTCATTGTAGGCATTTTAACAACAGCGGCAATAACTTCTTTGTGCTATCGTTTTCTGTTTCTTTCTCCACGCGTTTTGGGCCTCGTATTTTTGCATCTGCTGCAGATGTCTCACCCATTCTCTACTTCTCCTAGTTCCTGTAGCGCACGATATCATTTTCATGTTGAAACTTGACGATTTGCTTATACTTGTTTGTAGAGTTGCAATGTTTTCTGAAGTTACATGCTGTGGTATATTTGGTTTAAATTTCATCTTTATTTTGGCTCTCAAATAATATTTGTCTGTTGCAACGTCTGCTTCTGTACACACTTTTACAAAATGCGTTGATCTGAGAGCATCCAATCTGTGGGGGTGAGAGAGGCCTTAGTGAGACCACCAACTTTTGGGGAGAAATAGTTGGCAATATTAGAGTATAAAGTGTGTTGTGAGTTAGAAACACCGTGGTGAAAGCACCAACTTTATGGAGAAATAGATGACAATATTTGATACCTTAAAATGTTTTATGAATGAGGAAAGCCTTGGTCAGACCACACACTTTATGGAGAAAATACGAAAGCATAAACTTTACAATGATAAGAAAAAGTGTGGACAGGACGTCAAGTTTATAGCGGACACAGTTGTGGAAATTTGAGAACATAAACTTTATAGTGACGAGAGCATTCTAAGACAGGCCGCCATGTTTGTGACTTGCTATCTGGCCTCTCACCTGTCCAAAGTACTTTTTTGTTTACTCCTGTACATGCTCATATCTGTATTTTATGTGTTCATTCCTTCCTCTGTAAGTCGCTAACTAATATGCTGTTGTTTGTTGACCCTGATAGAAACCTTTCGGTTCTAATATGTGTCTCATTTCTGTTTTCGTCTTAACGCGATCTGTTAAGGCCTATAAATGTATATAGACACTTTATTTATAAAATGCCGTAGCATCCTCGCTTTATTTTTAATTTTATTGTCACGTTTTTCAGGGAAATATGTAAAGCAATTAGAGACATTGGCGAGAGCAGGATTGGAAAGACCAACTAGTTCATGACGATGGAATGTATGTGGATATTTGATAGTGAACTATAAAGAATGCAAAACATATACAAATGGACATAGTCAATTAAACCAAATCAATTGGACCCAAAATAATAACTAATTTCTACAAAATACTTGACAGCAAGAAAAACAGAAAAGAAATCGCATTAGTCGCTGAGTTTTGTAGATTAGTGCAGGTTGCAGCCAGTGAGGAAATCCTGCATTACAAGGTTGCTCATAAACACACGCCCCGCGGCCAGTAAAATAATGAACGCACCCCGGACTGTAACGATCAAGCATCCTTTCAAACCCCGCTCTTTCGTCGTTCGTCTTTCCATCTAGTGCTGGGTTATTGTCAGACTCCAAATCCATCGAGGCTTACCATACCAGGACCCGATTATATATTATTGATGTTTTGTCCGACTTTACCCTCATCTGATGTTGTGAATGTGTCTAGTTGTGTCAATATTGCGATCATTGGACCCCGCGCTGTTGGGTTCTGTTTTTAAGAGTCAACTTCACTGCAATCTAGAAATACCCAAAGGTCCTCAGTTCCTCTCTCTTAGAAAATGATGACGGATGTGGGAACTGATGGTTCCTGTAGCTCGCTGGTTGAAAACACTTTTGTCCCGTCCTCTGGCGATCCACGCTTCGCTTGAGACTCGTTTGATTTCACAATTATGATTTCTCACTGCATTGCATCGATTTGTGGATACACGGGATGACATCACTATCCTGAGTCTTAGCACCTATCAGTTGGTTGGGCTCTATTTCTGCTTTCCGTTACACCACTCATTCCCTTCATCTAAATGTTAGTTGTTTAGATGTCCATTGAAAGCGATCATGGTCACATGACTGTCATGTTTTGTTTGTCTTGTCGATGCACCTTGAGCCATATTTGGATTATTGTTAAGAAGCAAATATTCTGTTAATTTTCATCTACCTCACTCTATTGTCTCGAGCTACCTTGGACCAGTGGCAAGATTATCAGTCAAGACGACTTGAGGTAACTCAACATGCAAGCACCCAACCCAAAAAGAAGAAAAAAAACATGTCTTCATACGAGTGTCAGCAGGCTTGATTCGAACCAGATGCGTTGAGATTGCGAAACGGACGTTGCCCTACCAACCTATGCCACACTGTTTATGGTTATGATGACTTTGTCATGATGATGTCAGTCCAATGATGTTCGTTAATTTGTGTTCACTTAGTCAATAGTGTACGGGGAGCACTCTGTGTATCTGGAGATACCCCAGTGTGGCAGTATGGGCCGAGAATATACGCCTAATGTGAAAGTTTAATTTGACTGGCTTTTCTAGCCTGTTTTCTCTGTTGTTGTGTGGCTACTCTATGGATGTCTCGAATGTTGCTGCACTTTCGAGAAAGGGATGGGTTCCAAACAGTTCGGTATTGGATGGCAGCTTCTGAAGTTTTGGGTAGTGTGCCAAAGACTTTAAGTGAAACCGTCAGCGCGAGAGCTGCGTAGCGCAGTAGTTAGCGTGCTGGCTTCGCATCTTGGCACCTGGGTTCATTCCACAGTTGAGTCGGGATTGTTTTTTCAGATCGCAACGGCGTCCGGGTCAACCCAGCCTTAAATGAGTACCGGTTCAGCCCTGCAGATAAACACGGCGAGGGAGAGGAGATTGCTACCGCCCTCATACAGCCGAGTCTTTGAAATGTGAGATTGCTAACACCTCATGCCCTTCGGCAGTAATGCTGTGGGTTACTTTACTTTAAGCGTGCTTTAGAAGTGTATCTTTGGTCACCATTGGGGCTTTTACCGTTCTGCATGCCAACACAGATGAACACATTTGTACGACGTACGAAGAGTCAAAACGGCTTATCGAAGCCAGATACATGACCAAATTGGAAACCGAACTTACTGGTTACACCAAAAACGATGCCTATTACCAGTTGAACCGAAGAGAGCTAGTCGTTGTCTTCAGACTTCGCACTGGCCATAATAGACTGAGGTACCACCTATTCAACAAATTGAAGATAGGTGGTACCGACAAATGCCCGTGCGGTACCGGTAAAATGACCGCTGAAAATCTGCTGCAGAACTGCCCGACATACGAGGATCAGAGAGAGCAGATGTGGCCATCACCAGTGGAACTGCAAGACAAGCTCTATGGCAGTGGCGACAGCCTCAGGATGACCGCCGCTTTTTTCTAAAAAATAATGGTTACTGTCTAACTGCGTACGAAGAAGAAGAAGAAGAAGAAGAAGAACACATTTGTACACCGGTGGTCTAGCAATCGGACTGCATGACCCTCCCAGTCGATCTGTGACTGCGTCGGAATAATAATCTTCTGCTTCTTCATCGTTCGTCATGAAAATTACGCTGTGTCATAGTTTACAGCGGGGCTGCGATATGTGCACCTGACGGTCCGTACCTTTCGATTTCAGCAAGTATTTATTAGTTCCGGGTTTGCTTTCCCCACTGCGATTGCTATCTCTTTAGCAGACTAAACTAGTGCAGAGGTCACGTGACGGCAACATTGGCTCTTGGTCAGCTCTGGTTCACTGACCCTGCTGTAATAAACCAGCTATCAGTCGCTGACCCTGATGGAAGCAGCCAGCGATGAGTCTCTGATCCTGGTGCTAGTAGCCAGCGATGAGTCTCTGACTCTGATGCTAGCAGCTAGCAATGAGTCGCTGACCCTGATGAAAAGAGCCAGCTATGAGTCACTGACCCTGATGCTAGCAGCCAGCTATGAGTCACTGACCGTGATGCTAGCAGTCAGCTATAAGTCTCTGGTCCTGATGCTAATAGCTAACAATGAGTCGCTGACCCTGATGAAAACAGCCAGCTATGAGTCACTGACCCTGATGCTAGCAGCCAGCTATGAGTCACTGACCGTGATGCTAGCAGACAGCTATAAGTCTCTGGCCCTGATGCTAATAGCTAACAATGAGTCGCTGACCCTGATGAAAGCAGCCAGCTATGACTAACTGACCCTGATGCTAGCAGCCAGCTATGAGTCGCTGACCGTGATGCTAGCAGCCGGCTATAAGTCACTGGCTGCTGTCATCATTCACTGCTGCATCTTGCTACCAGAATAATATTGATCCTTAGGACACCAGATCTGTCAAAAACGCTGTATCTGTGATCATATGTTATCATTTCAAAAGCGGTAAAATGTCAATTAACGCTGGTGATGAAATAATAGAACCACCCGTACATACTGTGCATGTCATGAAAAACGGCTGCGTAGGACTGTACATGGGTCTGGTAAGCTTTTCGTGTAAACCGCTCATCAAAGAAACCACTACAACAACGGCACAAGCCACCTGAAAGTTGAATATGCTGTAAACCCCTCCCCCATACTCCTACTGGAGCCACTATCACAACGATGTTCATTCCCATTGCTGAAATCCACATGTAGGATTCATAAGACTTGGGAATAAAGGTAGCTTGCCCCTCCAGTCGACGGTCACTAAGTAGACTTTTTTTTATATCCCTTAGAAAAATAACTTGTACCTTACCAAGGTATAATGGATTCATCAATTGTTCACGTGAGACGATATGTGAAGATTTTCTTTTCCAATACCTTTGATCGTTCGATCTGACATTCATGATCCCTCCTGTCAGTTATTTTAGTCAGCATGTATAATTCCCGCCAAGTGTCCATTTGTCAGTCAGTGGGCTAAAACAGAAGCAAAACGTAGGTTTTATAACCAAAAAAAGAACCAAGTAAATGATATGCGGTAAAATATGAAAATTTGCGGAAAATCAGGAAAGAAATGGGGTTTCCTGTGCATATTATTCATCTCATTAAAACACTATGCCAAGACCAACAAGCCGCTGTCCGAGTATCTGGGCAAACATCAGATTCATTTACAGTACAAAAGGGAGTAAGACAGGGATGTATCCTCTCACTTTATCTATACAACATTTATGCGGAATGTATAATAAGAAAAGTTCTAGAAGACAAGAACATTGGAAGTGTTGACCCATTTACCATTGGCGTGTACGAGATTCCAGAGTTACGATACGGAGACGAGACAGTGACACTATCAAGAAGTGCGGAAGGGCTAGAGCAGCTAATTTCAGCAGTAAATGGACATAGTAAAGATACAAAACTGTTTATAAACATAAATAAAACAAAAGATAATGACCACCGACAAAACACGATGTCAGCATAAATTTACAGTGTGTGGTGAGGAAGTAGATCAGGTCACACATTTTAAATATCTGGGCTCCAGAATTGATTAAAATGGCAACTACTCGAAAAAAATCAGAAGAATACTACCCATGGCAATGCAGAGACTGAAAAGCCTGAATGAATTATGGCAGAGCACCAACAAAATGACAAAAGTAAAAGTCTTGAGAGTCTGTGTTTTGCACGTGGCAGCTTATGGCTGCGAATCTTGGTCAATTACCAAAACTTGCAGACAAAGAATCGAATCCTTCGAGTCAAAATGTTACAGAAAGATCCTCAGAATACCCTAGACAGAGAAAAGAACAAATGTAGACATTCGGCAAGAGTTGAGCATAGAGGAGAACTGGTTTATCAAGTCCATGTTGGCTAGAAAATGCAAATACTTTGGTCACATCAAGAGACACAACGGTTTTGAGAGAACGGTGATGGAAGGTATGGTGCCAGGTAAAAGAGGAAGGGGTAGACCAAGAAGACGATGGCAAAAAGGTATCCAGGAATGCCTGGGTATGACTGTGGCGGAGGCTGGAGTTTTGGCAAGGGCACGATTTTTTTTTTTAGACAGACTGTGATGGGAACGACGTTCTATAAAGGACATACTACATGATGATGAAATGATATGCTGGCAATTGTTATTAACATGTAAAACGTCATTTACATTCACAACAAAATTAGGCTTTTATATTGACTTTAAAATCTATTAAAAATATTTAATTATTTTTCGTTGGACGAGCATTTCTACACCAAGAAAAAAATCTTGCACCTTCTTTAACCAACATCTTTCACCAAAATGTAAGATATGGCCTTCAACTGTCAATGTGACAGTACCAGCAAGCTCCTATGTGTAAGATGTGGCCTTCAACTGTCGATGTCACAGTACCAGGAAGCTCGTATGTGTTAGATGTGGTCTTCAACTGTCGATGTCACAGTACCAGAAAGCTCGTATGTGTTAGATGTGGCCTTCAACTGGCTATGTCACAGTACCAAGAAGCACGTATGTGTAAGATGTGGCCTTCAACTGTCGATGTCACAGCACCAAGAAGCTCGAATGTGTAATATGTGGCCTTCAGCTGTCGATGTCACAGTACCTGCAAGCTCGTATGTGTAATATGTGGCCTTCAACTTTCGATGTCACAGTACCAGGAAGCTCGTATGTGTAAGATGTGGTTTCAACTCTCGATGTCACAGTAACAAGAAGCTCGTATGTGTAAGATGTGGCCTCTAACTGTCGATGTCACAGTGCCAACAAGCTCGTATGTGTAAGATGTGGCCTTTAACTGTCGATGTCACAGTACCAGGAAGCTCGTATGTGTAAGATGTGGCATTCAACTGTCAATGTTACAGTACCAGTAATCTCGTATGTGTAAGATGTGAACTTCAACTGTCGATGTCACAGTACCAGGAAGCTCGTATGTGTAAGATGTGGCCTTCAGCTGTCGATGTCACAGTACCAGGAAGCTCGTATGTGTAAGATGTGGCCTTCAACTGTTGATGTCACAGTACCAGCAAGCTCGTATGTGTAATATGTGGCCTTTAACTGTCGATGTCACAGTACCAAGAAGCTCGTATGTGTAAGATGTGGCTTTTAACTGTCGATGTCACAGTACCAGGAAGCTCGTATGTGTAAGATGTGGCCTTTAACTGTCGATGTCATAGTACCAGTAATCTCGTATGTGTAAGATGTGGCCTTCAACTGTCGATTTCACAGTACCAGGAAGCTCGTATGTGTGAGATGTTCACTGAGATGTGTCCGAAGTGGTAAATACAGCATTCTACGACTATAACTAATACGCTTTTTTAATTGTTTCATCAAGATATCATTTTAATTAAGGATGTGTTGTTGTTTTTGTTCTTGTTGCTGCTGCTGCTGATGTTCCTATTAATGTTGCTGTTGCTGTTGTTGTTGTTGTTGTTGTTATTGCTGTTACTGCCTGCAGCAAACAGACGATCTGTTAATATGTAATATCATATCTGTTGTCGATTCCTACTTTCCCATCACTGATAGCATGCCAGAAAACACGCTACTGAACAGCGTCCGTTTAAACATGCACGCTCATGTTTAAATCCAAAGGGTACACATGGAGCGACTTAACTTCTTAGTATTTTTCTGTACTCGAGGGAAATTGCTATATGACGTATTATTTCATAATGGTAAGTCACGAAGACATTCACATGTGAGCAAGTTTACAACGTGACAAGACTCGAGTTGAATCAGCACCTTCGCTGTGAGACACAAGCACATACAATCCCTCCTGTGCCAAGGTGCTCAATTGGTAAAGATAGCCTAAATAAATGCCTTGTCCACGATTTTACTTAGGTGATGGACCCACCAAATTATATTTCTTCCTCTTTGTCTTCCTCGTGTACGTAGAACAACCATTTACAGCTGGATAGACATAACCGCCTGTTTCCGTTTGAGTCCAGTAACGTTATCCTTATAAATATGTGAAATAACCACTGTTGTATTTAGACTCAGATCTCCATAAAACTGGCGTGTGTTCCCTCACATCTATTTACCGGGCGACTAGGTAGGTTGAGAATGTCTATATGCCATATCTAAAGCCTCAACGCGCATCTTCATCTTATAATTGCAAACTCCCATAATTAAAATCACCAGTAAACTTCCGACATTATAAAAAAAAAGTGTCCTAATTTTAAAACCTGAATCCACACAATTCTCATGATCACGTACTCTGAAACACGCAAAAACTGTACGGGAAATCCCAATGAAATCACTTAGGGAATTGTTCCATATTATCCGTTTCTTATTCTTGGTTTTTATAAAGAACCCAACAATTTCCTCCCGCTGTTGTGCACTGATGGTGGATGCATGGATCAATCACAAGAGAATGGAGGAAGAAAAAATAAATCAGAGATTAAAATTATATGTTCGCGCGCATGTTTATTTTTAGGCGCTGTGCGAATGTGAAAACAGAAGGTTGACGAGGCACAGATTGGAGATTTCTGAGGCAGGAGACAAGATGGCTGAAGTGTGCAGAAAGCTAACACGAGGTTATAGACACAGTTGCTCAAGTGGCTGAACGCGGCATGACGTCATGTGACAGAATGAATAACAGTACAAGATAGAAAACTTAATGGATTGCTTGAGTAAGAAGAGTAAGTCGATACTTTTTTTCTATTAAATCCAAGTTGTGAGGCATCTGGGGGAGTGGTCGAGAGGTCTGAATACTTCTTCGTCTTCCTTCGTTCGTTCGCTCGTTCCTTCGTTCGCTCGTTCCTTCGTTCTAAGTCTCTTAATAGCAAGCCCTGAAAAGCTAATTACAAGTAGCATGATCTTTCTTGTCCGTAGAACATAATGCGTTGTGACGTAGTTTACAACTTGACTCTGATTGTTACACCTTTCGTTCCGACACATCCGGCTTCTGCAAGCCTTTTGAGTACCGGGTTAGAATTCACTCTTCGATCCCTCCTCCTTAGCCAGTCTGTTCTTGTGCATCCTGTTATCTAGAATCATCGCGTGGAAGTGTATAAAGGTTTTGTCAGTTCTGGTTCGCTGGCCCTGATGCAAGGAGTCAGTTTGGATCGCTAACCGCTGCAGCTCATGAACTGATACGAATCTAGATCACAGGTTTGAACACAGACCTACTGCTCCATACGTCATGCTCTCTTCTTTCTTTCCTTTCAGTTCCATAGCAGAAATTGTGATCAGGGATAAAGTGTTAGAGACTTTATTGCAAAAGGTCACATATTGCGTGAGGTGGGGTGGCCTGTTCTCTTATCCGCTCCCTTTTTGTCCGTAATGGTAGGTTAGGTCCCCATTTACAAATGAACCTCCATACGGCTGGTTTGACAGGAGCGTGTCGATCTCGGGTTTGTCAGAAGCGTGTCGGTCTCGGGTTTGTCTGAAGGGTGTCGGTCTCGGGTTTGACAGGAGCGTGTCGGTCTCGGGTTTGTCAGAAGCGTGTTGGTCTCGAGTTTGACAGGAGCGTGTCGATCTCTGGTTTGTCAGAAGCGTGTCGGTCTCGGGTTTGTCAGAAGCGTGTCGGTCTCGGGTTTGTCAGAAGCGTGTCGGTCTCGGGTTTGACAGGAGCGTGTCGGTCTCGGGTTTGTCAGAATCGTGTCGGTCTCGAGTTTGACAGGAGCGTGTTGGTCTCGGGTTTGACAGGAGCGTGTGGGTCTCTGGTCTGACATATTTTACACAACAAACACTTTTCATCACAAACATGAGTCATTTTCTTATGATAATCTTTGGCAGAAAGACTATTTACACTCCCCCTCCCCCTCTCCTCCCTCCTCCTCTCCTCCCTCCTCTCCTCCCTCCTCGACTGAATAAAAATAATAATACACGCACACAGGAAGCCTATCTTTGATTGTACACAGTGAGCGGGGGTGGGAGGGGGTGGGGTGGTGAGCCGCGTTATTTTGTATTTGACAAATGCACGTGCATGCGACACCTAATGACTGCTATCAACAGTAATCATAAAGTTGGACGCTCCTGTAAAAATATGTCACCTTTAGAAACTACCAAGTACTTGTTTTCAGCTGTGCAATATGAATTTGTGATCTTCTTACTGATTTATCATCTTGTCGCTATCTCTCTCCCTCTCTCTTGCTTTCGCTCTCTTTCTCAATATATATATATTGTTGTTTGTCCATCGTTTTCGAAGAGGTCCACATTGTCATTTGTAATCCTAGAGTTGGTTTGTAGATGGCTGATCAAACCAATCCGAGCCCGAAAGCGTCTGTCAGACTGAAGGCAGAGAGGACTATCTGACCGTCAGGTGGGGGCAGCTTTTCTCTTGCCTGTCGTGTCGCCCGTCTCCGTGCAGCTTCCGCGATTCTTGCCTGCTCCACATGCGTCGTGCCAGATGAGATGTTTCTACGTCAGTCAGAACGACCAGCAGCAATGTTCTCCCACTTAGCTTGTAGAGAGCTGGACGGATACAAGATCGATATTACTGCCTTGAGTGAAACTCTTTTTGCTGGTGAGGGACAGATTACAGAAGATTGTGCTAGGTATACATTCTTCTGGATCGGTCGGACTGCAGACAAGAGCCGGGAAGCTGGTGTTGGCCTGGCTATAGGCTCAAACCTGGTAAAAAAGCCAGCCAGCCTACCAAAGGGAATAAATGACCGGATAATGACACGGAATTTCCCACTATGTGGTCAGAATGTGGTAACAATTATCAGTGTCTATGCGCCTGCCATGACAAATCCTGACAGTCTACCGATCTATCTTCAGTCCACTTTTGTTGTTAGATGTCGTGGGAAGGTGTGACCTCCTTTGTTTCATATTTTAGACAGTTAAAAATCCACTGGTCAATCCAAGCATTTGTTAGCCCCTGGAATATACGATCGCCTATTTTTGAGACTGGTGGAGGTGGAAGCGTAAATTAGAGCAAGATAGACCTGCAGCCTGTCATGTGCCATCTAAGCCGCTCCTCTAACCACATAACCAAGACACTGAAGTTATAGCCACACAGTTCCCTTTTTTGTGACATATTATCTGTGGGGTTAATATTCCTAGAATAATTTGTGTAGATTTTTAACTTGAATTTTGCCCGATCAGCGGCCGTTAGGCCTACTTTTTATGATTTTCAACTGCTAAGGTATTTTTAACGTGCTCGCCACTGTACACGGGTGTCTGATCTCACTACTCGGAGATAAGGGGAAATATTTACCGGGTGATCCACGTGAAAAAATGCCAGTCTCTACCGTGATTTGAACCCACGACCTCCAGCACCCGTGGCTAACACCTTACCTCGAGACCACTGCGTCCACCTGATAATACCAAGGACACATTATATGAAGAGCTTGAGGCAGTAATTGCTACTGTGCCAAAGTCCAACAAGCTCATTATCTTTGGCGATTTCAATGCAAAAGTTGGTACAGAACGATTCATGGGAAGGAACCATGGGAAAATATGGAAAAGGTAACCTCAACACAGACAGTTACCTCCTTTTGAGGACATGTTCTGCCAATGACATTATGTTTACCAACATCACTGACAACTGGCCCCAATGACATTATGTTTACCTACATCACTGACAACTGGCCCCAATGACATTATGTTTACCTACATCACTGACAACTGGCCCCAATGACAATATGTTTACCTACATCACTGACAACTGGCCCCAATGACATTATGTTTACCTACATCACTGACAACTGGCCCCAATGACATTATTTTTACCTACATCACTGACAACTGGCCCCTTTTAAAGAAAACATATTCCCAATCACTTGCAATCATTTACTTTTTAACTCCAATGTGAAGAACCTGTGTCACCTGGAACCTGCTCCCTCAAAGGAAGCATGTTTCCAATATTTTGCAGTCGGTTATTATACTTTTGTTGTTGTTGTTGTTACTGTTGTTGTTGCTGTTGTTGTTACTGTTGTTGTTGTTGCTGTTGTTGTTACTGACTTACTCCTCGACTATGCATCTGCTATGGCTGGTCACATTGGCGTTTCTTAGATCCAGATGCTTGCTTAATTAAGAAGGTGGGATGGGGTTCTCTTCACTGTAGTGCAATGTCAGGCTCCTCAGTAGACTTACCATAATGGTGATCGCACCTTGCTGACCTGGTTTCTGTGACACCTTTTTTCTGGAAACACGACGTGAGAGTTGGAGACCTTGGGTAGTATGTTGTACCTGACTCTGACTCAAGGTAGTGTATTGGTCAGTATGTCTCACCTGACTCTGAAGCAAGGAAGTGCCTTGATCATTATATTTCAGCTGACCCTGACACAAGGTAGTGTCTTGGTCATTATATTTCAGCTAACCATGGTGAGATGCGGAAGCCTTGTTAGTATCTTTCACCTAACTGTGACAGGAGGTGAGGGTCTAGATAATCATGTTTCACCTGTCCGTGACAGATAGTGACGGCCTAGATTATCATGTTTTACCTGACCGTCACAGATAGTGACGACCTAGATTATCATGTTTCACCTGACCGTCACAGATAGTGACGACCTAGATTATCATGTTTCCCTCTGGCATAAGTCCACGATCTTGATCAGTATATTTCACCATACTTTGATGTTTTTCTTCGATCTCAAGAGCTGACATGTAACTAAAAATGGAGATATTTTTTCGTCACCCTGTCTGGGAAACACACGTATTGATGCCAATTATTAGTATTATCTATGTCGCCAACGAAGAGAAATTGATCGATACACGTGCCATTTTGTTTGATCCTCTAGAAAGAACTATGGTTAAGATGATTGTTAGGAAGGCGCATGTTTCACAACAAGCAAGAATCATGATACCACCATTGATCTATTAAACTGTTTGTTTTAAAACAGAAAACATTACGCAAGAAAACAAACGCATTGATTTCAAACTAACCCACTTTAGAACAAGGCCTGTTATCTCAACATGTTTAGAGATAAGACAAATATCAACTTGTGTTATCTCTACAACCGTTCGCCTTCACGCTCCAAGTGAAGCATATGGCCACTTCAAAAGCTGGCTACGATACAGGAAGTCTGTATCTGAACTTTCTTCGTGGCTGGGTGAATAGCAATGGTTTTACGTGCCAATACACAATCCTCTTGTGTCGTCTTTTAAGATAAGACGCTGACATTGTATAGGGCACACATTAAGGAAAGCAGCGGATAGTATTACAAGACAGTCTTTGTTCTGGAATCACCAATTCAAGAAAAATAGAGGCATCCATAACACACATGGAGAAGAGAGATTGAGGCAAACGCAAAGAGAATACAGAAACGGATTGTCCATGACATAATGGCTTAGTGTGTGTATGTTGAAGACATATACTCTGCTGGGGATTTGAAAACATGCCCTCTTGTTCAGTTCACCGACAAACTCCTAGGCCACTCACCTCACTACCTCAAGATTAAAAGACCAAATGTGTTTTCCCGGAGACCAGAAACATCTATCCAGAACATGCTCCGGAGTGCCGAATGTGCACACGTCCCTATGAAACTGCTGAACATCATCTTTGTGAATGTCATGCCCTTGCCAGTGTTAGGAAAGAGCTTCTTCCTCCGAGACCAGACAAATGGAACACTTTGTACGGAACTAAACAAAGAGCTTCTTCCTCCGAGACCAGACAAATGGAACACTTTGTACGGAACTAAACAAAGAGCTTCTTCCTCCGAGACCAGACAAATGGAACACTTTGTACGGAACTAAACAAAGAGCTTCTTCCTCCGAGACCAGACAAATGGAACACTTTGTACGGAACTAAACAAAGAGCTTCTTCCTCCGAGACCAGACAAATGGAACACTTTGTACGGAACTAAACAAAGAGCTTCTTCCTCCGAGACCAGACAAATGGAACACTTTGTACGGAACTAAACAAAGAGCTTCTTCCTCCGAGACCAGACAAATGGAACACTTTGTACGGAACTAAACAAAGAGCTTCTTCCTCCGAGACCAGACAAATGGAACACTTTGTACGGAACTAAACAAAGAGCTTCTTCCTCCGAGACCAGACAAATGGAACACTTTGTACGGAACTAAACAAAGAGCTTCTTCCTCCGAGACCAGACAAATGGAACACTTTGTACGGAACTAAACAACAGCTTACAAACACTTGCAGGTCCCACTAAATGGCATTGGGCCAAAGAGCCCATAGGCCACTGGATCAATAACCAACCAGCCAACAAACCAATCAACAAACCAACCAACCAACCATCATTATTTGTGCATTACATTTCCCAGTAGTTGTTGGCCCCTTTCAGCCTGATGAGAACGTCAGATCAGGCCGAATAACAGATGTATTTTACGGTATGTTATTTCGGTCAAAGCAAACGATTGCCGGCTTCCTGAGGAGCACACGTCTTCCATCAACAAACCTCGAGTCTTTCAGTCCTTAGCTCATTTGAATCAAATATTTCCACATCTTATTTGTTTTTGTCTCTCGTGACCGTGTGTGTGTGTGTTTAGATATCCCTTTACTTTCCTTGCTCTGTCGATTCAAGAGAAGATGATGAAGCAGTCTGTTGGCAGCCTTTGTTGAAGTGTAATGTTACGTTTAATAATGCCCTTTATGGGGACGTCATGGCCTAGTGGTTAAGTGGCACGGCTCACAATCCGAAAGTGATTGGTTCGATCCCCATCACAGCACCGGCCGTTTACCTGGGGAAGCAAATCCTTAGAAAATGCAATAAGAAACAGACCATTACATAACTGAATGCTGAAATCGGATGCACTGGGCCGAAAGGTGCAAAATAAAAACTACAGTGCAACACACACCGCCTTTTGGAATTAGAGAAATAAGGCGAACGCACCAACAAAATAAAAAAATTATGCCCTTTGCAATAAATGTACACGTTTGTCAAGTTTGCTTTCGTCTTCCACTAAAATATGTCAAGAGTACTTTCGTCTGCCACTATAACATAAGGACATGCACAGTAAGATATATCAAAGAAACAGCGCCAAACATAGACACACAAGTACACACATATACATGCCCACATGTTCGCACAAACTCACATATACAAATACATACATACAAATACACAGATGCAGACATACACACATATACACATACGAGTAAACATACACACACACATATATATATATATATATATATATATATATATATAGATAGATATATATATGTATATATATGCACACACGCACACATTCACACACACACACCTACTGTCAGTGTATATCCAAATGTAAAGCCCGTCCTATTGTATAATTCTAAAACATAGAGAACAACAAAAAACGAAAGCGATACCGACTGCTATAAACTGGTTCCTGAGCAGAATAGAATGATTGGTGATGTAATGGTCAAATCACTGATGTGGACGTATTGAGAAGATCTAGACATACAAGTACGTCAATGAGGGATGACAACAGAAACAGACGATGACGTGGGTAGTGACACATATTAAGCAAACCCGAGAATATTCTTACACGACAGTCTCTATTTTGGAATAACCATGGTAAGAGAAGCAAATGGCTCATGACAATAAGTAACAGAGAAAAACACGGAATTAGCTATAATGGATGGCTCTTGGTAGGTGGACTTAGAATGTTTTTACGGAAGACGTGTGATTTAGGTGGAACTGAAAACGATTTGATCGAAAGATTGATTGATTGATTAATTGATTGATGATAGAATGTGTGTATTTCATCATCATGACACGTACAAGCATCTCCAGACATGTCCTGTCCAATTTTTTCAGTTATTTCCATTCGTTTTTCTTGTATCAGCCTCTTGGTCTCTTCCCCTGCGTTCCTTCCTTTGCTTCTTTTTCGCTTGAGGTTCTGCAACGGAGATTGCCTGGTGATACTGACTTTGTGCGTTCGCAAAGTGTGGCCTGTCTAATGCCACATTCTTTCAAAGTGTACCTGTTCTACAGGTCTTCGTCTGGACTCATCCATAAGTTGTCATTTATAACCGTGTGGACATGTTCATTGCTTCACATTAATCACTGTTTCGTATGTCGTTAAGTGAATTGACAGCAGCAGTCTTTACGCCTCGTCCAAGTTTGTGAGATCGCTAGGTGTATAAACTCGTGTGGTAATGTGTGCATTACATCAAGCATCCATATGGGATCAAAATACGGATCAATGTATAAGCTACAGCGGTCAGCCACTCATAGCTGCTAACGTCATGGTCAGCGTACCAGAGCTGCCAAGCCTATTCTACACCTTCGCGCGGTGATCCAGGTTAACAAACTGCAACAGAGCAGACTGCCTAAGGAGAATGGATCGAAGCGAAAAGGTTAGCCATGTACTCAAAATGTCTGCTGAAGCTGAATGCGTCGAAAAGAAAGGTGCAAATATCGCAGTCAAGCTGTAAACTACAACATAACGCATTCAGTTCTTCGGACAACATCCTGCTACTTGCAAAGGGCTTTTCATAGCATGGTTGCGGGAGATTGTGAACGAACGACGAAGAAGAAGAAGAGGAAGAAACATTCATCTATCACCAAGACGTCTCATTTCATGTAGGATGATCTATTTATGTCACAGACATGACGTGGTTATGGACCGTATTCGGTTCACATGAGCAGTAGGGAAGATTTAGAATAGACAATATAGGCTGAGCTGCCCATACGGTTTTTATGAATTAGAGAAGACATCACTTTGCATAAAACAGATGTGAAATAAATTAAACTTGAAATTGTAATTGTCATGTTTGTTTAAACATAGTGACATGTTTGCTAAACCGTGAAGTGCCAACGTGAATCTACCAGTTAGTGCTGGAAAGGTAAGCTGACTCCATCCAGCGTAACAGCGTAGGAATCAAGTCAGTTAGTAGCTGCGAGACGGTTATTATGGCGCTATTTTCTCTTACAGCCAACTAGCAACAAATTAGACGACCTTCACTGACAGAGAGTATTAAATTCCAAGCGCTGAAAGTTTGTCTCAAATGTTATTTCAGGTCAGTTAAGTTTAGTTTTGTGATTGCAATTTGAAATGTATTATTTTATTGAGTTGCGTGAAGTTGTGTCAAATGTCGCGTTATGAAATCAGTAATGATTTATAATGTAGTGAGAACATCATCCTCTGGTTGATCAGTCCTGAGACTGGTTGTAAGGTTGTCTGAGTATGTCTCTCCATTTGGCCCTATCCCTGGTTGATCAGTCCTGAGACTGGTTGTAAGGTTGCCTGAGTATGTCTCTCCATTTGGCCCTATCCTCTGGTTGATCAGTCCTGAGACTAGTTGTAAGGTTGTCTGAGTATGTCTCTCCATTTGGCCCTATCCCTGGTTGATCAGTCCTGAGACTGGTTGTAAGGTTGTCTGAGTATGTCTCTTCATTTGGCCCTATCCTCTGGTTGATCAGTCCTGAGACTGGTTGTAAGGTTGTCTGAGTATGTCTCTCCATTTGGCCCTATCCTCTGGTTGATCAGTCCTGAGACTGGTTGTAAGGTTGTCTGAGTATGTCTCTCCATTTGGCCCTATCCTCTGGTTGATCAGTCCTGAGACTAGTTGTAAGGTTGTCTGAGTATGTCTCTCCATTTGGCCCTATCCTCTGGTTGATCAGTCCTGAGACTAGTTGTAAGGTTGTCTGAGTATGTCTCTCCATTTGGCCCTATCCCTGGTTGATCAGTCCTGAGACTAGTTGTAAGGTTGTCTGAGTATGTCTCTCCATTTGGCCCTATCCTCTGGTTGATCAGTCCTGAGACTGGTTGTAAGGTTGTCTGAGTATGTCTCTCCATTTGGCCCTATCCCTGGTTGATCAGTCCTGAGACTAGTTGTAAGGTTGTCTGAGTATGTCTCTCCATTTAGCCCTATCCCTGGTTGATCAGTCCTGAGACTGGTTGTAAGGTTGTCTGAGTATGTCTCTCCATTTGGCCCTATCCCTGGTTGATCAGTCCTGAGACTGGTTGTAAGGTTGTCTGAGTATGTCTCTCCATTTGGCCCTATCCCTGGTTGATCAGTCCTGAGACTAGTTGTAAGGTTGTCTGAGTATGTCTCTCCATTTGGCCAAATCCTCTGGTTGATCAGTCCTGAGACTAGTTGTAAGGTTGTCTGAGTATGTCTCTCCATTTGGCCCTATCCTCTGGTTGATCAGTCCTGAGACTGGTTGTAAGGTTGTCTGAGTATGTCTCTCCATTTGGCCCTATCCCTGGTTGATCAGTCCTGAGACTAGTTGTAAGGTTGTCTGAGTATGTCTCTCCATTTAGCCCTATCCCTGGTTGATCAGTCCTGAGACTGGTTGTAAGGTTGTCTGAGTATGTCTCTCCATTTGGCCCTATCCCTGGTTGATCAGTCCTGAGACTAGTTGTAAGGTTGTCTGAGTATGTCTCTCCATTTGGCCCTATCCTCTGGTTGATCAGTCCTGAGACTAGTTGTAAGGTTGTCTGAGTATGTCTCTCCATTTGGCCCTATCATCTGGTTGATCAGTCCTGAGACGGGTTGTAAGGTTGTCTGAGTATGTCTCTCCGTTGTATTCTTTTGTGGTTTGGCCAAAATATGTGCACTTATGTACTTGCTCGATTATTTCCCCATCGAATTATATATATATATATATATATAGGCTATATATATTATTCCTATATTTATTTGCCTATATTGCTTGGAATTGGAAATTACCAGTCTTTATCTTCGATGTGTTTATTTTCATGTCAAACTCTTTGACCGTGCTTTTAATTTTTTTGGGAAAAAAACATGAAAAAAAACTTGTAAAAGTTGATTAAGGTCGAGTTTAATCAAAATTCTATAATGGGTATGGTCCGATATCGCACCGAGACGAGAACACAAACAAAACCTACGTTACGACCAATAGGCCTTCATCAGGGACAACAATACTGAACTAACAAATCAACATATCAGAAAAAATGGTCAACTCATCTGTTTCTTATAGTAGACCCAGTCTGTCTAAGCGACCGGTCGGGCCAGATGCTTTACTGAAACTCAATGTTTTTTTATTTCTAATTTTTTCAAGCAGCAATTGCAACGTTGCTACTGAGCATCCTAATATCGGCTGGTCTTCGGGAAATTGAATGGCATTGACTTTCAGAACATTAACTTTGACACCTCTATCACAACTTATAATCTTGGCCATCATTATCTCAGAATATGCATTACTGAGACTCGGGGAAAGCAAGCAGTCCTGTCGTTCCCCCTGTCACATCGAAACTGGATCCGTGAGACCTTCTGTAATTGAAAAAATCGCCTCTTGATTCCCATACAAGTCCTGGATTAACGTAATGAGTGGTCTTTCTATACCTATATGCTGCAGAATCTTAAATAGCTGGTCCCTAGAGACTCGATAATAAGCTTCCTCGTAGTCAATAAAACAGATAAACAGTGATCGTCCTTGATCGATTATTCTTTCTGTGAGAAGCCGCAAGGATCCTATGGCATCACATGTACCTCTGGCCTTGCGAAACCCAAACTGGTTATCTTTCGGTACCTTCTTTATCTTTGCATCAATTCTCATTTGAATAATCTTTAAAAGAATGTTAGATGCGTGTGTTATGAAACTTATCGTTTGGTATTGACGCTGAGTAACTCGATAGGTGGCTCGTCTATCCTTGGTTCTTTGTTGTTCGGGATAGGTAGCTCATCTATCCCGGGTGCTTTGTTGTTCGGGATAGGTAGCTTATCTATCTCTGGTGCTTTATTGTTCGGGATAGGTAGCTTATCTATCCCTGGTGCTTTATTGTTCGGGATAAGTAGCTTATCTATCCCTGGTGCTTTATTGTTCGGGATAGGTAGCTCATCTATCCCTGGTGCTTTGTTGTTCGGGATAAGTAGCTTATCTATCCCTGGTGCTTTGTTGTTCGGGATATGTAGCTTATCTATCCCTGGTGCGTTATTGTTCGGGATAGGTAGCTCATCTATCCCTGGTGCTTTATTGTTCGGGATAGGTAGCGTATCTATCCCTCGTGCTTTGTTGTTCGGGATACGTAGCTCATCTATCCCTGTTGCTTTGTTGTTCGGGATTACAGAAAATGCCTTATTCCATTCTTCTCTGATTACAGGTAATCTCTCTTCTGTCAATGGTATGTCAATTAGTGGTGTGTTATCTTGATACAGGCCACCATCATCGTACAGTTCCTTAACATATTCTCTCCATCTTGCTCTTTTTGTCTTCTGGTCTGTTATTGGTTTCCCATTCGTATCATTAATTAATCATCCGTGATTGTCTGCCCTTAGGTATACTTCTTCTTCTTCTGCGTACGCAGTCAGACAGAAACGATTATTTTTTCGAAAAAAGCGGCGGTCATCCTGAGGCTGTCGCCACTGCCATAGAGCTTGTCTTGCAGTTCCACTGGTAATGGCCACATCTGCTCTCTCTGATCCTCGTATGTCGGGCAGTTCTGCAGCAGATGTTCAGCGGTCATTTTACCAGTACCACACGGGCATTCGTCGGTACACCCTATCTTCAATTTGTTGAATAGGTGGTACCTCAGTCTATTGTGGCCAGTGCGAAGTCTGAAGACAACGACCTGCTCTCTTCGGTTCAACTGGTAATAGGCATCGTTTTTGGTGTAACCAGTATGTTCGGTTTCCCATTTGGTCATGTATCTGGCTTTGATAAGCCGTTTTGACTCTTCGTACGTCATCCTGGTACCTGTTTGTGGTAGTCTTGCACCTTCTTTTGCCCCTTAGGCTTACGACACGATTGTTTTACTTTCTTCTGAACTTGGTCAAATTCTCCTGTTCTCTCCAGAGTTTTAATTTCCTCACATTGATTTATGCAACATTTTACTCGTGCCATCTTGCATCCTCGATCCAGTTCATTGTTCAAACGCTTATACATTACAATGCCATGCTCTGTATTAATGTTTTTCCATTTACGTCTGTCCTCCATTTTGTTAAGCATTTAAGGTGTTACTCACGGTTTCTTGTTTTCTGCTTTCTTGTTACCCAATGTAGTCTCTGCTGCCTCTTCTACGGCATCTCTCATATTATGTTTCCCAATGTAGCCTCTGCTGCCTCTTCTACGGCATCTCTTATATTCTGTCTCATGATCTATATAGTCAGAAACATGTTCTTTTCTGAAGGCAGAAGTCATTGAGTTTGTTTTGTGAGAATACCAGAACAAACAAATTTTCTTTCAATTCACTTGACTTTAAACAAAAATTATATTGATGCTTTGTCTTATGAACAAAAAATGCATCTAAAAGAAAACATAGCAAAACCAAAATTAAATATTCTCCAAAAGGATGAGAAATGTAGAATAACTTGTAAAGGAAAGTGGTACTTGAAATACAGATGGTTAACAGGAAACAAAATAAAACAAACGTATCAATATTATTATTGCCTGCTGTTCAGTGGAGAGAAATCTTGGAGTACAAATGGTCATTAGACATTAACAGATTGTGAACTTAAAGCGTCAAAATATGCTACTAGCAAATTGGACATTCAAAATATCGAGGCTTTACTGGGAAGATACATAATTGATTTTTGTATTTCAGAAAGTGCTCGTATTCAAGATGTTAAACATAACAGTAGTGTTTTGCGTAATCGAACAATTGTAGGACGTCTCATTGATGTGGTGTGTTATTTAGGACAACAAGAACAAAAAGTGGCACAATGAGAGCAAAGATGCTCTCAATAAAGGAGATTTTTAAGAAACCGAAAATTTGCTTGCTGTGGGCAAATGGTTAATAAAGGGTCATTTACAAATCAGCAGCGGTGTTTAAGGGAACTTATTCTGAAATTCAGAACGATTATATTGAATTAGTGACTATTGGCATAAATTATGAAATTCGAAGTGAAATAAATGAGGCAGGTTTTGTGTCAATTCAAGGAGATACTGAGGTTTCTGTAAAGGCACAAGTCGGCATTATTGTTAGGAATGTTCATGGTCAAAATATGGATGAACGAAATTATGGGATTGTCTGATGTCTCGAGCGATAAAAGTGCTGAGAGGATGTCCAAGAAAGTGATTTCCGTCATAGCAAAATACAATATGGAGATAAATTGATTTGCCAGACGAATGATAGTGCATCGGATATAGCCAGTTGTCGCGGTGGAGTACGACACATCATTCGTCGTAAATGCCCGAAAGAAATATGTGTAATCTTATGCGCACCAGCTAAACTTTGTACTATTATACAGTGCCAAAACAATTTATGGAATTACATTTTTTAATCAGCAACCTCGCTGCATTCTATTCCTTCTTTAATAGATCTACATCACGTGCAGATGTACTTCGACAGCATGGGTTTCAGCCACATCGTCCAGTTAAACAAGATGGGACTACAAGTCACGTGCTGTATCAAACATCATTACCAAGAATTAGGAAATGCTGCGAGCTATATAACTGAATCTGATGACTGAGATCCTGAATCTATCAATTGTGCAAAATATGTCTTCTGAGAATATTATGTTCTTTAATGTTCACATTTTTATTGCACATGTTCGATATAATTTTTGTCTTCACCGAACATATGTTCAGCAATTTCCAAGCTATGTGCACAAGCTATGTTAACTTATGCCTCAATGAAAAAAGTATTGTCAAATTAAACATTTCGTCTGTACGTTCAGATAAAGTTTGACAAGTGTGCCTTCAAGTTTGACAAGTGTGCCTTCAAGTTTGACAAGCCTGTCTTCAAGTTTGACAAGCCTGCCTACAAGAGAGTAATTGAAACAACGGAATCAAAATGCTCAGCAGCGCATGAGCTGCAGTGGTCAGCGACCCATAGCTGACTGCTAGTGTCAGAACCAGCGAACCAAAGCTGTCAAGACCCTTCTACACCTCCACGCGGTGATCCTGGATAACAGGCTGCAGTAGGGCAGACTGGCTAAGGAGAAGGGATCGAAGAGAGAATGCTAACCCGGTACTCAAAAAAATGTTTGCTGAAGTCGGATGTGTTGGACCGAAAGGTGCAAATATCGCTGCCAAGCTGTAAACTGCGACACAGCGCATTCCGTTCTCTGGACTACATTCTGCTACTTAACCCCCTTCAGGGTTTGGTAGTGGGAGATTGAGAACGAACTACGAAGAAGAAGAAGAAGAAAAAGAAGAAGAAGAAGAAGAAGAAGAAGAAGAAGAAGAAGAAGAAGAAAAAGAAGAAGAAGAAGAAGAAGAAGAAGAAGAAGAAGAAGAAGAAGAAGAAGAAGAAGAAGAAGAATAGAAACAATAATTGAGACTGCAGTGTTTTGTCGAAACTCACAAACGCGTTGCATTTCAAATTCTTAACTCAATCAAAGTTCAGTTAGAGGAATTATTCTCCAACTTTGACGAAGTTTCATTTGTTGAATGAAAACTTGTTGAACCATGTACAATTAACGCAGTTCAAAACATCTTTTCCTGAAAGTCAATTTAACACAATATAAAAACACATATCCTAAGGTGTTTAACTTTATAGCACTAGGCAATAAACTGGTAAATATTTTCAGCTCAAAAGACAAAGTCAAATCTCGAATTGAATTATTGGTTTGCATTGTAGATAACGAGCTCCAAACAATGAATGAACAGACGGACAAGTTGCTGCTACTCACTCTAAGTACTTCAATGAGCTAGGCTAGCTCAGAACGTTCAATAAGTATATTGAACAGATTTCTAAACACAACTGATTAATTGATAGTGATAGTTTGTCCATCACAAGTGATGAAGACCACTCTCTTTGTTCAGCCGTATGGACAGTCGTATCTCTTGCTGTGTCCGCTGAAATGGGTGACGCGCGGAGATTTGGATTAAAGTGAGGAAGAAACTGCGCCTTTTGTCAACCTCACTCACAGAGCCTAAGCTACCTTTTGCCAGTGGCAAGACATTCATCGAGACGACTGGAGATAGCATAGGATGCAGATTTTGTCTCCGGGTTACCACCGAAGCCTTTCCGTAAACATGTAACCCGCAGGGTAGAAAGGTGGGAAGGCATCTAACGCAGTTTGTCGTGCCTTTTCGATAACCACAAAAGGTCGTATGGACAACACTCAGCGTGTGAGTGAGTCTGGCATCTCTCCCCAGCTGTATTTAGTTCATCATAGTAGCATCTAAAATTCCCACACGCCATATTCGTGAAGGTGAACCGGCAGAACTAACCCCTGAGCTACGACACAGGTATAACTAGTTTAAGCGTAGCGACATTCAGCCGGCGTCCAGACAAGGATAAACGGATGGAAGAAATCACAAAAAAAGAACGAAATAACAAGTCCAGACGGAAAACAACTTCACGTATCCGTGAAGACAAGTGTAAGTCGTCGACTAGTTTGAATTCCAGGCAAATCCGTGGTCTTGCGGCATCCATATTGATCCAAAACAGTAGAGAAATGTAGACTCGCAGCCAGTTACGGCGCCATCTTTGCCAGATTATATGGTCAATAATAGACTATCCAATTTGGATATTATTGCAATAGAAAAGTAACTTTCTTTTAAGTATTATCAAGTTGATGTGTTAAAGAAAAGGTGATATATATGTTTGTTTTTCAGAAACGAAACAAAGACGCTTAGAACTGATTTACAAGAAAACGTAGACAACTGTACAGACGTAAGTCGACAGCATAGTTTTCAACTACCTCATTCAGCACAAACATCAAGTTCTTTTCCACATTTTTTCGACCTCGTTAAGTGTGCCCATTTTAAGTTCATGACTCAGCTTGCCCTAAAATTATCATCACGCTTCGATAATTCTCATGACTCGAATGATAGAGACTTCTTAATTACAGTCATGTCCACTTCTGCAGTCTTACGACATAAGCAGCTTAAGTTTCGTGTTTGGGCCAAGTATTTTGAGTTGTCTTTCGCTAGCCAGCGCTGTAGAACATTTGAACTGCCATCGATTTACCACGTAGCTTTCTTCATGCCCTCTAGAAAGTTCGTATGTCGTAGATGCGCATTGGTAACTGCATTTCATACCATGAGATGAATGGACCATCTTATTTTCTGTCTTGTTATGCGTTTCGCAAAAAAAGTCACCAACATGTTATTAGGGTAACAATCCTCTTAGCTCACTGCAGGGATCATGTACAACTTGTTAGTGCCCCAGGCGTGCCTACGTGCTTGCCCTTCCGTTCCCATAGTCCCACATAACAAAATGTCAACAAACCTCCTCGAGGGGGGTCGTACAACCATCACAACTCAGCCAAACTATTTTGGGGGGATTTCAGAACAAGCAGGTAGGACAATACTAGAACCCTGGTACAAACTTTTCTGTGATTTCAGACCAAGCAGGTAGGACCATACTAGGACCCTGGTACAAACTCTTCTGTGATTTCAGAACAATCAGGTAGTACAATACTACAACCCTGGTACAAACCCTTGTTTGATTTCCGAACAACCAGGTAGTACAATACTTAAACCCTGGTACAAACTCCTCTTTGATTTAAGAACAAGAATCTATCACAATACTCGTATTCAATCAGCCAAATCAGTGCCTAGTGCCAGGTACTCCAGTTATCCTTTTGTTCCACAGAACCATCTGGCCAACTGTGGACATAGGCCGCCCTATGTTTATCCTGGTTTGCATTCGGTCTGGTTTTTGGTTATTAGAAAATACTTGTTGGTGATTCTATTCTTGTGGCCTACTAGCTCTTCAAGAAAAAGAGGATGGGGGGGTGGGGGGGGGTGATGTGGTCGATCTCTGTGGTCCCCAGGCTTTACCCTGTCTAGCAGTATAGTACTTGTACTCTGCTCTTAGCGGTTATCCAACCATTAAGTTACCATTGTGTGAATTCACTCCACAGGCAGTTTCCTAAAATTACTTCTAAGAGATATGTCAACATGGTGGTAGTGACACAATGTTTGCACTAATTCGTCCTGCAATTGAAATATCAGTATCGCCTTTCATTTCTAAACGGTTTGGTTGTATTGTTAGTGTTTACGATAATGAACATATTTTCTCCCTCATATTCCTAGTCACTGTTCTGGTTTCTGACACACTTAACACATTGATACTCTACAGTCTGCGCCCCTTTAAGATCTGCGCCACTTTGCGATATGCGGCACTTTGAGATTTAAAATCTTTGGGTTATGCGCCCATTTGAGATATGCGCCATTTGAGATCTGCGCCACTTTGAGATCTGCGCCACTTTGAGATATGCGCTATTTGAGATCTGCGCCACTTTGAGATCTGCGCCACTTTGAGATTTGCGCCATTTGAGATCTGCGCCACTTTGACATATGCGCCACTTGAGATCTGCGCCACTTTGAGATCTACGCCACTTTGAGGTGTGCGTCATATCCGGCAGTCTGATTGCTCTTGTGCTTGTGCCGGATTCTTACTGCGGAGTGGTGAAAGCGCTGCCTTTCACTTTGTAAGGGACAGGATTCGCTTTCATGTACCGGCAAGCTTTATTTTAACGTGGGTGTTAAAAATGAATATCTGACTTGGAGCTACGGAACATCTTATAGCGAAGTATAGAGCTAATCCACCTCACCTTGAGCTAAGCGTGCTACAATTGTCTCTAACACCTCATACCTTACAACACGGACTATATTTATTTGTTACGGTTATTCCTTCTCAGGTTAAAAGAAAAACGTGTTTCTTTTTTCTGCTATTTTTCCTATTTGGTAATTATCACATTTCCATGGGTTCGGCAATTTTCGCCTTTTAAAGATATTCATCGTTCAACGACTCTTTCTCTCGACAACTAACGCCCTTCGAAAACTCGCCTTTCGAAGTCTCTGACGTTATGGTCGAGGTAAGAGTAGTGTCCTCTCTATGTATACATATAATCATTCTCATCAGTAATTGTCACGAACTTCATTAATACCACCATGTGAGTATGAATAGAGATGCCACCGATTTCACTGCTCATCTCTTAGCCGTAAGACCGGTGGTCTGCAATCCCCTAATAAAATATTTATCATGTTTTTCTGGTCGTGTGTGTCATGATTGACATCCAAATATCCGTCAATTGTGCACTGATTATCAAATTGCATTTTCTACTCAGAAAATGGTTTGCCTCTAAATTAATTCCAATTGCAGCATGAAGTCAAATTAATGGACTGAGTACCTCGTGAAACCATATTAATGGACTGAGGCCCGTGTGAAATCAAATAAATGGACTGAGGCCCGCATGAATAGACATTAATGGACGAGGCTCACATTAAACCAAATTAATGGACCAAGAACCGAAGAAGTCAAATTAATGGAACATGAATCGAGTGAAACCAAATTAATGTACAACATTAACTTGCCCACATGAAACCAAATTATTGGACTACGTGTCACATAGAACGAAATTAATGGTCAAATAACTGCTCGAAGTCAGATTAATGGATTAAGGGCTACCTAAAGTCAAATTAATTGAAAAATGACCAGACGCAGACACATTAGCGAGTTTACGGTTGCATGAAGTGAAAGTAATGTATTACGGGATATATGAAGTTAAGTTAATGTATTAAGCAATATATGAAGTGAAATGAAGGTGTTCAGAGATATATGAATTCGAATGAATGAACTAAGTTATGCATGAAGTTAATGGCTTACGCTGCAATGATTGATCAATGTTTTGTAATGGAGCGTAAAGGATGCACAAAGAACAGACTATTATTGACTTACCAGAAGAAAAGTCGAACCAAGCTGCTCAATAGCAAAACCATTGGTTGTATTATGTCCTCAATCACTTGCAAAAGAGATCTGTCCACGGGAATAGAAATATGCAGGGAATCCGACGTCAAAAAATAGACTGATTAAGAAGACCAGATCCACGTTCCACTTTCATATATAATATATATATAATTCAGCCAGTCCTGCAGTATGAGTCAGAGACATGACATTAACTAGAACTACATCTAGACTATAGACCGTCACCAGCAAGTGTCTTCTGTGTATACTTTGTGTCAAATGGGCAGAACTAATGGCGAACACAGATTTCTTGGAGAGAACACGATAATGATCAGCGGAGAAACATTAAGCGAAACACTGGTGAGGAAGTTGGCATTGATAGCACATAGTCTCAGAAGGAAGCCGGGCAATATAACCAGACATGCGCTGAATTGGAACCCACAGGAATAGAGACGAGTGGGAATGCAAAGAAGCATCTGGCGAAAACGGTCGAGCAGGAAACCAGTTCAATGGAGGTGTCGTGCGCGGAACTAAAGAAGATGGCACACAAAAGGGAAACATATATAACATCCGGTGCGTGCCTATGTTACTAAAGGAACTAGACGGAAACTGAATAATTCATGTGTCGTATCTATTGATGTTTTATTGTTTTTGTGAACATCGAATTTCCATTCAAATTTCTAGTGACTTTTCTTCGAATTATTTGTCTACCCAAATTGTGTTGCAGATTATAATTGTTTTTCTTTTTTCATTCGAATTCACATTTACAGTTTTGTGTGGGCCATAGAAATGTGATATTTATAGTTTCATGTTTGCCATATAATTGTTACCTTTACTGTTTTGCATGAGCCATAGAATTGAATCTTCACAGTTTTATGTTTGCCATATAGTTGTCATCTTTACAGTTTTATTTGGGCCATAGAATTTTCATCTTTACAGTTTTTGTATTTGCCATAGAAATGTCATAATTACATAACATTAAACATATGTTTGCTGAATATTAAATCTATATATGAAAATCATAATAACAATGTTAACACTGCAATAACAATATTTTAACCATATATCAGTATAAAAAGGAGCCCGTGGCCGAATGGTTTCGAGGCCTGCCTGCCGATAAGGAGGGCAGCGGTTCGAATCCCCGGTATGACATATGTTGTTTTTCTGTTGGGGGTGAAATAAACAAATATAGCTAGCACCGACGTGGTGCGGCAGTGGCGAAGCGGCCTGTAGTCCCCAGCCTTCAAAACCCCTCGACTACTCCAGCAATGGGAACATGTCGTATGACAGTTTTTGTTGTTTTTTTTATCAATATAAAATGAAACTAATATTAACAAATATTTAACCTATATTGGCAGCACGTGTATCCTAAATTAACAAAACATTAACCATATATTATTAGCATTTAACACTTACCTTTTAAAAATTGGGTGTCCTAACAAACTGCTGCAACTTATAGTGTCATTTCATGAGGAAATCAAAGACAAAGTCCAATTCGATGATAATACATCACCTTCATTTAATGTAGTGTTAAACAAGGCTGTGTCCTGGCCACAACACTTTTCCGAATCTTCTTAGCGCTGCTACTAAAGCACGCATTAGGTAATGCAACAGAAAGGATATGCCTTCCCACTAGATCAGATGGACGTCTGCTTAATCTTGCAAGACAAAACTAAAACTAGATCAGAGAAGTTGCAGCCAGGGAATTGCTAATTGCTGATGACGCTGCAACTGCCACTCACAGTGTGCAAGAACTCAAGAGATTGATAGATCGCTTCTCCCAGGAGTGCCAATATTTCGGCTTCACAATAAGGCTGATAGAAACAAATGTACTGGGACAAGGCGTAGATACCACCCCAACCATCTCTATCGATCACTATGAACTGGCAACTGTAGACCAGTTCATTTACCTGGGGTCTCTAATCAATGATACGCTCTGCCTAGACTCCGAATTGGGCAATCACATTGGCAGAGCTGCTACCATATTTTCTCGTCTTACAACACGTGTCTGAGAAAACTCTAAACTTACAGCAATGCCAAGGCCATGGTCTTCAATGCCTGTGTTGTCAGTATGCTTCTATATTGCAGCGAAACGTGGACAACATATGCCAAACAAGAGCATGCGATCAATCCATGACATCTCCTGAAGAAACAAGGTGACAAATACAGAAGTGCATTCTCGCACCAGTCCTCCGAGTATGTACACCCTCCTTCGCCAACGAAGGCTGATATGGCTTGGTCATCACGTTCGTCGCATGGAAGACGGCAGCATCCCCAAAGATATTTTCTATGGACAGCTGGTATGTGGTAAAAGAACAGCTGACCGATCACATATACGGTTCAAAGATGCATTTAAACGGGGCATGATGAATCTGGGCATGGATCTGATATCTTGGGACGACATACCTGCAGACCGATCCAAATGGAGGTGGGACCTGAAGAACCCCTTAGGCTGGGCGAAAACAAGCTCATGCCACACGGGGAAGTAAAGAGACAAGACCGAAAGGAAAATGAAAACCAACAACTCAGCAGAGAGTTGCTCTTCCAAGGTCGCATCAACCTACAGTCAGACATGTCTGAAATGGAGCTACTACTACCACTACCAGGCCTAGATCAACAAAACATTAGCTCCACAAAAGCAAAACATTATCTCTCTGTATCAACAATCTATTAACCTACATAGCAGCATATGGTACTCGTTTGAACAACACATTAATTCATTTATAGCAAAAATGTACCCTTTATAATCAGCAAATGAAAACTAGTAAAAACATGATAATCCTACAATGAGCAAAATATTAGCTGCATATCAATAGAATATTAACTCTACATTAGCAGTATATAAAACCTATATTCAATAAATATTAATAATGTAATAACTCAATATTAACCCTATAATAACAAACAATTAACGCTGTAATAAACACACTTTTAACCATGTAACAATATATTAACCCTATATGGCGCCCAGTGGCATCCAGGTAAAGTGTCCCCCTCGAGTGTCAGAGGTCGCAGGTTCGAATCACTGTGCAGGTCGTGTTTTTCTCAAGTGGATTTTTTGGTAAAAGATTGTCTTGATCTCTGGGTAGTGAGTTCGGAGTCCTGTGTTCAGTGTGGAGCACGTTAAACATACCTGGGAAATTGGAAATCGAAAAGAGTAGTCTTAACGGCCGCTTCCCTGACAAAAATTCTAGCTAAAAATATATCCAAATTATTTGTATCTTTCCACCAGACCTAGTAAGCCACAGGAAGTTGTAAAATACCAACTACACATGGCCGAAGTATCCGGCTACCAGGCAACATTCATCAACATGCATGTTTGAATACCATGACCAGGTTGACGTATGACAGCGTACGAAGAAGAAGAATACCAGGACTCCAAGTACTCCAGGTAAACCTATAATAACAAAATATTAACCCATAACAACAAACTATTCAATCTATATCAATAAAATATTAGCCCTATGTAAGCAATATATGAAACCTACATTAACAAAATATGAAACCTAAATTTTCAAATGTTAAACCGATACTACAACGATATAACAATTTTTACATGCACTTGTTTTGATAACTTCTTTGACTTTCAATGATGTTATGGATAGTTCTCTCTCTCTCTCTCTCTCTCTCTCTCTCTCTCTCTCTCTCTCTCTCTTCTCTCTCTCTCTCTCTCTCTCTCTACGTCTGTCTGTCTGCTTGTCTGTCTGCCTATCTGTCCGCCTGTATGTATGTATGTGACATGAACTGAATTCCGTTTTCCCATTCGCCGAGATATTTGAGGCGTTCCTGAAAGTGTTCTGTCAACATTTTATTTTTCCTATTTTTACTAAGTACTGTTTTGCTATTTATGACATTGGCAATTACTGCTGGTTTGAACCGGACGTCTCCTTCAACCTCAAACACCAATGGTATTGCACAATTCTCTGGAAGATTATGGTTACAATGTTGCTAGATTTTCCTTACAAGAAAAGCAGCGAAGTAGGTAGGATCTTCTTCTTACGACATAGGCAACGGGTTTAAATCCAATTCTGTACACTCTCCAATGTACTCAGCTGTATAAACATACCTGACCTAATGTTAGGATTGGCGGAAATAAGAATTAGTCACACGATCTTGAAAGCTTCGAGATAGTAAAAACCGTATCTAACTCTTCATTCCCGAATGTCTTGTCTGGTGCGAGATCACGTTTGAATTGCGATTTCCATGAGTCTTCGTGTGTCATCTTGACCACTTTTCTGGCCACAAAAAGTTAAATGTCTTTAATTAAGGGAACTTTTAAAATGTATAGTTATTTTAACATTGTTTTTCTTCTTGACTTTCCTACTGTCTAACGAAATTGATCTCTTTTTCACACAATCAAGTCTCCCACGTCTACCCATTACAGGGCACAATCAAGTCTCCCACATCTACCCTTACAGAGCACAATCAAGTCTCCCCCATCTACCCATTAAAGGGCACAATCAAGTCTCCCACATCTACTCATTATAGGGCACAATGAAGTCTCCCACATCTACCCATTATAGGGCACAATGAAGTCTCCCACATCTACCCAGTACAGAGCATAATGAAGTCTCTCACATCTAGCCATTATAGGGCACAATCAAGTCTCCCACATCTACCCATTACATTACACAATGAAGCCCCCACCCATATCTACCCATTACAACACACAATGAAGACCCCACCCAAATCTACCCATTACACAACACAATGAAGACCGCCCTCCATATCTACCCATTACACCACACAACGACCCCCCCCCCGATATCTACCCATTACACCACACAATGAAGACACCCCCCATATCTACCCATTACATCACACAATGAAGACCGCACCCCATATCTACCCATTACATCACACAATGAAGATCGCCCCTCCCCCCTTATCTACCCATTACATCACACAATGAAGACCCCCCCCCCGCACCCATTACATCACACAATGAAGACCTCCCCCCCCCGCCACCCATTACATCACACAATGAAGACCCCCCCCCCCACCACCCATTACATCACACAATGAAGACCCCCCCCCCCCCTATACATCACACAATGGAGACTCCCGTAGCTCGCCATAATACCCGCAGACAGATCAATGAGACTGACATAATAATAACTGTATAGACGTCACTGACAGTGTACGTGGCAGGAACTGAAACAGTGGCGGCTCAACTTCAGGGAAACAGCCATAATAACAGTCATTATACTCGTCATAATAACGAGACGCAGACGAATTGTAATCACACGTTTCGTGATATGGTATTCAAGAATGCACTTTTAGCCAAAACACATTTACGAAATAGTGATAGAGCACACTCTTTACACGGACGGTAAAGGTGCAGGGTTCAACATTAGCTCCCGGCACCTTTTAGGGGGCTGTACTGTAAAATGATACCTGACTGGCAGCGAGGAAGCGAACTGGCCACCACACCTCTTAAACAAGATGTGGTCTCGTACAATGAACGTCTCTAACACTTGATCCCAGATAGCAATGTTTGCTATACAACTATCTGTACTTTCACTTTCTATTGTAGGCTACTGTGATATAGTTCCAGTCGAAATCCTCATGTCTATTGTCGATGTTCCATCATACATTTTTATGAAAGAAACGATTTTTACTTCGTGATAATAATAGTGCTGAAGTCGATTACCATTTCCACATTAAAGGTTGGCTTTAATAGATCTCAAACGTCTTTTTTCTCTTGTCAATATTTGGTACAATCCGCCTGTTCATCATTTGGCATTATCCTCTCAGTTAAAGCGTTGTCTTCCTTAGTTCTAGACTTTTATTAGTTGCCTATCGCAAGGGATGATGACGACCTCATCAGGCGGTTTTTGTTTTTTTGTCTTAACTGTGCAACTTGGGTTATATGTGGATTAAAGTGAGGAAAAACATTGCGATGAGCATCCACCTCACACTCTCGTTCAGAGCGGCCTTAGACTAGTGGCAAGACGGACGACCAGTAGAGATGACCAGAGGTAACTCGGTATTCTGGCACTCTGGTCTTACCTGTCTTGAAGTCAGGGACCACTTAAAACTTGCAAGATTTGATCGCCCAGCTGTTTTCCTTCATCACTTTGAGAGACCAACCCAGTAGAAGATATACGAGCAACAATGAAACATACATCTGCGTATTCTTTCATGAACAGAATATACCCATTTACGGTTAGTTTATGACTGACTGCTCCTGAAATGAAGTGAGTTGGTGAATGGGGTGATGAGTGAGTTAGTGGGTAGGGTGTTCGGTCAGTGAGTTGGTGGGTGGATGGAGAGATTAGTGTAGTGAGTGGGTGGAGAGGTGGGTAAGTTCGTTGGTGTGTGAATGAGTGAGTGAGTGAATGAGTGAGTGGGTGAGTGAGTGAGTGAGTGAGTGAGTGAGTCAGTGAGTGAGTGAGTGAGTGAGTGAGTGAGTGAGTGAGTGAGTGAGTGAGTGAGTGAGTGAGTGAGTAAGTGAGGGAGTGATCGGTGGGTGAGTGAGTGAGTGGGTGAATTTTCGTCTCCTTCTTCGTACGCTATCAGACGTCAACTCAATTTGTTCGAAGAAAGCAGCTGTCATCCTGAGGCTGTTGACACTGCCATAGAGCTTGTCTAGTGTTGGCCACTGGTGATGGCCAAATCTGCTTCCTCTGGTCCTCGTATGTCGGGCAATTCTGCAGCAGATGTTCAGCGGTCATCTTCCCTGTACCACAGGGGCATTTGTCAGTGGCATCTATCTTCAGTTTATTGAATAGATGGTACCTCAGTCTGTTGTGGCCTGTGTGGAGTCTGAAGACTACCACCTGCTCTCTTCTGTTCAACTGGTAATAAACAACATTTGTTTTGTAGCCAGTATGATCTGTTTCGTATTTGTCCATGTATCTGGTCTTAATAAACATGTTGGACTCCTCGTGAGTCAATCTATAATCTGGATGTGCTAGCCATCCACCGTCTTTTGCTAGTATGTCTGCCTCCTCGTTACCTTGAATGTTACAGTGGGATGGAAGTCACTGTACCACTACTCTTTTGGGTGCGGACTGCTGGCATAGTTGACAGAGTACTGACCTTATATCATTTAGTTCTGTATTTTGCTGGTTTTTTAGTGCTGTAACCTCGGACAGGGCATCTGTAAACAAGACTTTCTGGCTTTCATTGCTTTTGCCTGTCAGCATTGTTTCTACTGTTCTACTGCAGCCTTCAATGTCTCTGCCTCCGCTCTGAAATTGATTGCTAATTTTCCAGCTGCCACTGACACCTCAAGTTTGGAGCACAGGACACGTTCCCGCAGATTGGCGAGATGGAATAGTTGTTGCCCTATACAGCGGCAAGGGAAGCCGTAAGGACTGCAACAACTATATACCCATCAAACTGCTCTCAGTCCCAGGCAAGGTATTTGCACAATGGGCTGCTGGCCCAGCTCAAGCCATTCCTGATCGTAAAACGCCGTCCCCCTCAGTCTGGTTTCACCCTGGGTAGATCAACTGTGGATGCCATTCCTGCTCTCCCGCTCCTGGCTGAGCTGGACCATACATTCAACCGCCCCCGCTGTCCTGCGTATGTGGAGCTAATGGCTGCATTCGATTCGGTCGATAAGTCCCCTCTCTGAAAAGCCCTGCAAGGCATCGGCACATCTGCCCCACTGCTAAACTTGATAAGAGAGCTACACACGGATATCGGTGCTAGAGTCCGCCTAGGAGGTACTCTCTCGGACAGGTTCTCAACTTCTTCTGGGGTCACATAAAGTTGCATCCTTGCCCATGCCCTTTTCTGCCGAACTATAGACTGGATTCTACACCACCTTTAATCTCACTATTTGGGCATTGTCATAGACCCAACGCGCAGATCTTTCCTATACTGATGATATAGTCCTGTTTGGACCAGACAATGCGTCTCTGCAACAGTCTCTCGAGGAACTGTATCTCAAAACATCAAATCTGGATCTATCAATTATTAACCCAAAACAAAAATGCAGAACCTTAGCTCCGACACTGGTCCTCACAGCGGTGTTGTCCATGGTCACAGGGTGGTGGGTACTAATAAATTCACATCGTGTTCCCTCCACTCATCCTATACCACCATCGTGTTCCCTCCACTCATCCTATACCTCCACCGTGTTCCCTCCACTCATCCTATACCTCCACCGTGTTCCCTCCACTCATCCTATACCTCCATTGTGTTCCCTCCACCCTTCGTTTTCATCAGTTGTTCCTTCTTTCACTTTTGTACGTGTTCTATGTGACAATAATCTGTGTAAGTGGGGTGAGATGGCGGGGAGTGTAGGGGAAGGGGTGGTGATAGAGTTGAATCGGGGTAACTGGGTGGCGGGACGGTATGCGTGGTGATTGGGGAAGGGGTGGTGATAGAGTTGAATCGGGGTAACTGGGTGGCGGGATGGGATGCGTGTTGATTGGGGAAGGGGTGGTGATAGAGTTGAATCGGGGTAACTGGGTGGCGGGATGGGATGCCTGTTGATTAGGGAAGAGGTGAGGATATGGCTGTCTTTAATTTACACTGCTTTAAATTTGAGGACCATGTGGTAGTTCTCAGACAATTGTACCAATGTCTTTTGCCTGACGTGCACGATAGAGGTAGTCTAGAGCAGTGTGTTATGTCTGACGTGTATGATAGAGGTAGTAGACCAGTGTGTTATGCCTGATGTTCACGATAGAGGTAGTAGACCAGTGTGTTATGCCTGATGTTCACGATAGTGGTAGTCTGTACCAGTGTGTTATGCCTGGTGTTCATGATAGAGGTAGTAGGCCAGTGTGTTATGCCTGATGTTCACGAAAGAGGTAGTAGACCAGTGTGTTATGCCTGATGTTCACGATAGAGGTAGTCTGTACCAGTGTGTTATGCCTGATGTTCACGATAGAGGTAGTAGACCAATGTGTTATGCCTAATGTTCACGATAGAGGTAGTCTGTACCAGTGTTTTATGCCTGATGTTCACGATAGATGTAGTAGACCAGTGTGTTATGCCTGATGTTCACGATATAGGTAGTAGACCAGTGTGTTATGCCTGATATTCACGATAGAGGTAGTCTGTACCAGTGTGTTATGCCTGATGTTCACGGTAGAGGTAGTCTGTACCAGTGTGTTATGCCTGATGTTCACGGTAGAGGTAGTAGACGGATGTTGACGACATCGACATTTGAATGACGATATTGATATTTGTCTCCCCTCTGATGCTGATATTACTAATGAAGGATGTGGTTATAGCAATAACCTTGTTTAATTCTGTGACAGAGACGATAATGTCAGTATTGGTTGATACATTTGATATTCTTTCGATAAGGTTGATTTTGGTTATTAGTAAATATTACTTATTGCGATATTGATGCGCGATATTATAAATATTAGTTGTTATGATAATGCTATGATTTGATTGCTGTGATATATCGGTAGTCATTGTTTCGATATGTGTTTAATGGGTACATGACTGACTGTTAGGGAAGAAAAGACAGTGAGACATGACACTGATCAGCTCACCTCATAAACAAAATGTGGCTTTTTATAATAAAGTATTAACATTTCATCCCTGTGTCTGCTATTAGACTAACTCTACAATATTTAGATATTGTTATGTTAGTTTTAATGGTTCTTTTGACACTTTACATTTCGGTTAGTTAGGTAAAGTCGATTTTAGATGTGGTCACACTTTACATTTCGGTTAGGTAGGTAAAGTCGATTTTAGATGTGGTCACACTTTACATTTCGGTTAGGTAGGTAAAGTCGATTTTAGATGTGGTCACACTTTATATTTCGGTTAGTTAGGTAAAGTCGATTTTAGATGTGGTCACACTTTATATTTTGGTTAGGTAGGTAAAGTCGATTTTAGATGTGGTCACACTTTATATTTTGGTTAGGTAGGTAAAGTCGATTTTAGATGTGGTCACACTTTACATTTCGGTTAGTTAGGTAAAGTCGATTTTAGATGTGGTCACACTTTACATTTCGGTTAGGTAGGTAAAGTCGATTTTAGATGTGGTCACACTTTACATTTTGGTTAGTTAGGTAAAGTCGATTTTAGATGTGGTCACACTTTACATTTCGGTTAGGTAGGTAAAGTCGCTATTGGGTGTTGTCAAAATTTACATGTAGGTTATTTAGGTAAATTCGAAATTGGATGTTCTTACTCTTTACAGTCGGGATGATTAGATAAAGTTGATATTAGATACAGACAAGTAGATATAAAAATTATTAAGAAAATGCCCTTGTTGTTTATTACTATACTGTAGCATTGAGAATAACAACGCAGGAATCTAAGTTTAAAATCAAGAAAACAAAACCGCTAATTAATGGACTAGAAAATTATGTTAAACTACTCGGCTGAAGTACAGGCACTGAACAATGCAGCAGAAATAATAAACATAATTCTGCCGAAGACGTATGTGTCGGACCGAAAGGTGCAAATATCGCAGTCAAATTGTAAACTAGCGACACAAGCCGTTCTCGTGACTACATCCTGTTCCTTGCAATACCCTGTTCATGGCTTAGAAGCCGGAGATTTAGAACAAACAGAAGAAGAGAAGAAATAAACAGCACAACTAGCTAATATCAGTAGTTTGTATTCCTTGCAGATATAATGACAGTTCTGAATGTCCTCAAAATAATAAAACTATCGCAAATAAAAAAAATTTTAAAAAAAACATATGCGAACTAAAAGCCAAAAGAAGAGGAGATAAATACAATAGCTAACCTCATACTAGCGGTTCCAGAAAATAAGAGAGCAGACAAGTTAGCAGATTAAGGAATACCACGGGAACAGAAAGATCAAACAATCACCTTCCAGAGAAAGAAGACCATTATCCAAACAAAAAGGAAAGTAAAGAAAACGGGAGACAACTATCACTGCCTTGAACGAGCAGAGCAGGGGACCGTGTTGCGCAGAACATAGCTGACAGAATAGTCACATAGACTAACATTGGCTACGTCAACCATGTGTCCGTGCAGACAAGCAGCCGAACATAACCTCAAATACTATTTTAAAATTGAGTAACTGGTTCCTGAGTACTGGCCCCCGGATTATTCTTGAGTAACTGGTTGCTGGGCATACTAGCCAACGGATTATACTTGAGTAACTGGTTGCTGGGCACACTAGCCAACGGATTATACTTGAGTAACTGGTTGCTGGGCATACTAGCCAACGGATTATACTTGAGTAACTGGTTGCTGGGCACACTAGCCAACGGATTATACTTGAGTAACTGGTTTCTGAGCACTGGCCCACGGATTATACTTGAGTAACTGGTTGCTGGGCGGACATGTCAACATATTATACTTGAGTAACTGGTTCCTGAACGGACTGACTAACAGATTATACTTGAGTAACTGGTTGCTGAGCGGACTGGCCAACGGATTATACTTGAGTAACTGGTTGCTGGGCGGACTGGCCAACAGATTATACTTGAGTAACTGGTTGCTGGGCGGACTGGCCAACAGATTATACTTGAGTAACTGGTTGCTGAGCGGACTGGCCCACGGATTATGCTTCAATAATTGGTTCCACAACACTGGCACAAACATTGTCTTTGAGTAACTGGTTCTTTGGGGGACTGACCAACGGATTATGCTTGAGTAACTGGGTCCTGAGGGGACTGGCACACAGATTATACTTGAGTAACTGGTTCATGATGGGACTGGCACACAGATTATACTTATGTAATTGGTTGCTGTGAACTCGCCTAAATAGTATCTTTGAGTAACTGGTTCCTGTGGGGACTGACCCACTGAGACGAACATCCCCACAAAGTCATTCGTGAACGTTGAGAATCTCTCCACCATGGCAACCATTATCAAGACAACTAGATATCACACGTAAGACATAATGAAGGAAACTTGGCAAACATAAAGGAAACTTGACAAACATAAAGGAAACTTGACAAACATAAATGAAGAAGAGGAGGAGGAAGAGGAACCTTAGCGGTAAAATTGTAGTTTGCACGGTAACATCGATATAAGTTGTTCTGACAATATCATTATTAGATTTTCCGAAAAATTGTGTTGATATTTGTTGGTAATGGTTAGAATAAACTGATGTAAGAGTGAAATGATGATATTTTAGATCCCAATGATGATGATGACTGACAAAGATAGCACAATAATTATAAATGTAAAAAAAAAAGACAGATCGTACAAAAATATTCGACTTTTATACAATTTACCGAAACAAATGCAATGTCAAGTATCTATTTTACAAACATTCGTTCTAAGGATTTATACATTTTCGGTAAGCGTTACACAGCATGTTCAAACCACAGCCTTACATTTCACTCTTCCGAAGACTCATTCCATTCTTGTATATCACATTCATCTTTCGTATTGCGGTCACATAATATTACAATAACTTAGTGTTTATACATTGACCTCTGACTAACGACCAGAGAATTGTGAAGATGGTAGCCAACATTGAGAGTTTCACAAAGGGCTTGCGTATTTCAATAATTGCACATTTTTCTAAGGAACCTCACCTACTTATGTTTTGAGGAAGAAAGAATATTCCAGCCACAATCTTCCTTCCAAGTGTGTCGCTAAAGGCAAATACAGAAGGTTGTGCTTGGTTCCAGCAATATCGTAGTTTCAAATATATGTATTCATAAATCGTTACTGCAGTAACGCAGAATGAGCTATGGAGAAGGGTTCTTTTAAGGAGGGCTTTTCAGTATCTGAGTGGTTAATTAATTTGCTGGCTTCTTGTAACCAAGGCGATGGACTTAATTAATGGACTATATCAAGAGTGTTCTTGAAGAGACGAACGTCTGTAGTTATCTTGTTGCAAGCATAAACAGAGCCAGCGCTGTTAGGGAAATATAGCATGGCCAAGATAGGTATGTGTCCTCTCGAATCTGATAGGAACTAGAGCTGAGTGCTTGTGGTTCAGTTCACATGGCTGTTGAATATGCGATGAGTGAATATGAGATGAGTGAATGATACAATGGCTGCTGGTATGCGATGAGTGAATATGACAAAATTACTGTTCAATATGCGATGAGTGAGTGATTAAATGACAGCTGATATGCAATGAGTGGCTGATGAAATGAACGCTGAATTTGCGATGATAAGTGAATGTAGTACTGATAACATGACAGTATAACACGGGATAAGTGACTCGTACTGATAATGACATTTGAACACGTGATAAGTGACTGGTACTGATAACATGACAGTTCAACGCGTGATAAGTGACTGCTCCTGATAACATGACAGTTCAACGCGTGATAAGTGACTATAGTACTGATAATATGACAGTTCAACACGTTATAAGTGACTGTAGTACTGATAATATGACAGTTTAACACGTGATAAGTGACTGGAACTGATAACATGACAGGTGTGCTAGAAATCCACAGCATAAGGTACAGACACGAATATATGACGACCTCTATCCTGTTCCTGGACATGCTTTATGGGCACATACAAATGTCCACAGACATTGTCGAAGCATACAGCATACGAAGATGGATTTCATAAGGAAGACATGCTAGATCTTCCTCCCAGCCCATACATGCTGGCACCACCTGTAACAAGGGAACTATGCACCTTCTCTCGGGAGTCTCGGAAGTTGCTAAACAGTTTTCTATTCCGTGTGGCATCTGCCAGCTTGGATAATTTCTACTCCGGCAATGATTAGGTCGTCTAAAACGATAGAAGTGACGACCAGATTTTTGTATTTGGTTCACGAAAAATCAAACCTAGACAAATACAGATGATGGAGTCAAAAACTGTAGACTGGCTTTCTTACATTTCCAGTGCAATTTGTTTTTTGTTTGTTCAAAATCTCTTACATGGAGTGCAATGATACTGATTATGTAGTATGTTTGTGTTCCTATTTCTGCACAATATCGACTGGCAAGTGAGAATATATTTGTTATACTCTGAACCAATTATGTATATGATTTCTGACGATAACTGATCACATGCCATCTCTATTCATTGTGCTCTATCTGTTATACCAGTATTGCTGCCTGATTCGGCAATGTAACTGATGGAAGGTAAGGGCAACTTCTAGAGTCGTGTGTCGTAAAGAACTAGGCAGACGAATATAACGCTAATCTGGGTCCCAGCAACCCTCAAACAGTACTGGAGTGTAACGGACTTCCTTTGTCACGTTGATGTACGCAACATATAAGAGCCAATGCAACCAGCACGAAGTAATAACCGGAACTACGCAACTTTTCGGAACATAATACAAGCTAGTTCTTGCTCTTAGTTGACCTGTACTTCTACAAGGGGCTGATGCGGATGTTCAGGTCCCAGCTCTGATGTGAGCTGGACGTAGGCGGGAGAAGGATTTCCTGCTTAGTGGACTAGGCTCCAGCAGCTTATTACTCCACTACGTTGGGGCAAGTACCAAGGATGGGGGTTAGCCGATGTGCGAGTCCATCTTAATAGATTCAAACACTAGAAGACATTAGACACGCAGCCTGTTAGGCGCTATCTACGCTCAACAAATCACCTTATCATGACCGGTGTTATGCCATGTCACACAGTTAGTCGTCTCTTACGACATGCTCTGCTCTCTGTGGGGCAGTATTGCTATTTTAGTCTTTGTCAAGCACAAAGACACAAGTCGACCTAGAAGCTAGGTAGATGATATAGAATCAGGAATGACAGCACAAGGCAGGAAGCTTGAAGTGTGGTGACACAGTGGTGTGCCTTGCATACATGCAGGGGAGCTTCAACACGAATAGGTCACCTTGCTCATACATTCATTACATATTGAGGCAGATCCATAGTCTTCCCTGCTGTCGGGGATGAAGTGTTAGAGACGTTTGTGCTATGTACCAGTATATTATGAGGTGGGGGTAATCATACGGCTTCTTTCAGGCTTTCATTCCGTAAGAGTCAACAAGGTGCCAATTTACAGCTTTGGTCAGCCGGGGGGTGTCGGTAACGGAGATCATTCTTTTCCTTCCGCTGTTAGAAGAAAGCTGTCTTCTACTGTTCATTCGATCTGCACGCGTTCATAATTATGTACCTGAATCACTCCAGTGGTCAGGCTAAGTCGTTGGAAGCGCGTTCAGAAAGATCTAGCCTCACGTACTTCCAAGCCGTACATCTGCATGCTGGATGTGTTACAACAACCTCGCCGACCAGGTGGGGATTGACACTACGATTTCCGTATTGCTGACCATGCTGAAATACTTCAATCTGTAGCACAATACAAGGTGATAAAACCCATCTTCTTCAGTAGACCAACTGATATCCACTACAGCCTGGTACAGGAGCAAATTTGGCTAGAATAAAGACCTCAGTAGAAGAGGTTTGTACAGCGACATCACTCGAGTTGGGGGAAAGCGGAGCTCGTACAGAGACATAATCCGAGTGCGGGAGGTGTGGGCGAGGGCTTCTAGAGCGATCTCACCCGAGTAGGAGGGGCTTGTTCAGCGACACCACTCGACCGTTGGGGATGGGAGCTTCTACAACGACATCCCTCGAGTAGAGGGAGAGAAATCAGCGACATCACTTGAGTGTTGTGAGAGGAGGCGGGGGACTTCTACAGCGACATCACCCGAGTTTGGAAGTTGGGGGCGAGGGCTTCTAGAGCGACCTCACCCAAGTAGGAGGGGCTTGTTCAGCGACATCACCCGAGTGTAGTGAGAGAAGGCGGGGGCTTCTACAGCAACATAACCCGAGAGTGACGCCCACAGCAACATCACCCGAGAGTGACGCCCACAGTGACATCACCCGAGAGTGACGCCCACAGTGACATCACCCAATTGTGTCGTCTACAGCAGTGTCACCCGAGATAGACGTCTACAACATCACCATCCAATCCTCCAAAATAAATTATAACAATATAACTAACGCATAGAAGGATGCATTTACATCTGACGCCTTAGTCGCTCCACGGTTGTCACGCTGTGTTGATGTCGTTCCATGGCTGCCATGATGTGTTGATGTCGTTACATGGCTGCCATGATGTGTTGATGTCGTTCCATGGCTGCGATGTTGTGTTGATGTCGTTCCATGGCTGCCATGATGTGTTGATGTCGTTCCATGGCTGCCATGATGTGTTGATGTCGTTCCATGACTGCCATTATATGTTGATGTCGTTCCATGGCTGCCATGCTGTGTTGGTGTCGTTCCATGGCTGCCATGATGTGTTGATGTCGTTCCATGGCTGTCATGATATGTTGGTGTCGCTCCTCGGCTGCTACGGTGTGTTGATGTTGCTCCATGGCTGCCATGATGTGTAGATGTTTCCTTTTTCTTGTGATATAGTTTCTTCTGGATATGGGAGTTGGCCCCATGCCCAACTATCTTTAGTTTCCTCTTACCACGTGCCGTACATGTTACATTATTACTGTTCTTTGTCCCGCCTCAGGCCCTAACGTCACTTAATATCATCACATCCAGGCTGTGGAGCTTGCGAGTGCAGTCCCCTGATGAACACACAAATGGTAAAGCTAAACTGACAGGCTTGTGTTAGTTCTGAAGTTTGCGTAAAGCTGTAGGTACAGACAATTCCATGTCGAGAACTACCAGTGCAATTATTGGATTTATTAGAGAGTTTAAGAATCATATACGTCAATGAATCCTTAACAGCACAGTTTATTAACGTCTGGTCGCCATCAGAAAATAACATTGACGCTATCGAAAGCTCCGTAGTCAAATCGTGTAGAGTACTTGACGTATATTTTCCTTCACAGGAATTTGGCAGAATAGAATCACTGCATGAAAGAATCTCCACAGATAGGATCACTTCATGGATGCATCTCCACAGATAGGATCACTTCATGGATGCATCTCCACAGATAGGATCACTTCGTGGATGGATCTGCACAGATAGGATCACTTCATGGACGCATCTCCACAGCGAGAACTCCTAGCGTACGGACTCTATAGGTTAACGTACCTGTATAGAGTTTCGGAGACGTACATCGGTAGTGTTCTCTTCCGTGTATTCTGGCGACCAGTCAGAAAGTAGCTATAGCTTATTCTGACATCATCGAAAGCTGTGTAGAGTAATCACACTAGAGTATTTAATGCTATTTTCTTCAGATGTATAATCAGGATTACTGTATCGATACTATTCTCTGACTATTTGGAAGAAATGCATTTCTCGTTCTAGACCGCTTTAAATACAAGTACCAGAAGGAACTCCGCGCGTTGCAATAGTTACAAAAATGCCTTATACATGACTTAGAGGAAGGGGCTTTGCCGGTTGGTAGTTGGTGTTGGTATATTTCCTACTATGGTAGTTGCTTTTGCGGCACAGCCTTCCATAGAAAAGTGTTCTCCATGAATCCACAGTTTTGCTTGACCAAATCCAGAAACCCGAGGTAGTGCCGATGACCAAACACATGAAATACTTCAGCATGAAAACTGTGTAATCCGGAACCACAGGGTGCTCATAGCAAGGACATGTTCTAGTCTTCTCCCATTGCTCTCGCAAATGTTGCTCATAGAAGTAGCAGGCTATGACAATGGTTGCCGGGACGGTGTACAGAACAGAGAACACTCCTATCCGGATCATTAACCGCTCCAGTTTATCAGTCTTCCCACGGCCTTGCTGTTTTATCACGTTCCGGATTCGGAAAAGGGACACGAAACCGGCGAGTAAAAACGATGTTCCGATGATGAGGTACACGAAGAGAGGGGCCAGGACGAACCCGCGAAGGCTGTCTAGGCTCTGGTTGCCGACATAACAGATTCCTGCAATAGGGTCTCCATCTACCGAAGACATTGCCAGAACTGCAATGCTCTTCACGCTGGGGATCAGCCAAGCCGCTAAGTGGAAATACTGAGAGTAGCTGGCGATAGCTTCCTGTCCCCACTTTAAACCAGCTGCCAGAAACCACGTGAAGGACAGAATCACCCACCAGATGGAAGATGCCATGCCAAAGAAGTACACCAGTAAAAACACAACAGTACAGACGGCTGGTCCGGTCGTCTCGTAGCGAATAGCTCCAGATTCACAAGCTACGTTCTCGTGGCCAACGATGAGTCGGATGATGTAGCCGACGCTGACCATGAAGTAGCAGGCACTGAGGAAGATGATCGGCCTCTCTGGGTACTTGAACCTCTTCATGTCCACGAAGAAGGTGGACACTGTCATAGAAGTGGAGATGCAGCACAGGATTGACCACAACCCCACCCAGAAGGTCGCGAAGGTTTTCTCGTGTTCGCTGAAGTAAGGGCTGTAACAGTTGATGGCGCAGTTGAGGACTGTGCCTGTTCTCAGTTTGTTGAAGTAACTGCTTGATGACTCGGCGATCGACTGGAGATAGAAAAACACAATCCAATAAGAAAAATATAAGCCGTGGTGGAGATAGACAACTGATTGTAACGTGTATGATGTTTAGTAAATGACGTACATTGAGATGAACCATAAACCATGTGGAAAAATCTTAGTACACAACATGTGTTGAGGATGGACAACATAACCGGGAGAGTGTTAGCACACAACATGTGTTGAGATTGGACAAAATAACCGGGAGAGTGTTAGCACACAACATGTGTTGAGGCTGGACAACATAACTGGAGGAGTGTCAGCACACAACATGTGTTGAGGCTGGACAACATAACATGACACATCTTAGCACACAACATGTGTTAAGATTGGACAACAAAACAGGACGTTTATACATATTAACGCGAAACGTCATTGAGACTGGACAACATAACATGACGTGTATATACGTTGAGACAGGACACAAGAACAGACAACAATGCCTCAAAACATATTCATCGCATTGGATGGCAAAGTCTAGATAGACCAATGCAATAACAGATATCAAGCTATTAAAGAAAGCTATAGAAGCATTGCCTGACAAACCAGTCAAACTGATGGGAAACTAAATAGGGTTGCACTACAGAAGTCATCTAGAACAACATTAGATAGATGATGGCATAAATAAAAATAGGTCATGACGGAGAGAGAACTTACAAAGTAGAGCATTAGTTTTATAGAACATGCAAAGTAAAGCATCAGTTTTTTTAGGATATACAAAGTAGGGCATTGATTTTATAGAACATCAGTTTTTTTAACATAAATGTTGTAAAACATACAAAGTAGAGTATTAGTTTTATAGAACATACGTTTTATAGAACATGCAAAGTAAAGCATCAGTTTTATAGAATATACAACGTAGTGCATTCGTTTTATAGAACACAAATTTTATAAAACATACAAAGTAGAGTATTAGTTTTATAGACCATACAAAGTATAGTATTACTTTTATAAAACATACAAAGTAGAGTATTACTTTTATAGAACATACAAAGTAGAGTATTAGTTTTAGAAAACATACAAAGTAGAGAGAGCATTAGCTTTAAAAAACAAAGTAAAGGATTGGTTTTATACAACATACATAGTAGACTTGTAATTAGTGTACATCAGAGCAGAACAACATGACATAATATGTACAAATATGAATAAATTAACAAATAAATGAAGACAGCAGTAGGTTGGTTGAACTATCGCTTGTCATGTCAAAGGTACCGGTTTCTATTCCCGTTATATATACGTTCCATCTGCCTCAGATGTAAGGGGTTACCTAATTTAGTTTCTAGAAATGAAAGTGCACTTAAGAGTCGAATTGGTCATCCAACTTCATAAAAAGCCTAATAGAGTGAAGTTGTTTAACACTTCATCACCGACAGCAATGCGAGCAGTGCCATCCTTTTCCATTGTTTTAGACACATGACAGGGCAACAATAAAGCAATGTCCATCACAAGGACTGAGGCTCGATTTTCGAATATGGTTTACTTAAGTACATTTATGTGTGTGTGTGTGTGTGTGTGTGTGTGTGTGTGTGTGTGTGTGTGAGCGCGTGTTGGTTGGCTCACGTGTATGTGAGCGCGTGTTGGTTGGCTCGCGTGTATGTGAGCACGTGTTGGTTGGCGCGCGAGTATGTGAGCACGTGTTGGTTGGCTCGCGTGTATGTGAGCGCGTGTTGGTTGGCTCCCGTGTATGTGAGCGCGTGTTGATTGGCTCTCGTGTATATGAGCGCGTGGTGGTTGCCACGCGTGTATGTGAGCGCGTGTTGATTGCCACGCGTGTCTGTGAGCACGTGTTGGTTGGCGCGCGTGTATGTGAGCGCGTGTTGATTGGCTCTCGTGTATGTGAGCGCGTGTTGGTTGCCACGCGTGTATGTGGATGAGGGGTAGAGAGAGAGAGAGAGAAATATAGAGAGGGAGAGTGAGAGAAATGCGTTTGAGTAAAAACAAATGTACGGAAAGGATCTGAAACTAATTTTAATATGGCACGTTTTTTGGTAGACAACGTTAGCTTACATTTGGACTCACCTGGTTTTATATAGTGACGAAATATCTGATAGATCAGAAAGTGTTCTTAGATCAATGTACTTTCAAAATAAAAGATCTGTTACACTATTACTATTTGTGGATGTATTAAATTTGTCTATAGCTACCAAAGATGTATAAATATGGGAGAGCAACATAGTTTCTCTGATAGTAACGAAGTAACTACGAGTGATATACAAGATTCATGAGTGCTACGAAAGATCTATGACAGTGGTGGAAATTATAAGAGTACGATGAATGATCTATGAGAGCGACGAAATATCTATCCCAGTAGTGGAAGATATAAGAGCGCAATGAATGTTCTATGAGAGCGACGAAAGATCTATGACAGCTACGATATATATATATATATATGACAGCATCGGAAGATGTAAGAACACCATTAAAAAATGAATTATAGCGATGAACGATCTACTTGAGTGACGAAAGATCTACTAGAGAAACAAAAGATCTACTTTACGACGGAAGATCTAGAGCGTCGAAAGATCTACTAGAGCGACGGAAAGCCTAAGATCACCCGGAAAGTGATATGATAGAGACGAAAGGTCTAAGAGCGCAAAGAAAGATGTGTGATTTGATGAAAGAGAGCTACAAAAGATCTATGATAGTGACAACAGATATTTGAAAGCGATGCAAGATCTATAATAAAGACGATGGAAGATCAATGATACCGACAAACGAACTATGAGAGCGTTACGAACGATCTATACATTTTGCAAACCATCTATGAGGGAAGCGCAAGATTTAAAATAGCGATGAAAGATCTATGCGAGCAGCGATAGCTCTGTGAAAGCAACATACGATTTGTGAAAGCGATTATTGTTCTTTGAAAGCGATGAAAGCTCAACAATGGTGATGAAATATTTACGAGAGCTATGAAAGATCTATGATAATGACAACATATCTATGAAGGCGATGAATGATTTATGATAGCGACGACAGCTCACAACAAAAGATATATGAGAACTACGAAAGATCTATATCATCGAAAGATCTATGAGACTAACGAACAATGTATGAGAGTTACAAAAGGTACACAACAATCTATGAGTGACTAATCTATGAGTGACCAATCTATGAGTGACGACAGATCTATTGGAGAAATGTTTATGAATATGCTGACGGAGACGTTAACGCCAAGCGGGCATCATTGTCATTATCAGCGTTGTCTTCGTTATCAACATCAGCGGGTTTTTTTAGTGCCAACTTTGGGGTTAAGCCTACATCAACTACAACCAGGAAAGAACAACACCATCACCATAACCTACCGTTAATGGCTTCTCACATTTGCATGTACAATCTTTAGGCGTTGCCGTCGGGGCCACATCACCGGGCACCGGCCTAACGCCCCCAGGGTTCACATTTACAGCAGTCAGGCCTCCTGCCCCTGGCCTCTTCTTAGACGATTCCCCACCCTCTCCAATCTTGCCTGAGGCGGGGGTGGGTCGGATATGGGCGGGGTTTGATGGAGGGGGCGTGTTTCTGTCCGTAATGTTCGCGTCCATGCATAAAGTCTCCTTGTCTCCGTACTCTGGCAGGTTCTCACACTTCATCCGCTCCGGCCAAGCAAATCCGTATTGTCTGGAGAAAGAAATAGAGAAATGCAGGGTAAGAATGTGTTAGCACTAACCTAACGTACTGTCAGAAGAATTACATGGAGAACACAAGCAGAATCGCATACAGTTATGTTCCTTATCAGAGCGTTTCATTTTATTTATATTGTTCACTGCATTTGTTCACATACTTTCTGAATACTTTTTATTGCAATCATTCACGCTTTTTTTATTGCTAGATATTATTAGCTTGCACGGCGTTGGCGAACAAGAAAACAAAATTATTACCTCAATTATATGTCGGACGCAATGCACAATCAGAAAAAAATGTAATGGCAAGCTATTATTATCTTGCACGACGTCATAGACTGAAAAACGTGGACATGATCAAGTGACCATTGAAATGATTTGTTTGCTTCTAGATGATTACTGGCCAAAATGTCTGACATAATCAAAGCTCTTCTACCCTCAGGTCTAGAGGTTTGCCAGTGAGAAGTCCAAACTGTTGTATCCGCTGGTTTCTTCATGTTGTGGTACCAGTCTAGCCGTCCATCATTTCGTGGCGGTCTGCACCCCTGGAATAGATTACCATGATTGTCATGGCAAATTATCTACTTCCATTCTCCAGACAAGACGAAAGACGAAATCACCGTTGTTAAGACTGCCCCACTCACGTTTGAAGGGGATCATTGCTGGCCGACTTCCTTCCCGCTACTAGAACCATCTTTCCGACGTTTCTAGCTAATGTATCCATAAATGGGGCTTAGCGAAGGAGCCGACAGTAGATAGCGGCTCACAGTCAACTGCTTGCATCCGGGTTAGTGAGCGACAGCTGACCAAGACTTTATTCCACTTGCAAGCAGCCGTACTAGAACTGGCTGGAAGAATAGGTAACTCGGTGGGAAGGCAAACTCACAAAAAGCTAGCAAAAACAGCATGTATCGGGGCTGAATAGGGCCTAAATCACGGAATCGCTGTAAACTACAGCATAATGTCATTTTGAGGACGAGCCCAGAAGAGAGGAATCATAAATAAACATACGTAGCAGCGGTTTCTGTCGGTACTTGATGATCTATGTCGGTAGTTGCTGATTGATGTCGGTACTTGCTGATCTATGTCGGTACTTGCTGATCTATGTCGGTACTAGCTGTCTCTGTCGGTACTAGCTGTCTCTGTCGGTACTAGCTGTCTCTGTCGGTACTAGCTGTCTCTGTCGGCACTAGCTGTCTCTGTCGGCACCAACTGTCTCTGTCGGTACCAGCTGTCTCTGTTAGTACTAGATGTCTCTGTCGGTACTAGCTGTCTCTGTTGGTACTAGCTGTCTCTGTTGGTACTAGCTGTCCCTGTCGGTACTAGTTGTTTCTGTCGGTACTAGCTATCTCTGTCTGTACTAGGTGTCTCTGTCGGTACTAGCTGTATCTGTCGGTATTAGCTATCTCTGTCGGTACTAGCTGTCTCTGTCAGTACTAGCTGTCTCTGTCGGTACTAGCTGTCTCTATCGGTACTAGCTGTCTATATCGGTACTAGCTGTCTCTGTCGGTACTATTTGTCTATGTCGGTGCTAGCTGTCTCTGTCTGTACTAGCTGTTTCTGTCGGTACTAGCTGTCTCTGTCTGTAATTTTTGAGGCAAGTCCTGACTTACATGAGGTCTTCATTTTATCACCCTGTTTTCATCCAGCATCCATGTACCGACTATTTGAATCTTGTTATATTGTATATTATCATTAACATTGCTATAATTGTTGTTGTTGTTTTCGTTCTTTGTAGTATTCTTCTTATTTCGATGATTAAAACAAAATCACATATTCTTCTTATTGTTATGATTCGTCCACTAACAAAACCACATGTTTTTCTTATTTTTATGGTTCGCTCCTAACAAAAACACTTATTTTTCTTATTTTTATGGTTCGCTCCTAACAAAACCACATATTTTTCTTATTTTTATGGTTCGCTCTTAACAAAAACGCATATTTAATTATTTGTATGGTTCGCTTCTAACAAAAACGCATATTTTTCTTATTTGTATGGATCGCTCCTAACAAAAACGCATATTTTTCTAAGTTTTATGGTTTGCTATTAACAAAAACGCTTATTTTTCTGATTTTTATGGTTCGCTTCTAACAAAACCACATATTTTTCTTATTTTTATGGTTCGCTCCTAACAAAAACGCATATTTTTCTTATTTGTATGGTTCGCTCCTAACAAAAACGCATATTTTTCTTATTTGTATGGTTCGTTCCTAACAAAACCACATATTTTTCTTATTTTTATGGTTCGCTCCTAACAAAAACTTATATTTTTCTTATTTTTATGGTTCGCTCCTAACAAAAACGCACATTTTTCTTATTTGTATGGTTCGCTCCTAACAAAACCACATATTTTTCTTATTTTATGGTTCGCTCCTAACAAAAACGCATATTTTTCTTATTTTCATGGTTCGCTCCTAACAAAAACGCATATTTTTCTTATTTGTATGGTTCGCTCCTAACAAAACCACATATTTTTCTTATTTTTATGGCTCGCTCCTAACAAAAACGCATATTTTTCTTATTTTTATGGTTCGCTCCTAACAAAAACGCATATTTTTCTTATTTGTATGGTTCGCTCCTAACAAAACCACATATTTTTCTGATTTTTATGGTTCGCTCCTAACAAAAACGCATATTTTTCTTATTCTTATGGTTCGCTCTTAACAAAACCACATAGATTTCGCTCAAAAATTTGGCCCCTGTCTCAGGCTCCTTCCTCGCCATCCACGTGATCCCTCAGTTGGGTTGAGGGGGGGGGGAGGCATGCTTGTCACTGTGCTCCTCTCACAGAACCGACGCGCTTGAAGAACACACGCTCTTATTGCACTCCCACCAAAGCACACGTCTGTCTAACTATTACAAAATATATGGACGTGTTTGATCTTAAACCGACAGAGAATCAAATGCTATACTGATACAATGGATGCAAAAGATGGATAGCAGAAAACACAGAAGCAGTAAAATACGAAGTAAATGGTCAAAATCAAACTTTCATAATGTGAAGCTAGAAAGCACAAACAGGACACAGAATAAGCTGAAAGAGAAGAAGAGGTAAATGCTTCCATATCAGACTCTGAGGTTCTATGTGTCATTTGTTTTTTAAAGTAGATTATTTTCAGTTTTGTGCCCTAACATGTTTCCTTATTCACGGATTTCCTGTCTGCCTCTTTGATTAGATTATCTGTTCTCATGTCAAGACATCTTACAATAGACATGCATCAACTGTATTTATAATTATTTTCAGTTCAGCTCAGTTTTCATACACCTGCGGCGGTGCACATTATGGAGAGTGGAAGTCCTCTGTCGTGGGACAAATGTGTTACGTCTGCTGTTGCAAGCTCGTATCGTTTCACGATTACCCGTATATCTGTTGTCCATCAGTCAAGTAGCCTCCCGTGTGACCTGCAGCCAGATCGTGTTGTGTTGTAAGTGAGCAGAGGGAGCTGATCAGGTCGCGTTGTCATGATATGACCATGGCATATATTTTTATGTCTGCTGAGGACACGGGCATGTTCCCGCCAAATGTATAAGGTGTCCATTTCTCATCTTATCTCTCCTCGTGACACTGTTGACCTTTCGATGACATTTCATTTTAAACTTTGAAACTGTGGTCCTCGTTGTCTTCGATAACGACAGGGTGACATTGGTAGCAGGCACACAGGGTGACATTGGTAGCAGGCACATGGTCACATTGGTAGCAGGCACACAGGGTGACATTGGTGGAAGGCACAGGGTGACATTGGTAGCAGGCACAGGGTGACATTGGTAGCAGGCACACAGGGTGACATTGGTAGCAGGCACATGGTGACATTGGTAGCAGGCACAGTGTGACATTGGTAGCAGGCACACATGGTGACATTGGTAGCAGGCACACAGGGTGACATTGGTGGAAGGCACAGGGTGACATTGCTAGCAGGCGCACAGGGTGACATAGGTAGCAGGCACACAGGGTGACATTGGTAGCAGGCACACAGGGTGACATTGGTAGCAGGCACATGGTGACATTGGTAGCAGGCACAGTGTGACATTGGTAGCAGGCACACATGGTGACATTGGTAGCAGGCACACAGGGTGACATTGGTAGCAGGCACAGGGTGACATTGGTAGCAGGCACACAGGGTGACATTGGTAGCAGGCACATGGTGACATTGGTAGCAGGCACACAGGGTGACATTGGTAGCAGGCACATGGTAACATTGGTAGCAGGCACATGGTGACATTGGTAGCAGGCACAGTGTGACATTGGTAGGAGGAACATGGTGATATTGGTAACAGGCACATGGTGACATTGGTAGCAGGCACACAGGATGACATTGGTAGCAGGCACATGGTGACATTGGTAGCATGCACATGGTGACATTGGTTGAACGCACATGGTGACATTGGTTGCACGCACACAGGGTGACATTGGTTGCACGCACACAGGGTGACATTGGTAGCAGGCACACAGGGTGACATTGGTTGCACGCACACATGGTGACATTGGTTGCACGCACACAGGGTGACATTGGTAGCATGCACACATGGTGACATTGGTAGCAGGCACACAGGGTGACATTGGCAGCAGGCACACATGGTGACATTGGTAGCAGGCACACAGGGTGACATTGGCAGCAGGCACATGGTGACATTGGTAGCAGGCACAGGGTGACATTGGTTGCACGCATACAGGGTTGATATAAATATATTGTTTTATCACTTGCTGTTTACTTGACGAACTTATGTTTGGGTTGGGGTGGCAATTAGTAGAACACGCCAAAGACTTGCTGACACCTTAATTCGATTTCTGTTTCAGCTGTACAAAATATTTGATAGAATATTCTAAATCAATGTTAAAATATTGTTTCTCTACTGTAAACACAGGGTAACAAAAAACAGCACACTTTTAATCTTCCAAAGTTGTTGTAAAAGTCTATTCACGACGGCTGTGCATGGGATTCGCAAGTTTAAAAAATATAGCTCTAAAGACCACAGCTACACGAACACATAAATTTGGTTCAAGTTTGTGTTTGACTCCAGCTGTACTGATGGACTTGTAATTCACATGTTGCAGTGAGAAGGGGGCTTTGCAGGTTGGCAGTGATAAGTGAGGTTCACAGGTTGGCAGTGAGAACGGCGTTTCACAGGTTGGCAGTGAGAAGGGAGTCTCACAGGTTGGCAGTGTGAGGGGGTTTTCACAGGTTGATAGTGAGAAGGGAGTTTCACAGGTTGGCAGTGAGAAGGGAGTTTTACAGGTTGGCAGTGAGAAGGGAGTTTCACAGGTTGGCAGTGTGAAGGGGGTTTCACAGGTTGGCAGTGTGAAGGGGGTTTCACAGGTTGGCAGTATTAAGGAGGGGTTCACAAGTTAGCAGTGAGAAGAGAATTTCACAGGTTGGCAGTGAGAAGAGCGGGGGGGGGGGGGGGGGGGGCTCACATGTTGGCAGTCAGAAGAGGGGGGCTCACAGGTTGGCAGTGAGAAGGAGGGGCTCACAGGTTGGCAGTGAGAAGGAGGGGCTCACAGGTTGGCAGTGAGAAGGGAATGACAGTCATAACCATGCACCCTCAATGACCATCACCGATTTGAGCTGTGTAATAGATTGATCTTCCTCATGGGTTGTTTTCAGCAGCACTACATCAGCGGTTTGAATACCTTCCATTAGACCCTATTTCATCTTCCATTTCTCTCTTCCCTCCCCCCTTTTCACCCACATTCTGTCCTTCTGTGCATGCGTTTTAAGTAAACAAATTACTATACCATCATTTTCCGTTTAGCCTGTATTGGCTTATCCGGTCTTTTACTTTTACCACTTTCCTGGTCAGCCTTTTCACTTCCGCTCCAAATGTCCGGCAGTTCACATGAATTCTGTACGTTACTTTTTATATCCTTTATTTCCGCTCATTTCATTTTGTAATGTGTTCATCTCTTTTTGTGATGTGTTCATCTCTTTTTGTGATGTGTTCAACTCTTTTTGTGATGTTTTTATCTCTTTTTGTAATGTGTTCATCCTTACGTGCATTGACCATCATCTCTGGTGATGTCCAGTTTTTCGTAACGCATGTCATAATGGTTTATGTTCCAACGCAATATTTGAATCACAACTATCCAAGTTTGCATGCATTCAGACCAGCTGCCAGTCCAGTGATGTCCGGCGTGGAAATGGGAAGGACGGACCACTGTAACCTTCCAAGCAGGCTGTAACAAGTGAATGATGTAGGTCGTGCATTTGGCAATTGCGTGATAATTCCCTCTGGTATTGATCTCGTTCAACTCTTGACGTTTCTCTAGTGAAAGTGAGTGGCGAGTGAGTGGTTAGTGCGGAGTGGGTGACATGAGCTCTACGTATATCCAGAGACGTACCTAAGAAAGTTGACCTGGGTCCTCCTGGCTGTAGGGAAATGAGAGGTTTTTCAGTAAGCTAACCAATTTCGAGATTGTAGATTCAAATCTCGTTAGCCACTGTCACATCATGTTTCCAAGAGAGAATCTGTTTCAGTATGTTTCATCTGGTCTTGTTGTTACTCTTCACTCTCACCTTGATCACCTGACCTTGATGTTACTCTCACCTCGATGACCTGACCTTGATGTTACTCTTCACTCTCACTTTGATGTCACTCTTCACTCTACAATCTCATCAAGTAAAAACATCGCTATTGTAACGGCAATCGCAAGTTCTCTGAGACAGGATTCACGTAAATGTGCCACTTCTAGAGAGAAAGCGACAAAACAACGAAAAGACAGGTCATCACTAATTCAACTCTGTCTTCGCCAAATAGCCATCGCCCGATTCCCCCCCCCCCCCCTACTCCGACAGTGAGATGCTAGACTAGGAAACACTACCGCTACAATCCATCACATCATCCCCCTCTCCCCCACTATATCGCTACAGTTGTTATTGCAGGTCTGTCTGTGTACAGACCTGGTACCGGGTCTATCGTTCCACTTCAGGATGTTTATCTACCGCCATCCGATACGCGCCCGATAGCTCCCCGCGCGCGTTTATCTCACAGTGTTTGGTACAGTCACCGGGCTAATTGTTCGCCGCACGATTAGCTATCACCACACAAACACAGCTAATCCAACAGGTAACGTGATTACCGTATTATTGCTCTTATTACTGGAGTTAAATTAAGGGCCGCACAATTAATAAAACTGTTGGTTGTTGTAAGGTTGCAAACTGATAGTACACTGACTCCCTCATAAATGCCGTTTTATTCATCGTCTTTGAGAAGAATTATCAAATAGAGAAATATTTGCGAACATAATGAACATAGGATACCATGGGCTCCTCGACTGACTGTGATAATGGTCGTGAGGCTAGGCCAAGGGCCATATTGGGTTGTTATTGATCAGTCCTTGATTTATTCTTTTTAAACATTCATTTCAGAAATATATTATAATCTTATTACAGCCCAAGAACAATGTGAGCTGAACGTACAGCATGCCCCACTGATGTATTTTATTACGAAAGGAATAGGAGACGTGTTGGATTAGAAGTAACATTTACAGAAGGAATAGGAGACGTGTTGGATTAGAAGTAACATTTACAGAAGGAATAGGAGACGTGTTGGATTAGAAGTAACATTTACAGAAGGAATAGGAGACGTGTTGGATTAGAAGTAACATTTACAGAAGGAATAGGAGACGTGTTGGATTAGAAGTAACATTTACAGAAGGAATAGGAGACGTGTTGGATTAGAAGTAACATTTACAGAAGGAATAGGGGACGTGTTGGATTAGAAGTAACATTTACAGAAGGAATAGGAGACGTGTTGGATTAGAAGTAACATTTACAGAAGGAATAGGAGACGTGTTGGATTAGAAGTAACATTTACAGAAGGAATAGGAGACGTGTTGGATTAGAAGTAACATTTACAGAAGGAATAGGAGACGTGTTGGATTAGAAGTAACATTTACAGAAGGAATAGGAGACGTGTTGGATTAGAAGTAACATTTACAGAAGGAATAGGAGACGTGTTGGATTAGAAGTAACACTTTTAGAAGGAATAGGAGACGTGTTGGATTAGAAGTAACACTTTTAGAAGGAATAGGAGACGTGTTGGATTAGAAGTAACATTTACAGAAGATTATCTAGCAATGGACATAACAAAAGCTCTCGTTTTTTTAAGCTGGCAGTTGTAAAAACAATTCATGAAAATTAAGCCAAAATTAAATGAATTGTGCACAAAGTGCAGCTACATTTAACTGCTACCATGTTGGCTCGTTACAGAAGTTGCATTGTGGGAAGATTGTTCTACATCTGGGCTAATGATGGACATGAACCTAACCCGCCATGTTTGCTGCTGTGCAAACATACGAAAAGCTCTGTTTATTTTAACATTAATAATTACAAGTTGGCGACAGTACATAAATTAAAAAAATTTCTTGACAAGTCGTGGGTGGTTTCAGCGCTCTACCGACAGGACGTAACCCCGATATACGAGTCATTATGTTTATAGTAAAATAAGTTTCACATAATGTTGTTTCAGTTAAAGCTGTGTGTTCCAGCTGTGTGTTTCAGCTATGTGTTTCAGCTGTGTGTTTCAGCTGTGTGTTTCAGCTGTGTTTTTCAGCTGTGTGTTTCAGCTATGTGTTTCAGCTATGTGTTTCAGCTGTGTGTTTCAGTTGTGTGTTTCTGCTCTGTGTTTCAGTTGTGTTTTTCAGCTGTGTGTTTCAGGAAGATAACCAGGACGTTAATGAGAAGTCCGTGTGTATGAACTGGACCCACACTGATCAGGAGAATATTCTCAGTCAACCTTTGTATTGTGTTCCTTAGCCATTGCTCTCTACTTTTTCTCTCCAACGAAAGATTGGAGGCTACCACTAAATACAGCCTACTGCCAGGAAGTCTGTATCAAATCAGTTATTAAGATACTGAGCAGTGCATATGCTGTAACAGTAAGCGACCAAGGGCTAACTACTGACGTCAGATGCAGCAACCCAGAGCTTTCAAGACCCTTCTCCGTCTCCACCTGGTGATCCTAGGTAACAGGCTGCACCTGGACAGGCTGGCTAAGGGGAAGGGGTCGACGAGGGAAGGCTAACAAGGAACCCACAAAATGTCATGCTAAAGTTGGACGTGTTGGATCGAAAGGTACAAATATGGCAGTAAACTACGACACAACACATTCTATTCTCCAGACTACATCCTGCTACTTGCAAAGACCTTTTTCTGGGCTTGGTAACGGGAGTTTGAGAACGTTCAGGGCTTGGTAGCGGGAGTTTGAGAACGTTCAGGGCTTGGTAGCGGGAGTTTGAGAACGTTCAGGGCTTGGTAGCGGGAGTTTGAGAACGTTCAGGGCTTGGTAGCGGGAGTTTGAGAACGTTCAGGGCTTGGTAGCGGGAGTTTGAGAACGTTCAGGGCTTGGTAGCGGGAGTTTGAGAACGTTCAGGGCTTGGTAGCGGGAGTTTGAGAGCGTTCAGGGCTTGGTAGCGGGAGTTTGAGAACGTCCAGGGCTTGGTAGCGGGAGTTTGAGAGCGTTCTGGGCTTTGGAGCGGGAGTTTGAGAGCGTTCAGGGCTTGGTAGCGGGAGTTTCAGAGGGAATGACGAAGAAGAAGAAGAATAAAATCGTTTATGTGATCCTACAGTGGAAGTGTTTGTAGACGTTTCGTTTTAGTAATTGACGAGATTCGCCAGCCCTCACTGCCTCCCTCCCCCTCCCCCAATAAACACACAGTCATACGCTCGTACACAGTACATACATACTCCAACTAAACTGTGTCTCTCTTGTACCTATTTTCAGGACAAGGGGATGATTTTTTAACGACGTAATATTTTGATTGATTATTGATGGAATGTATTATATTAATTTTTTATTGACATATTAATTCATTATTGATTGTATAATCTTCTCGCTCCTAGTGAAGCATAGGCCCACCAGTACAGCTGTTCTGTTTAAAAGGAAGGCTGTATCCTAGCCTTTGCAGTGGTGTTTTCTATGTACCGGTTTGGAAGGTTAAAGCTAGGAAGTAACGCAGCCCATAAATATGTATTGTTCGAACCGGGCCTACATTTTCTAGTCTCAAGTGTTGACCGGAAAAAGGCTGGGCCAGTTGCGACACTTATGTGGTGTCCGGCTGAATCTTTAAACATCCATTTCTTGTGGCAAGGCGCTATCGTCACATGGAGGACCATGGTTCGAATCCTGGTTACATATTACTTGACTTTTGTCCCTGTTGTTCTTTGCCTTTGTTTTCACAAATAAAAATAGCCTTGAACTTGCTGTCACTAACAGACAAATTTTGTGTTCCTTTTCGTTTCAACATATGTTCAACATTGGTGTTGTAACGGACAGCCCGTCTTGTAATGAATGTTTTATTTTTAAACCACATGTCTGCAGTATTTTGGTCTAACTGAGTAGTTCACTAACATGATATACAGAGTCTTCGGTCCTAGATGTGTTAGACTGCTGGGATCAAGATGCTGAGCAGCGCATAAGCTGCAGTGGTCAGCGACCCATAGCTGACTGCTAGCGTCCGGGCCAGCGAACTATAGCTGCAAGACCCTTCTACACTTCCACTCGGTGATCCTGGATAACAGGCTGCAGCAGGGCAGACTAGTTAAGGAGAAGGGATCGAAGAGGGAATGCTAACCCGGTACTCAGAAAATGATTGCTGAAGTCGGAGTGTTGGACCGAAAGGTACAAATATCGCAGCCAAGCTGTAAACTACAACACAACGCATTCCGTTCTCTGGACTACATTCTGCTACTTACCCTTTCAGGGTTTGGTAGTGGGAGATGGAGAACGAACGAAGAAGAAGAGAAAGAAGACTGCAGCTCTAATCGTCTGCTGCGACATCCTCTCAGCGTGACACTGACATTTTCTTATCTGACCTGATGTCTCTAACGGCTGGTTTGAGTGAGTCAACGTCTATAACCGGGTTCAGATCGTGGTAGTAGTCACAATTGCCTCAGTATTGGAAGTTATATCACTATTTACGAAAGTCCTGCACACACAATAAACGATTAGAATCTCTGTTGTTCGTTCGGGCTGCTGATTTACCCTCAGATCTTGAACCCGAATCGTTCCCGAGCGGAGTCGTTATTCCCTTCCCAGAAGGTCGTGAAATTCTACAAGAAACTGGTGTGCTGTAATTTACAACCTCACAATGCAAATACCATGTCCACTACAACCGCAATGTAAAACGCAATTATATCACCGCCATTAAGCATCCATGAAAACCAAGCACGATAACTCCTGAAGTCAAACTTGCTCTTCATTAAAAGCTGGTTACGGTAAACCACATTCACTGTTGTATCTCAGGGGACGGCGTGGGCTAGTGGTTAAGTGACACGGCTCACAACCAGAAAGTGCTGGGTTCGATCTCCATCACAGCACTGGCCGTTACCCCGGGAAAGCAAACCCTTAGAAAATGTAGGAGGAAGCAGACCCTTACATAAAATACATGCTGAAGTCGGATGCACTGGGCCGACAGGCGCAAAATAAAAAACACAGTCTAACGCACGCCGTCTTGGGAAATAGATAAATAAGGCGAACGCAAAAAAACAAAACAAAAAACTTTTATCTATTCTCCGCGGGTTGGAGGAACAACCTGGGTAGTTGGCTCTCACTACATGCTACCAGTGTGGTAGTGCTGCTATTCACCTATCTGTCATTAGACCAACTACAACATGCTCAGTGTGGCAGTGTGCTTACCCTCGTCTACCTCATACAGGCATCGTGGTGAGATTCCACCTTTTTGCAGCATAGGAAGTTTGAAGGACAAGATATGAAGCTCAGATGCAAGTCCACTAGAAGAGCGTAGGATGGTTCAAGTGAGTCCATGACACTAAGTTAAAGCAGGTCGTGATAAATCTCAAGTGCCTTTGATGAATGACCAGTTGAGAATACTTCATTTGCATTTATCTACGTGTATAGGATATAGGGGAACTGAGATACTAGTCAGGGTCAGGCACAACATAATGACCAGGAGGGAGGGAGGGAGGTAATACTCTAGTGATCATGTAATATGCAAATATAACATTGACCATACCAATAAATTGTGTTCAACGATCAGAACATCAATCAGTTAATCAATCAGTTAATCAATCAGTCAATCAAAGAGACTTACCTCATGAGCGGAGCACATCCATCCCTGGCCCGCTCACACACAGACCTGCATGCTGGCAGGTGCCTCTTGTAGTTCTCCATACAAATGGGCGCGTACATGCTACACAGGAAGAACTTCAAATCTGGTGAGCATTGTATCTCGACCAGGGGCCAGAACTGATGGACTTCGAGCCCAGCTTCTTCCTGTGTGTCGTGGTTGAACTGGTTCGGCATGTAGGTCAAGTTGTACCCGATTCCCTTGCACATGGGGATTGTGACTTCCTGACACTTCCGAACCTCAGCACTTCCGGCGTTTACGAAAACGCCGTCCTTGAACAGGACTGAGGTGAAGGTCAGCATTACAGCTGTTGCAAAAATGGCGGATGATGTTTTTGATAACTGAAACGCCATATTGTTGATTTTAATAATGTTAACTTTAATGTTGACGAGAGAACAATTTTGTTTAAATGTATCCTCTTAGATACACATGTACGACCTCATCAGAGAAAGGCCACGTCTGCTAGTTTCAGCTACTTTCACAGTGTAGAATGTTCTATTTCTGGCCTCCTTAAATCCACTTACAAAACCGGACCGGTTCAGAATTCAAGCACTCGTGTGCTTCAAGTGTTTTCAATGTCGTCGAACCAAGAGGCAGCTCTGTCCTGCTCGTGTCGCATGATGGTAAAGTGAACTTAGTCAAAGTAGAGCTCGTGTGGGTACAGATATACGTTCTTTTTCAGAAATGCAGTGGCGTGTCACCAACTAAATAATTAGGGGTAGATTTATTGTCGAATGTGTGACGTGTAGTTTCAGCTATGTCTACGGCATCGCTCCTTGATTGACAGCCTGCGTGAAGAAATACAAAATTGTTTGGGTTTATAGTTATTTACTTGAACAAGTCAAATTGACTAACCTAGATCCCCAGACTAAATACGACCAAGTGTACCCTGCTGTTGGGCATCTCTCTTAGATATTGAGAAGGAAACTCAGATAGAAGGTTCAGTATAATGACATTATTAATACGTCATTCCTAAAGGTAAAGACCAATTGTACCTCTGAAATACTTTGCTGCTCGTCAATGTGAAGTTTTCTTTTCTGGGACAAGTGTGGTTGTTGCAACCCCGTGGTCTTGTATGATTTCTGTTACGCCTTCTGTCCATTTACCACTCGGTCCTCTTCTTGTCCTGTAACCGTATCTTTGTGTATAATATGCGTACAATGGTAGTTAATCACTGTAAATTCTCATAACATGGCTGAAACATATAATCTTGTACATCGAGGCATATTTTCTGGGGATAAGGAACTTATCACATAATTTGTAATATTTTCATTTCTCATTTGATTTATTCTTGTGACATTGGAAACATGTCTCAGAGCTATAACATGTCTCAAAACTATAACTTGTCTCAGAACTATAACTTGTCGCAGAACTATAAGTTGTCGCAGAACTATAAGTTGTCTCAGAACTATAACTTGTCTCAGAACGTTAACTTATCTTTCCCGTGCCTTTAGCAGTCTAAAGTTGCTAAATATAAATCGTGTGTGTTAGACAAATGAAATGTACAAAACATAAATTATATGTGGTATTACTATCCCTATAAGATAGAATATTATCACAAAGATACACCCTAGCGTGCCCTTTATCACAAAGATACATCCTAGCATGCCCTTTATCACAAAGATACATCCTAGCATGCCCTTTATCACAAAGATACATCCTAGCATGCCCTTTATCACAAAGATACATCATAGCATGCCCTTTATCACAAAGATACATCCTAGCGTGCCCGTTATTACAAAGATACATCCTAGCGTGCCCTTTATCACAAAGGTACATCCTGGCGTGCCCTTTATCACAAAGATACATCCTAGCGTGCCCTTAATCACAAAGGTACATCCTAGCGTGCCCTTTATCACAAAGATACATCCTAGCGTGCCCTTTATCACAAAGATACATCTTAGCTTGCCCTTTATCACAAAGATACATCCAAGCGTGCCCTTTATCACAAAGATACATCCTAGCGTGCCCTAATGACAACGTCAATCATTATAACAGGACAAATAAATATACATGTGTTCGCTACAAATCCAAAATAATCTCGTATTTAACTCACTTTCCACAGCTTACCCAAACACAGAATGATTCCTATTAAATCACTAATAATAATAATGCAGTGACCTAATTGTGTAATGCTAACAAACACTTCCGCCGACGTCGCTGGCATGCGATGAATATGAACGTTTTTGGAAATGTTTATAGAGAACATCCCAGTTGTGTTCTCACCTAATTTGCTTCTATTCCATTCCCGCCGGAACATAGGACTACCACTACAATTGTAGTTACAGGCATGTGCCCATGTGAGAAGAACAATCAAGTGTTAGAACATATTCTACACGTCTACTGGCTTCACGAGAGGAGCAGAGTGACAGTATGGCCTTTCCTAACACAATTGTGGGATAACCTGTATGGGGGACGAGCGAAGCCGGAGAGTAACTGCGAAGTTTTTGAGGCAAATAAGAAGTGTCGATTATCGATTAGGGACTGGCGAAGGTCGTTGAGGGATAGATTGAACGAGCATATCACAGGTTGTACCAGATATACAATCCCCTCCCTCCTCCCTATGGCATGCTTAGACTAGTGTCTATAACATAAAATGAAGAGGTATGCATTGACACATACGAAAAGAGCAACTGCAGACAAGAGGTATGCATGCGCTAACACATATCAATGCCAGAAACTGAAGACACGAGGTATGCACTGACACATACCAAATAGAGCAACTGCAGACAAGAGGTATGCATGCGCTAACACATATCAATGCCAGAAACTGAAGACACGAGGTACGCACTGCCAAATAGTCATACTAGTAACTACTGACAAGAGGTACACACTGCCAAATAGTCATTCTAGTAACTACTGACACGAGGTACACACTGCCAAATGTCCATACTAGTAACTAAAGACAAGAGGGACACACAGGCAAAAAGCCATACTGGTAACTAAAGACAAGAGGGACACATAGGCAAATAGCCATACTAGTAACTAAAGACAAGAGGTACGCACTGCATATGGACATTAGACATCAATGGAACCCGTATCAAGAGATGTATATCACTGATATTACATTGAGAGAAACGACTGGCCGGATGAGGATGGTTGAGACTACAGCGGAAGCAGACGAATGCATCAACGCTAGCGATAAAAATAGAGATTGTCTCAGTCGTCATCATCCTCATCATCGCCGAAGATAGGAGAATAACACCATGGACAGACGGATTTTAAGGTAAAACACTAATCTCATATATAGCTATGGATATGTATAGAGCGGTGAGAAATCAGATTTTGGCTACTAGAACGATAATCAAGGCCCATTTGCTGATCAAAGAGGACATCATTGCCAGCAGCCTCCAGTGTGAATGGCGATTGATACAGTGATATCAACACGGAGATGGAATAAATTTGCATATTTTTAAAGTTAATTTAACGTAATGGATCGAATGATGTGGCCCCAGAACGTTCTGCACGCTGACAGGCAAATTTCCAGTTGCTGATTCTTTGCAATGACTATATCAAGTTTCAATATTTACAAGTCTTTTTGTGGAACACATTGCAAATTTTTTTCGTAAATATTGAAACATTTGACGTTTGCATTATATTTGTAACAGCTAGATAGGTTTTCTACTACCTCTAGCACGGATGTGTAAAACTCTGACTAGCACGGATTTGTTTTCTATTAACTTTTCCTAGCACCAATGTGTCTATTACTAACTATTACTAACAAAATTTTGTATTTTACCAACTTGTCTAGCACGATTTTGAATTTTAATAACTTGTCTAGCACGATTTTGTTTTTTACCAACTTGTCTAGCACGATTTTGAATTTTACCAACTTGTCTAGCACGATTTTGTTTTTACCAACTTGTCTAGCACGATTTTGTATTTTACCAACTTGTCTAGCACGATTTTGTTTTTACCAACTTGTCTAGCACGATTTTGAATTTTACCAACTTGTCTAGCACGATTTTGAATTTTACCAACTTGTCTAGCACGATTTTGCCTTTTAATCAGCTTCCTTGCACGATTTAAAAAAAAAAAAAATTACAATTTGCGAACAAATCGAATTACATATTTCATTCCCAAAGGTAGGTAGGAATTTAAATATAAAACTGACTTGTATGGGAACTTGTTCTTGGCAATCTCTCAATGTTTCACATCTTAAACATCATCATCACGTGTCAGTTATCTTATCTTTACTGACATTTGTTGTGTTTACTTCTTAAACAGTTTGGCATACCATGTTTGAGTGGCAAGCCCGAGGCTCGCGAGAAGCGTGTGGCTCTTTGACATATAATGTGTGGCTCGCGGAAATATGTTTGCTGGCACGCGTTTACGTTATCACTGGCGTCAGTCTGGCCCACATCAACACGCCATGTAGCAAACAATATTATGTATGTGTCCCGACCTGCTGTACCAACGCAGACCCAGCGCTTTGGTTAGTTCATCTCGCAATCACCTACATGGGCAGCCCAGTGGACGTCTGCAGACATATGGCTACCAAAACCTTGTTCTACGTGTCAAACAAAACGATGTTTGCTTGATATCGCTTATTCCACAACGTCTCGAAACAAAGTGTGATATCGCTTATTCCACAACGTCTCAAAACAAATGAAGATATCGCTTATTCCACAATGTCTCGAAACAAAGTATGGTATCGCTTATTCCACAACGTCTTGAAAGAAAGTGTGACACCGCTTATTCCACAACGTCTCGAAACAAAGTGTGATGTCGAATGTCTTCGTTTCGGATCTTATCCCTTATGGAAACTATTAGTACGCGCCATTCCATTGTTCTCTGTGTGACTGGAAGCTTCTTAGCATCTGTGTTGGTCAAGTTCCACACTTCGCGTCTGTAAATCATTGCTGAAATGAAAATGGATTTAGAAGTGTGTGCTCTTGCCGTGGTGTCTTTCATTTCTTAGAGTATTGGCTAAATGAAGGAATATCAAACTGCTTTTCGTCTTATAGAGATCTCATGGTCGGTTTTGTGTTTGACATGTATCTCTTGTTAAGACATTTGATATTAAAGGTGAATAGCAGCTGATATATTTACAATTATTGACGCAATATAGCATATAGACCATTAACGTACACGATATTTTAAGCATAGTTGATTAATTCTCATTCAGGATTTGAAACAATACAAGTTAGTAGTTTAATAACTATACGTATGAATAAATTTGATTTGGAAAATATATGTTGTAGTATGTGCATCCAATTTGTGTAACAATATATGCATGTAGAAATAAAAATGTGTGCGGGTTAAGTAACGGAAGTGTTGGTGCCTGAAATACTGAAGACGCAAGTGTTCCCTATGTCAAGGGATGTAACATCGACGCAGTCCCTATCAGAGACAGATGATAAACTCGGAGATCCAGTGTACATGTCAGACAAGAAGAACTGGCAGTGGAACTTCAAACAAAGGTCATACTGTGACGTCCTGACGTACACACATTCACACGATAAGGAAATTCCTATCAGATAATGGTATGAGTGTAGCGAAAGGCAAAGCCTCTATCGTGCAAAAACACAACAGATCACTAGTCTGTATGTATGCACACTTGATTGCAATCATATACCAGAGATGACCTCTACATACTCAGGGAGTTGGCGATGACCGACTAAAAACTGTGTGACATACTTTCGTGTCCTACATCTCTCTTACTTCTGCACTTTAACGTGCATGTCTCTTAACCTAAGCAAGTTTGGCCGCCAAAGTTTGGACGCCCTAGTTTGGTCGCCCTAGTTTGGTCGCCCTAGTTTGGCCGCCTTAGTTTGGCCACCCTAGTTTGGCGCCCTAGTTTGGTCGCCCTAGTTTGGTCGCCCTAGTTTGTCCGCCCTAGTTTGGCCGCCCTAGTTTGGGCGCCGCTGCTGAACGTTGTATTCCAGCTTAAATGTAGTATAGATAAGTAGGTCTATAGAACTTTCCATTGCCAGGGTTTATTTAATTTCCTAAATAAATGAGAAAGGAGGCTTCGTGCATTCCGGTGTGCATTAGTTTTTGTGTAATTGAGTTGAAATGGGTCTTCCTTTAGGATATCTTTGTTAGGTTCGTTACTCAATTTGGGTGTGAATCCTTGCAGGAAGAGTTGTCCATACTCGGTGACGCCGATATCTTCTTCTTCTTCTTCGTTCGTTCTCAATCTCCCACTACCAAACCATGAAAGGGTAAGTAGCAGAATGTAGTCCAGAGAACGGAATGCGTTGTGTTGTAGTTTACAGCTTGGCTGCGATATTTGCATTTTTCGATCCAACACATCCGACTTCAGCAAGCATTGTTTGAGTACCGGGTTAGCATTCCCTCGTCGATCCCTTCTCCTTAGCCAGTCTGCCCTGCTGCAGCCTGTTATCCAGGATCACCGCGTGGAGGCTTAGAAGGGTCTTGGCGGCTTTGGTTCGCTGGCCCTGCCGTAGGAGTCAGCTATGGGTCGCTGGCCCTGACGCTAGCAGTCAGCTATGGGTCGCTGGCCCTGACGCTAGCAGTCAGCTATGGGTCGCTGACTACTGCAGCTCATGCGCTGCTCAGCGTCTTAATCCCGGTGACGCCAATTTGACGGAGTTGGTTTTTAGTCTTAATACTGACTGACACATGTCTTGGTGACACCGCGGTTAAAACTTGATCCTATAGTTGCAATGGGACCTAGTTCAAGAATTAGTTAATGCTCGTTCAATTCCAGACAGCCTGCACGGGTACAGGAGTTAGTGCAAGGGTGCACGCTGTTAGTCCACTTTATAAAACGCTGAGGCACAATATGATGTAGTTGCGAACACATTATCCCCTACTGCAAGGTTCGTATGTATTCACAACGCCAAACGCGATGTTGTCTTTTGCCCACCTGCCTTGTACGGTGTACCCCTTAAGACAAAGTGGACCAAACAAGAAATGGTAAATATAATTATTTAAAAAAACAAAAATACAGGCTCTCCCATTTACACATACAGTTGTGGGAATGTAATCCTCCTAATGGGAAACCTTAAACCTTATAATTTGGAAAGATCCCATACCATTACGCTGACTCCTTTGAACGTTCCTCTCTTTCGCTCTCTCTTTTACTCTTTGCCCATTTTCTCTTCTCTCGTTTCCTTTATAAATTTTTACATTAATGTTTGTGTCCGCGTAATTGTGTGTCTGTATATGCATGTGTGGCTGTTGTTCTATATGTGTTATTCTCTCGATATATGCGTACGTTTAGTGATTTATGTTAGTGCGCATACTCATTGGATTTTGAATTATACATATTTATCCGAATGTATGAACGCATTTGTCCGTATGTATGAACGCATTTGTCCGTATGCATGAACATGTGTCCATATTTATAAACGTATTTGTTTATTCGTATGTACATCTTTGTATAATGTTTAGGATTTTCTGTAATCGAATTGATCACTTCTTGTTTGGCGTTCAACCCTCAATGGAATAGCACGTTTCTGACCTGCCTCTGGCAAATGACTGCCCCCTTCCGTATTGTATCCGTTATTGTTCGTTCTTGTTATTTTAGGATTTGTTTTGTGTTTTTGGTTGTTCTTTGTCCCAGACACAGACTTCATTGTCGTGACGTGGCGTTCGTTTTGTTTCTGTCCTTTTGAGTAACTATCTTTATGCACATAATTGTTTGTTGTTGTTGTTTCGAGTGTCCACAATGAATAGGCTTACTCGTTTGTGCATGCTGGAAAGAACGTCAAGTGTCGGGTTGCAGTAGCATTCCTGACATCCCGAGCGTGCTGATGAAGGTGGACCGGGATCCTCCATGCAGTTGTGCTATTCTTTACGTTATCCGTGTGTCGCTCACTGCTACGGAGATCACGTCGATCCCTCACCTCGCTAGCCAGGCTGCCATGAAAACAGACTGTTTCCAAAGAGGGCTACGAGGAAGCCGATGTGAGCGTCTTGGCCAGTATATTTTGCCTGAGCAGATATTAGTCTTCCTCTCCCTTCCCCCCTCCCCAATGTATGGTAAATGTTGTTTCTTGCTAAGCAATGCTGTTGGAGAATACATATTAGAGCAGATGTTGAGTACTAGGCGTGGATAACAATTATATGGTACTTTCTGTAACCTTACTAGCTACCTGTCCGTACCCAACAGTAAGCTAGGTATCCATTCACAGCTGGGTTTCCTGCAAACAGTCGATAACTGCAATCAAACCCGATGTCTTTGCCCCGAGAAGCTAGCGTTCAATCATGCCACCACACAGAGCAATTGACCTGTTGTATCCAGTACTTAATAAAATTTCAGTGCACCACAAAACAATATTCTTCAAGAAAGTGCGCCATGAAGTTGGCAATGCTTGAGACTCCCTGACTCATGGGTAGGTTTGTCTTCAACCCGGTGTAGTCAATAATTATAGAAATGTACACGTTGACAGTAGGTGGTGTGAAGGGGGATACAGGCCCAACGCCCCTAACCAATAAATCTACGTCTGGTTCGTAGGAGACCTCCATGCCAAGTGACATCGGCCAGGTAGACATTAGGCCGCCACTTCATGTTTATTGTACAGTCATTTACATTTTAATGCAGGGACTGCAAGATTAATAACAAACAACAGATTGTTATGTGGGAGAAACCTGGACCGATTTATGAACTGCTCTCGGAAACCTCCAAGATATTGTTTATGTTGTTATATTTTCTTTTTTCCTCAACATTTTACTTTACGTATTTCACGCGTTTAGCTCAGTAATTAAGCAATTCATTCCAGATTGTTAGCTAGCTGCGCTGAAGTTAAGTCCTGGTTTATGTTTAACTGGCTATATAGTCCGACTATTTGCTAATGATGAGAAGTGTATAGCCGAACAGTTTAGGTGTTGGTCTTTGACAACGAGGGAATACGTTCAAATCTTCGGTAAAATGCGCTATTCTTCTATCGGAGGTAAAATAAGAAAGTAGTCTGTATTGTACTTGGCGAATGCAGGAACAAGCGGCCTTTATTCCTCCGCACTGTTAATCCTTCAGGTGGAACAATTAGAACAAACATCGTAATGGTAGTCTAAGTAGGCTGATGTCTTTCTTCCTAATGGTGTCCGGGGTAGACAGAGCATGGCCACTGTAACCTTCAATACGGCACATTTGGAACCGGAGTTGCCTTCCACTTTTCAAGTCCGGATCCTTTAGTCAGACTGCACTGATGCAGTTTGTTTCCAAGGCCGCTACTTAGAGAGAGACTATGGACTTGACCAGCTATGGTTCGCTGAAACTGAAGCAAGAGCCAGCTCGAATTGCTGGCTGTTGTCGGCACATTCACTCCCACGTCTTCGCTGTCCCTCCTCCCTCCTCATTCCACCCACCCAGCAGTCCATCTCATCGTATCATTCTTGGCAACGAGAAGGCTGACAGACTACCGAGGTCAAGTGGACAGCTCCTCAAACTGATTTATGAACACTTTTTGAAGAAGTCAAAAGGTTTACCAGATGTAGACACAGAAACACGTTGACAACACAGCATTCCCTGTCAGCAACTCAATGACGCGACAAAGCTCAACTCCATGCAGGTAACAACCTACTGACAAACCAACCGACAACAAGCAGAAGATATGACGTACATTGATTGTGTCTTCCGGGTGGATACAATGGCTGCCTAACATCTCCTGCAGAGGTGTCCTACGGAGGAAGCCTATTTCGTCATTATCAGTGGTATTTATGACAAACTCTGAAGGCAAACCATTGACCTCATGCTGACCTTTACTCTCTTGGATCTTTCAAGATGCCGTTTCAAAACGTACGCAAAAGAAGAAAAAGAAGAAGACGAAGAAAAAGAAGTAGAAAAAAGGAAAAGAAGATGAAGCAGTGGTCGTTCGTAAGCTTGGACGTATGAGTGGAGTCGCGTGTTTGCCTATTGCGACGAAGAAGCAGTGGGCTCGATAGCCGGTTCAAGAACGATCTAGTCCACCCCTCTGTAAATGGGTAGCTGACTTACAGTTGGGTAAAGCAAGACGACTAGGAAAGTTGCTGATTATCCCAGCTGAGAACAAGGTGACATATAATACTAACAAGTCACTTCTTCCACAACGGCAGCATTAGATGTTTGACCAGCTATTCTAATGTTCATGGGCTTCTGTGATTACATCATTGTTTATCCTATTCGCTGTCAGTGGGGCACTCAACATAAAATATATATACACACACGAGGCGTGTTTAATCGAAACCGGACCTAACTGCATCAAGTGAACATATGTACGATGCGCATGATGACGTCAGTTTAGGTGTAAACATCACATACTAATCGTCAATTTTGCAAAATTTCATTATCCTCCGACTCGAAGTTTTCTCAGCAGACCGTTCAAACCATGGCGGGTGTGATACGGAATCCGTCCAGAGTTGATCAGCGAGCGGTGATTCGGTTTCTATCAGCTGAAGGATGTCGACTAGTTGACATTCATCGCAGAATGCAGGCAGTGTTTGGTGACAAAGGTGTGTCGAAGACAACAGTGAAGAACTGGACAACGATGTTTAAAGAAGGACGTGAGTTAACGAAATATCTATCGATACCAGGTCAAGCATATATTGTTGCGTCAGAATGGCCATCGCCAAAATTGATGCAGCAATTTACGTGGACCGTTGTCAGAGCTTACGTTGGTCTGTTGTCCCTATACACTGCCTGCATTCTGCGATAGATGTGAACTTGTCCAATACATTTACAATTAAATGCGACCAACATCACAGATTATATCAATCTAAGAGGAACACTATATCTGTAGAGAAACATAAACAGAACAGGCAGGGAGGCGAGGATATAACAGAGAGGACATACAAAACAATAATAACATCTGTATGAAAACCGTTTGGAACTCTAAAATGATCAAAATGCCAGCCAGGCTATTGACCTTCGTCTCAAAGGAAGGTTAACATGATCTTTTCTTCATCGGCGTACATCAAGAAAATGGCATTTGTGTCGTAATTTACAGCGAGGCTGCATTTCTGAACCTTTCGGTCCGACACATCCATCATCAGCTCATCATTTGCTCTTCGATCCCCATTCTGTTAGCCTGGCTGTATGATTGCAGGCTGTTTTCAGGTCCGCCACTTGGAAGCGGAATAGGGTCTTTGTCAGGTCTGGTTCACTTACCCTGACGCAAGCCAAGTCACTGGCTGGGAAGAAGGACTAGCGCCTGGTCAGGCACAGTAAACTGATCAGTCATGTTAGTGAGGCTCAGGCAATCCATTGTGGCCAAGACTTTCACCTAGGCTTCCTCGTAGCTCTCCCCGGAAATGGTCTGTTTTCGTAGCAGCCTCGCTAATTACGTGAGAGATCGACGGGATCGCCGTAGTAGTGAGTGACACGCAGATGAAGTCAAGCGCAGCAGAGCCGACTGGAGGACCCCGGTCCACCTTCAACAGCACACTCGGGAAGTGAGGAAAGTAATCACTGGTACAGGTTACTAGTTTCTTCTATCTTAGAAGTATGTTAAGGGGAGATGGGAGATGGAAATAAGAAAGAGAATACATATGATCAAATCTGTTTTCATCAACATGAGTCCCATTCAGACATCCACCAACATGACCCAAAGACATCCACCAACATAACCCACAGACATCCACCAACATGACCCATAGACATGCACCAACATAACCCAGAGACAGGCACCAACATGGCCCATAGACACCCACCAACATGACCCATAGACATCCACCAACATAACCCAGAGACACCCACCAACATAACCCAGAGACATGCACCAACATGACCCATAGACACCCACCAACATGACTCATAGACATCCACCAACATAACCCAGAGACACCCACCAACATGACCCATAGACATCCACCAACATGACCCATAGACACCTACCAACATGACCCATAGACACCCACCAACATGACCCATAGACACCCACCAACATGACCCATAGACACCCACCAAGATGACCCATAGACACCCACCAACATAACCCAGAGACATCCAGTAACATGACCCATAGACACCCACCAACATGACCCATAGACACCCACCAACATGACCCATAGACACCCACCAACATGACCCACAGACATCCACCAACATGACCCACAGACATCCACCAACTGCTGACAGAGAACCCTGTTCTGCCGTGGGTGGTTGGCTTGAGTTTGTCATCGTAGTAGACTTGTCCATATTTGTGTGGCTATGGTTTCTACAGAATGAAGTCCTCGGCCCCGTGCCCAACTCACCTTAGTTGCCAATGCAACATGCTTGACAATTTTAAATTGTTACTATTCGTTGCTCCCCTATCGGGCCCCGACAAGAAACTGATACGACAGACACATGTAAGGAAATCTGTCATGACTGATGAATCAAATAGGTTCAGCGTTTGAAACCCAAGACGCAGTGATAAGATTTCCACCACTCTATCACGGAAGTGCTCAAGACGTCTTCAATAGTGCGGAAAAGCACGTGTGTTTCTGCGGCTTAGCACGTCACGCGCTTGGCCGCACGCGCACATAGACGCTACAGAGGCAGGTCATGCGTGAGGGAAACCTAACAAGATGAGAGTGAATGTGCTGTGCGGGGAGGAGAAGGAGAGAGGGAGGGAGAGAGAGAGAGAATCAAGAGCAGGGTTGTATGAGAGGAAATTGCTTGAAGTCGAGATTGAGAGTAATATTTAGCAAGGGAAGAGGTAGAGTGAGGGAATTAGGGAATAAGGTGGGAAGCACTTAGAGGCGGAAGTAAGGCATATGAATAAACGGGAGAAACAGAAAACAAGAAACATGATGCACTAATATATCAGTTAAAGCAGGTGTATTTAAGAAATTGGTTATGAACAGGTAACAGAATAATCGTAATATCGCAATCATGGATGAAGTGTTGTAATTTTTAGAAGTTAATGTTTTTTTTACAGTTCCTTCCAAAGTCGCATTGTCTTCTCCAAGTCAGGTACACGTGTAGTTTGGTAAGTTGGAGCGTATAAGAACTAGGGATCAAACCCATCCCTTTTACAGTGAGAACAAGTACTTTCACAATTGTGTTACGTCGACTCTAACATGGAAACTCACAGACATGAGCAGAATTGGTCTGTCTTTCTGCGTGTCTGCCGGCTTCAGTGTCTGCCTGTGTGATTCCCTGTCGCCCTGTGTGATTCCATGTGTGTCTGCTTGTCGGTTTCTTGTCTCCCTGTCTATCTTCGTGATTGTCCGTGTATCTGTCTGGTGTTCTGCAATCGAGCTGTCTGTCTGATGCTACTAGTTTGTCTGACGGTACCTGTCTGTCTGCATTGCTATCTGCCTGCTTTCCTGTATATATGCCTGCCGGTCTGTAAGTCTTCTTATCTGCTGGTCTATATGTCTCCATATGTGCGTGCCAGTTTGCGTTGGTATTTACTTACCGTCAGTCTGTCTGTCCGTATGTCTGTCTGTCGGCAGGACAATCTGTTCCCTATCTTCCTGTATGTTTACATACATATTTGTCTACCGATCAATATATCTACCAGTATGCCGGCCTGTCTGTATACATGCCTGTCTGTCTGCATGGATGTCTGTCTGCCCATTTTATCAGTAACAAAAAGCAGCTCCACACAGAATCCAGCGCTATTTTTATCTTGCCAGCAAAGCCTGTGACAGTGGATGACAGCGGTTCCTCCCTCCCTCTCTCACTCTCCCATAAACCTCATCCGTCACTCGACCTGTGGCGGTCGTGTCTGCGTGTATCGACCACCTTGTTACCTGCAAAAATAATACGAGTAAGGATCTTGTAGCCGGTCCAGGTCGATAAGAGAAGGATACGAGTTTCCAGGCGAAACTCCAGAGCGTATCCTATATATAGGTCTTATCAGGCGTGTCGTTAGCATATGACAGACCGACTGTTACATCCATAGCCTGCAACTGCTCATCTACTCATTCTTCTTCGTCGTTCTCTTTTTGTTCCTCCTCTTCAACCTCCTCTCCTTCTCCTCTGGTCTCCTCCTCTCTTAGTTTTTCTTGACGTAAATTCCGATTATCTCTTACTTATATTCGTGTTCGTCTTCCTCTTTTTCTTTCTTTTCTTCTTTCTCCTTTAGTTCATATTCATGTCTCTCCATTTTCCTCTTTCTCTGTTGGTACTCTTACATATTTATTCACATTGTTCTGCTTCCGTTTTCCTCAATTTACTTCTTCTTCTTCGACATTTTCTCTTCGTCTTGTCTCTGTTGTGTCCACTATCAACCATAAAGTACGTGCTTGTATGTGTATGTGTGTATGCGCGCTCGCGCGTTGTTGTATGTATATGTGTGCATGTATTTGTGTGTACATCTAAATGTATTTACGTGTATTCCACTCGAAAAAGGCGCAGCATTTATGATAGTCCCATGCAGGTAGACTGTACCAAACCATTTTTCTCTGCACGTGTAGTGGTAGATTATTCCACACTAATGATGACGTTGCTGGCAAATGCTCAAAATTCTTTCGTGGAACTAATCGATCCTACAAAATTAATATCAACATAGTTTACATTACCACACAGGATTTCTCACTTTAAATTGATCAATTTTGTCCAGCTGCTATGGAAACTTGAGTCGTTTTTTCCATTGATTAAAAAAGCTACATTTACCAGCTGTTCTGTCTCTTTCTCTCTATATATATATTTAAAAATAAATTATTTTTTTTTAGCTCACGTAAGAAAGATCGACAAATGGAGTGAGAAATACATTTTTTTGCCTACGCTAAACTCTGGCTAAATAAAATCATTCATTTTCTATCTTCAGCACACAGCTATTCGTTTTCGTTATCTTTACTCAAAAATATCATTAACGCTCTCCATTTTGTCTTCCCGCTCTCTGTCTCTATCTTCCTTTTCTCCTGTCTCTCACTGACGAATTTCACCGTCTCATATCATCTCTTCTGCCCCAACTTCATAAATATCATTTATTGTTTCCAGCCGTTCTCGTTCTCTCTTTCCGTCCGCCTCCACTAAAGCACAACCATACCCTAGCGCACTATAACTCAGTTATATAACTGAGAGGTAAGGCGATCGCCTCTCAAGAAACAATACTGCGAAACAGTGGGTGTTCGAATTCCTTCATTTTCAACCACCCTCTGGTCAGAAGAGAGGTGAGATCCGTGCCTAGCTTTATCGGAGATGAACGATATACTCAGATATTCAGGGTACACGATGTGTACGTTCTCTTAGTACTTTAACAATACTTGTATTTGTTATTGGTGTCTGTACATTATTTGCTGCTCCATTGCGTAAAAGTTTAGAAAAAAAATTAGTATACATCATTTTTGTTTAAGCAAAACGACATAGGCCAAACACATAAATGAAATTGAACTTCATTTTCAAATCCATACTATCGGAACTGAATGATTCACAACAGGGACAACAAGGAGAAAAGCTACTGGCTTTCAATTCATATTGTGTATCTGCGCATAGTAGAAGGATTGAAATGGTATGATTGGATTGATAATGTGGAGCTATTGGAAAAAACTTAAAATTGGTTGGTATGTGCTGTTTACATCAGAAGTGAGACCGTCATGCGAATCGTACGTATGTTCACTTGGTGCAGTTAGGTCCGGTTTCATTTGAACAACCCACGTATAATATGGAATGTATGTTAATATAATAGAAAATAGTGATTATGTATCCAACTAATTGATTTTTCAGTTAAGCATCTGGCCCAACCGGTCGCTTAGACAGACTGGGTCTACTGTCATATAATTTGACAAATTTTTCCTTATATGTTGATTTGTTAGTTCAGTATTGTTGTCCATGATGAAGGCATATTGTTCGTAACGTACGGTTTTGTTTGTGTTCTCGTCTCGGTGCGGTATCTGATCATACCCATTTTAAAATTTTGATTAAACTCAACCTTAATCAACTTTTACACATTTTGTTCATGTTTTTTTCCCATTATATCCAACTAATTGATCACACTGATATTTCTTGATATCTGCTGTTATATTTTTGATTAGCCTTTGAGGGATGTTATTGCTTCAAGTCTTTTGTTCTTTGATGATAAAGTTGCAAATATAACTTCCCTTTAGGTCCGGTTTCATTTGAACATGCCTCGTATAAATTCTACATAACGTAAATATGTTTTTAGCAAATTTGAATAGTAATGCTACTTAATAACATATGTAGTAATAAAGCGAGGCTGCGGTGGTATAGTGGATTAAAATAAAGTGCAAAGTATATGGGCAAGTTGCAACGATGCATCTGAACCACACGTGATCATGATTATATTCAGCACCTTGAGTCACTCAGCACATTGAGTCACTCAGCACCTTGAGTCACTCAGCACCTTGAGTCACTCAGCACATTGAGTCACTCAGTACCTTGGTACCTTGAGTCACTAAGCACATTGAGTCACTCAGCACCTTGAGTTACTCAGTACCTTGGTACCTTGAGTCACTCAGAACCTTGAGTCACTCAGCACCTTGAGTCACTCAACACCTTGAGTCACTCGGCACCATTAGAAACAAATAGTCCACCGCTAGCTCATTAGTATACTCGTGCAACACCATGAAAACGTGGGTTCAAAACTATGGCAAGGCAAAGCGTGATTTTGCCTCTCTATTGAAGGTGAAAAAAACATCTTAACTATACGCTGCAACTGCAGTGGCAACGGCCTTTGTACCACAGCCGTATAGACCCCCCCCCCCCCCCCCAACCTTCCCGGAAAGTGGTAAGAGAATTAAATGTCGCAATGATTGGTTATTGTTTTTTTGTTTTTTTTAAACAAGACTTGTCAGTCTGTTCTGTTCTTGAATCGCGACCTTTACGGTTTTCCATAGGGACCTTATGTTTGATCAGCAGAGACCTTATGTCGCGGAAACCTAAAGACCCTCAGTGTAATCCTAGTTTGAGGAACATCAAATTCAAGTCTACATAAAGTGTCCCATTCTACTGGTCTATATAAAGTGTCCCATTCTACTGGTCTATATAAAGTGTCCCATTCTAGTCAGAGCAAACATACTGATCGGACAATGTTAGTCAGGCTCAAGCAAAATGAACTGGCCAAGATCCTCAACTAACTTCAACGCAGTCCTCTCTGGATGCAGGCTGTTTCGTGGCAGTAAGGACAATGAGGTGGGGGATCGACGTAGTCCCCGGAGGAAGGTGCGACACCCAGATGAAGCCAAGCATAGCACAACCGCATGGAGGAACGCGGTCTATCTTCATCAACCCGCCACGTAACGCTCTGTTAAGGGCGCACAAAAGGGTAGGTGACATTCAACAACCACAACACTTATACAGTGGAAATATCAATCACAAATATGTCAGCTTCCTGTGGAGCATAGGTCCTCAACAAATACTCACCAAGTCTTCCTATCATGAGCCATCTCAGCCAATTCTATCCACGTCCTTTTTGCTTCCTTTACATTTGCCTCAAGTTCCCTCTTCCATGAGTGTCTCGATCTTCCTCTACTTCTCTTGCCCCGTGGATTCCAGAACAAAGCTTGTCTGGTGGTGTTATCCATTGGTTTCCGTAATGTGTGACCTATACATCCCGTCCTCAGTATCCCATGCTCCACTGGTATTTGTCCAGTTTTTCCCATCAGTTCTACATTGGTGATCTTGTCCTATCATTCCCTCCCTTGTATTTTGCGCAGGCAACCATTTATGAAAGTATGTACCTTTTTCATAATTAGCTGTGCTATCCTCCATGTTTCAGTCATGTAATTGAACGGATTTTACATTGGAGTTGAAGATTGTTATAACCTTCTGTATTCTTAACTGAACATCGTTTTCTGTGCCTCTTGCTATGTCTATATTTCTGCGAATGTATGTGAAAGACTCCACATTCTGAAGGTGGGTGAAACCCTGCTCAATTCTAACATTGCTAATTGCATTTATTTTCAAAACCTGTGTTTTTACTTAATTAAATGCAAACGTGTTAAAATTTACATTCCGAGCTAAGCTGTTTTAATGTTTATCCGAGAATAAGTTTCAATTTATTTTGTAAATTCATTTCAAATTCACGATTTGATTCTGGTGAAGTCGACCACTAACATTGCAGTCAAACAAACGTATGCACATCTCAAGATCACAATGATGAAGACATAGAGGAGTGTTTTTAGGACGGACAATATACCCTTACACTAATTAAATCTACTGATAGTAATCGGAGAAATGAACTGATTTATGGATACATAGGTTTAGTTATATAATTTCGATAACGTTAAAACACTGGTCGAAATTGAAATGATACCGGCCCTAAATGATTTCGATATCGATAAACTTAATGATCTGTGCAATGACATCTACAATACGGGAACTATACCACGTGACACGAGTCATTATATCACTGCCCAAGAATCGAATTTTCAAAAATAAATTGAAGATAGGTGGTACCGACGAATGCCCGTGCGGTACCGGTAAAATGACCGCTGAACATCTGCTGCAGAACTGCCCGACATACGAGGATCAGAGAGAGCAGATGTGGCCATCACCAGTGGAACTGCAAGACAAGCTCTATGGCAGTGTCGACAGCCTCAGGATGACCGCCGCTTTTTTTCGGAAAAATAATGGTTACTGTCTGACTGCGTACGAAGAAGAAGAAGAAGAAGAGAAGAAGAATGTTCAAATTTAAAAACAACCAACCTGAGGAGACAATCAATGGATATACTGCCAACAATTATAGATGAGCGAATTATACCAAAAGAACACACCACGTTCCTAGAAGACAATGTGGGTGTCGACATAACAGTGGAACAAGAGAAAAATTATGTTGTATAAGAACACTAGCACATAAATATATAGAGGTACAGCAAGAGTATGTATAGATGCTATAAACGTGCGAACAGATTTTGATATGGTCTAGCATGAGAAATTCATTACATGTCTGCAATAAATAGATATAGATAGGCAATACAGAAAAACACATAATTCTGTACTGAGGTCAAGCTGATATGGTCCAATCTGGCATCGTTTGGTCACCTTGTGTAGATGCCCAACGATGTGTGAGACAATATCTGCCATCTGCCTGACTATTTAATATTTACACGGAACATATATTTCAGGTGATAGAGGAAATGACAGAACGTATTATCGGCATACTATCCTAAAGACAAGTTACATATGCAGATAATGAAATTCTGAAAGTTAAAATCGAACAAAAACTATAAAAGTTTGGGAATTAAATTGCAAAGCAAAAGCCAAGAATATGGATTGGAAACCAACAGTAAGAAAGCGAAAGTAATGATAATAATAAAAGAAAACAAGAAACGTGCACTACAGAAATGAATACATGATTAAACATTACGATACGTCAAGTGGTTTTCCAATCTTGAATGAATCACGTGAAGGGAGGGAATATCCTATCAGGTTACGCCATCAAGGTAGAAGACAGGGGTCTGTGGAGAACCATTGCAACCGAAGGTCCACGTGGAGGGAGCAATTATACTAAATTAATGTGAAGAAAAGTTATAAACTTGGATTTAATACAAGAGATTTCCAAATTTAGTTTATTTATTGTAACAAAAATGTTACTTTAAATTCTAAAAACATTGAAATTAAAATACAATCTAATTTGTATTCTGTAATAGTTTCGAAGTAATATACAAAACATGTTGTAGTTAATATTAACAAATTCGACATAGTTCTTATATATGCCATAATTTTAAAAGTTGATGAAGAAGGCATAAGTCGCGAACGGCAGTTTACATTTTCACTGAACATCTAATTGCCGATTTGTAGATCAGAGCAAGTTATTTCAAGTCGTTGTGTCGTATCCTTTACATTGTATAGCATATTATTATTTCTCTACAAAAATGGAATTTAATGTTGTACCTTCACACGGTACACGACCAAACAAATTTGTGGTATAAACGGGGGAGATGAAAACAGTCTGCACTCATATAATCTGGTCCAGACAAATTGGATCACAGTGAAAAGACTAACCTGGTACTCCAAAAAAGCCTGCTGAAGTTGTTTGCTTCAGGTAAGAAAATGCGCATATCGCAGCCTCGCTCTAAACTACTACACAAATGGACAACGTCAAGTTTAGAACAAAAGTCAAAGAAAAAGAAGAAAAACGAGAAGAAGTAATAATAGTAGTAAGAATCTGGGATTTTGACTTGAAACGCCGTAATATTTATTTCATTCCCTTCATGAGTTATTGCCACATGATTATATGATTACATGATAATATCGTTTACCAGCAAATACTGAAACGATGAACTGGTTCGATGAACTAACACAATTGACTGACAGCAAAAACCGATTTTGACAATAGCAAAATTGAAAGTTATTAATACCCTTTTATTTATTGTACGAAAAGTGTTGACTTCATTGTTTTTACTACCGAATTGTGTGTATTAAAATATGTTACTTACAGGGCGAAGCACTAACGAGGTCATATATCAATTACTATTGATTTTCTAAAGCTCGTTCTATTTTTTCTCTGAAGTAAATTATAATTTCTATTGAAAGTAGTAATCTGAATTTGCAAATATTATTTCTAAGTTGTATTCTATATTTAACATTTATAATTCGTATTCATTATTTATAGTATATAATCAGTTCTAGTTTTGATTAAATAAGTTTTAATTTATATTCTTTAAAAAATCCGTTCTCATTTATATTTTCAAAACCTGTAAATTTACCAACACAAGTAGATTTGTTTCTGTACATACAGAAAGATGAAGAGGGTAACCGTTAACAACTGAGTAAACTAGACCATACAGTGCCAGTGACGGAAACGGCCCCCTTACGGTGATATAGACACGGTCTGTCTATCTAACACTTTAGCAACACTAGTGTCATAATTCTAAGGAAAAAACTGGCATGCACACACCCACACACACACGAACCGTAGTTAGCACACGCAAATACACACATTGGGGTCAAGGGTTAACTATCCGCATATGCGCGCATTGCAATTCCCCGTGTTTCACTGCAGTGGGTGTCAAATTCGCGTAAACACAGATGCGTACATGAAACACGAGTAAAGAACTTTTTTGACCCGCTCAGAAAACATTCTCCCACTCTATGTTCGCGTACTCTTAATTAAATGTTAGACAGCTCCACGAGGGCCGTGCTGTTTTCTTTCTGTCTTACCAAGCGCCTTATTCAAACATTTATTTAAATGTGGAGGATTCAAATTTCGACGGATCGAGGCAGGGAAACAACTAGACAATTGGGCAAGAACACCGGCCAGATGTGCTTACTGGAAGTTGGAACGTCACAGGCGAGATGCTAGATGGGGCAATGGAGTTATGTTTTGAACAGTGTAGGTCAATGTTTCCTATTTTCCCCCAAGGCTCGACACCCCCCCCCCCTCCTTTTCCTCCGACCTCTATGCCAACACTAAATCACCAGAGTCCTCTCTTAATACCAGCATTAAATCATCTGGTCCTGTACCCTTCACCACTATCAGATAGTGTTTTTTTTCTTTTTTTAAAAACAACACATACATCTCTAGATGTGTTTTATGCCGACGTCGCTGCACTATGGGCAGACTTAAAGGTGCTCAGCCCCCCCCCCCCCCCCCCCCCCATTAACGTCGATGGGTTTAGATCTCAATATTTTATTCAAGGAAACTAACAAGTATACATCGATGAAATGAGAGACACTTGGCAGCAACATGCTTCCATCCACAAGAAACTGTTTGAAGATATTCCAGAAAGACGAGCTGCCTTATTAGAGTCACAATCCCCGTGTTATTCTGTCTCGTATTCATTCCCTTCTGTCGTTCGTCTTCTTTCTTGAGGCTAAGAGCGTTGTACAGTGTTTTGCGTCTTAACTTCTTCTTCTTAACTTCTTCTTCTTCTTACGCTGTCAGACGTCGACCTTTATTTTTTCGAAAAAAGCAGCGGTCATCCTGAGGCTGTCGACACTACCATAGAGCTTGTCTAGTGTTGCCACTGGTGATGGCCACATCTGCTCTCTCTGATCCTCGTATGTCGGGCAGTTTTGCAGCAAATGCTCAGCGGTCATTTTCCCGGTACCACACGGGCATTCGTCAGTGCCACCTATCTTCAATTTGTTGAATAGGTGGTACCTGAGTCTATTGTGGCCAGTGCGAAGTCTGAAGACTACGACCTGCTCTCTTCTGTTAAACTGGTAATAGGCATCGTTTTTTGTGTAGCCAGTATGTTTTTTTTTTCCCATTTGGTCATGTATCTAGCTCTAATTAGCCGTTTTGCGTCTAAACGACTCACTGCATCCGTCTTCAGCTAGAATTGCATTAATGTAAAATGTTTATTTCAAAAATGAGAATGCCGTAGCTGTTTCTGAATCAAAATAAAGGCCCATTTGAGCAGCGAGACCGTTCAAGGCGGTAGCGGAAGTAGAAGAGCACAATGAAATGTATTTCATGAAAACCAAGGTGGCTTTTGGTTTTATTAGAGTCATAAATGTCGAAGTCTGTAGGCGAAAAAAGAAAAATATTAAGACAAAACTATTTAATAAAGAGTTTTACAGCCTTCATTCGGTTCGCAAATTTCGAGAAGGTCCGTAACTGATCTGAGTACCCCTGTTGCGTTATGTGTTGTCTGCCTGGTCGAAATATGAACGGTACAAAGAAGACTAATCGTCTAGAGATGTATATTCGATGTTGGAGATGTGGTCATTGAGAAAATTAAAGGAAAATTAAAAGAATGTTAACAAGAAAAACAAAGATAAAAAGGAAATAAAGGGATACTTCTTCTTCTTCGTTCGTTCTCAATCTCTCACTACCAAACACTGAAAGTGTAAGTAGCAGAATGTAGTCCAGAAAACGGATTGCGCGGTGTCGTAGTTTACAGCTTGACTGCGATATTTGCACGTTTCAGTCCAACACATCCGACTTCAGCAAGCATTTTTTGAGAACCGGGTTAGCATTCCCTCTTCGATCCCTTCTCCTTAGCCACTCTGCCCTGCTGCAGCCCGTTATCCAGGATCACCGCGTGGAGGTGTAGAAGGGTCTTGGCAGCTCTGGTTCGCTGGCCCTGACGCTAGCAGTCAGCTATGGGTCGCTGACCGCTGCAGCTCATGCGCTGCTCAGCGTCTTGATCCCGGAAATAAAGGGATACAAACGAAGTGATGCAGAACGGTAGAGAAAGATTAGTAGACATGACAATCCAGATAATCAATCAATAAATAATGGCGGCAGCAAGCAATGAGAAAGAAATGGACATCTTTCTTAACGATGCCAGGAAGAGACAGTGGATAAGGAGAAAGGATATGCTATAAACGGACACAAATCTGTTAAATTATAAGATGCAGTATGAAATACCTAGCCTGCACACTGTGGGGCATCTGCAGCTACAAATCACGCCTATTTATCAGCACTCTTAATTATAATTGAGGACCGTATCAACGGAAATAGGCCGTCAATAATAGTTGTAATTTTAGTGAAGTGAAAAAAAACAAATGAAAAAAATGTAAATGTTGATTAAAGTTGAGTTTAATCAAAATTCAAAAAGTCGTAATTCTGATAATCCGATGCCAGTTGTATAAATTACAACAGCAATAATGCATTTTGAAGACCTCTTGACGACTGTCAAAAGAAATACGATCCTTCACGGAAAGGTGCGAGGCAGACGACAAAAGGCCGTCCAAAAAAGAGGTGGGAAGACAACATAAAAGAATGGACCAATCTCCGACCAGAAAAGGCACATGCATGGGCCGCTGATAGAGAAGGGTAGCGTGGTGTTGTGAGGATGTCTTCGTGTTTGTCCCAACGACCTCACCGGTTACGGGATGACCTGACCTGACCTGAGTTGTATGATGACATAGAATTTGTCAGCTCTTACACGTGATATCGATTGAACAGTACCTAGGAATGGACATACACATGACTACGATACCTACCAAGCATGTGGAAATATGCGACGCATGAGGGTTATGACTGAGACTAGCAAACGTTTATGTAGATCACATGTTTACAGCTAGAAGGCATACGTTTTCTGTCGGAGCCTTCGGTAGGAGAACACCGGAACCAGCGCTCAACATATGCCAGAATGTCAGTCTTAGAAAATGTTGCAAAACAGAAGGATATATAAGTAAGGGCGTCAATCGCAGAAGATGCACCAACTGGAACCATAATAAGTCAGAATGTGAATGATAGAAGATGCACTACCTGGAACCATAATAAGTCAGAATGTGAATGATAGAAGATGCACTACCTGGAACCATAATAAGTCAGAATGTGAATGATAGAATATGCACCAACTGGAACCATAATACGTCAGAATGTGAATGATAGAATATGCACCAACTGGAACTATAATAAGTCAGAATGTGAATGATAGAATATGCACCAACTGGAACCATAATAAGTCAGAATGTGAATGATAGAATATGCACCAACTGGAACTATAATAAGTCAGAATGTGAATGATAGAATATGCACCAACTGGAACTATAATAAGTCAGAATGTGAATGATAGAATATGCACCAACTGGAACTATAATAAGTCAGAATGTGAATGATAGAATATGCACCAACTGGAACTATAATAAGTCAGAATGTGAATGATAGAATATGCACCAACTGGAACCATAATAAGTCAGAATGTGAATGATAGAATATGCACCAACTGGAACCATAATAAGTCAGAATGTGAATGATAGAATATGCACCACCTGGAACCATAATAAGTCAGAATGTGAATGATAGAAGATGCACCACCTGGAACCATAATAAGTCAGAATGTGAATGATAGAATATGCACCACCTGGAACCATAATAAGTCAGAATGTGAATGATAGAAGATGCACCACCTGGAACCATAATAAGTCAGAATGTGAATGATAGAAGATGCACCAACTAGAACTATAATAAGTCAGAATGTGAATGATAGAATATGCACCACCTGGAACCATAATAAGTCAGAATGTGAATGATAGAAGATGCACTACCTGGAACCATAATAAGTCAGAATGTGAATGATAGAAGATGCACTACCTGGAACCATAATAAGTCAGAATGTGAATGATAGAAGATGCACTACCTGGAACCATAATAAGTCAGAATGTGAATGATAGAAGATGCACTACCTGGAACCATAATAAGTCAGAATGTGAATGATAGAAGATGCACTACCTGGAACCATAATAAGTCAGAATGTGAATGATAGAATATGCACCAACTAGAACTATAATAAGTCAGAATGTGAATGATAGAATATGCACCAACTGGAACCATAATAAGTCAGAATGTGAATGGTAGAATATGCACCAACTAGAACTATAATAAGTCAAAATATAAAACGAAAAAGATGCACCAACTAGAACTATAATAAGTCAGAATAGGAATAGTAGAAGATGCACCAACTAAAATGAAACAAAAATAGGTGAAATGTGTAAGGAGGAACTATAACCAAAATAATGTCAGAAAAAAATATGCAAAATATACGAAAAACAATCTTTAAAAAGTAAGTTAGAATGAAAGGTGCAGGATACATGAACAAAGTTAACAATACTAATTCAGACTAAATCATTGAACTTGGGCGTACAAAGAAAAAACAATTATTGTGTTAGAAATAATTAATATAATTGTACCAACAAATAACAACAAATAAGTCAGAATGAATGGCGCGTGTGAACCTACATTAAACAGTTATTGTCTCAGAAAAACTGAATATACCCAAAACTAACCAACAAATCGTATCAAAATGAATGAAGAAAGGCAGTGATTAAATAATGTTAAGCAACACATAAGAGAAGATTCACCGTACTAATAAATATCAGATCATGATTCCAAACGAATAGTTGAAGATCAGCCATAACCGAGACAAAAATGTGTCAGGAAGAACAACTTCTGTTGGAATAAAAGGACTATGTACTCCACAAAGGCCACATAACGTACTATTCTCACACAACCAGATGTAGCAACACAAATAAAATAATGTGTCAGAAGGAATGAAGGCAGATATGCCAGCATTTCGGTCTTTCATATTTGTTTTTCATTTAGAAATGTCTGATAATCAAACTGTTTCAACAGCAACAAATATTATTTGGAATCGGTGGGAATTTGTAAGCAAAAATTGATATTACTTAGAAATGTCAAGATGTTTCCAAAACATCAATAATTTTATTAATAATTTATCACGATGGCCTAACAACACAAAAGTTCTTGGAATTGATAAAGTTCCATCAACAAGCAAAATATTACTTGGAATTCATTACGATATTTTAACAATAAAAAGGTACTTGAAATTGATCAATATGTTCCAACCAACAAAACATTACTTGGAATTGATCAATATGTTCCAACCAACAACAAAAACTACTTGTAATTTATCAATATGTTCTAACAACAACAAAATTACTTGTAATTTATCAATATGTTCTAACAACAACAAAATTACTTGAAATTGATCAATATGTTCCAACCAACAAAACATTACTTGGAATTGATCAATATGTTCCAACCAACAACAAAACATACTTGGAATTGATCAATATGTTCCAACCAACAAAACATTACTTGGAATTGATCAATATGTTCCAACCAACAACAAAAACTACTTGGAATTGATCACTATGCTCTAACCAACAACAACAGAATTACTTAGAATTGATCACTATGTTCTAACAGCATCAACACTATTATTTAGAACCCTAACCCTAACACTAACCCTAAATAAAAGGAAATGTATCATGGAACAACACAGGATTGATCAAAGAAAGTGTGAACAAAAATATTTCGTGTAGTTGATCAAGAAATATGTTTACAAAAATGGTATTTAAACTATTAATAATGTCGGTGGCAATACAAGAAAATGCTCTACATTTCGCATAGATAAAATAAACTATGTATAGAATCCTTTAAAAAATAAAATGTTCCGAAAAAAAGGGCGCAATATCTTGGAACAATTTAAAGACAGTGCCTCTTCAAAGAAAACAGTCCTCCTGAAATATCACAAAGAAAAACAACGAATCAAGAACAAAGACTTCATAATTCAATTTGACTACGACCACAGGCAATACGATATCAAAGTTATCGTATTTGTAGCAAATTATAAAAAAGTTAGCGGCAGTCTCGTAAATGTAGGCGGCGTGGATGTTGCTAAAGTAGATCTATATTCGATACCTACGCGTGTTCTTCCCGAGTACTTGAATTCGTCCTCTTGAGTTTGTTATTTATATAATTACAAAGATTAGGGCTGCTGTTACATATGAATAGATACAAGATATCCATGCCTAACCACTGACTGTCTTTATGTGGATATCCTTGTATGTATTTATATATATATATATATATATATATATATATATATATATATATATATATATATATATATATATATATATATATATATTATATATGCAATTATATGTGTGTGTGTATGTGTGTGTTTATTCATGCATGCCCTCTCGCCTCATTTGAGACATAGGTCTGACACTACCTTTGACTTATACCAACTAGCTTTTAGGAAAGGCCTTATTGCGTCACTTGCAGTGCGGTTTTGAAGGGATATATTACATATTATATGGTTGCCAGCTTCGGGAATAATAACTTAATTGAGTCGTTTCTGAAGACATGCTGAAAGGAAACAGTGGCTATACTCAATTTACTCTGAGAAACCACTAGGGCCTCATCTGGTTGAACAATTCGGAGACTGGTTATCTGAGCATGTCTCTCCATTTAACAATATCCTCTAGAACTCTTCATTCCAGCATAGGTATGTACTTTATTGTCTCTGCATACCTGAAATGGAATGGTGAGTCGTCTTGGTCGCCTTCCTTATTCATTCCTAATCTTGCCCTGAAGTATGTTCCATAGAGACTGTAATGTCTTATATTGTGGCCCCACCAACTCAATCGTATTTCCTTTAACATTTTCAAGTGAATAATAACAATAATAATTATATATATATATATATATATATATATATATATATATATATATATATATATATATATATATATATATATATAAATATATGTGTGTGTTTTTCCTGTGGCAGCTTATGGCTGTGAAGCATGGACGATTACCAAAACTTCTAGACAAAGAATCGAATCCTTCGAGTCAAAATGTTACAGAAAGATCATCAGAATACCATGGACAGAGAAAGGAACAAATGTAGACATTCGGCAAGAGCTGAGCATAGAGAAGAACTGGTTTATCAATTCCATTTTGGCTAGAAAATGCAAATACTTTGGTCCCATCAAGAGACACAACGGTCTTGAGAGAACGGTGATGGAAGGTATGTTGCCAGGCAAAAGAGGAAGGGGTAGACCAAGAAGACGATGGCACCAAGATATCCAGGAATGCCTGGGTATGACAGTGGCGGAAGCTGGTGTTTTGGCAAGGGAACGAGTTTCTTTCAGACAGACTGTGATGGGAGCGACGTTCTTCAAAGGACATGCTACATGATGATGATATATGTATATATATATATGTATATAATTTACTAAGGACGCTAAGAATAACTGGTAGATCACGCGGCTTCATTGCTGCTCTGAAACTAAGGACGCTACATCAGGTTTTCGAGTGGTGAAACTAGAGGCCGTGTGATGTAGCATGCTGCTAGACGTATGGATTCGGAACTCAAGTGTACCAGCATTAATTGTATACATACCACTTGAACAGTATGTTTGTACGAGATCGAATGAATCACACAGTGATCACAAAGTGATTATAAGCTGATCAAAAAGTGATTATAAGCTGATCACAAAGTGATTATAGGCTGATCACAAAGTGAATATAAGCTGATCAAAAAGTGATTATAGGCTGACCACAAAGTGATTATAGGCTGACCACAAAGTGATTATAGGCTGACCACAAAGTGATTATAGGCTGACCACAAAGTGATTATACGCTGACCACAAAGTGATTATACGCTGATCAAAAAGTGATTATAGGCTGATCACAAAGTGATTATAAGCTGATCAAAAAGTGATTATAGGCTGATCACAAAGTGATTATAAGCTGATCAAAAAGTGATTATAGGCTGATCACAAAGTGGTAATAGGCTGTTCACAAAGTGATTATAGGCTGACCACAGAGTGATTATAGGCTGATCACAAAATGACGATATGTTGATCATAAAATGACTATAGGCTGATCACAGAGTGATTATAGCTGACCACAAAGTGATTATAGGCTGACCACAAAGTGATTATAGGCTGAATACAAAATGATTATAGGCTGACCACAAAGTTATTGTCAACAAAATGATCCCGCCAAGACTAAACTTGGCTCTTACACGGACCATGACTGTTCCATCACTCGACTAGCAGTAGGGTCCAAGAGAGAACAACCACTGTAACCTTCCAAGCTTCTCCTTCAAGGCGGCTAAAGGGAGTTATACTTGGAACTATCAATGTCGCTACGAAAGCCATTATTATTGAAATTAGCATTGTTAGTGCTCAGAGATATTGCCTTCTTGAAAGGGTGTCAAATGTAGTAAAGGACCTCTTCTGCACTGCAGCTATTACACAATTCAATATATGTGTAACATGGACGTTATCCCACTGCCTTAATTAATACGCATAGTAGAATACAACTAACGAGAGCTGAGAGTGGGCATGGCAATGACATCAAGTAAAGCAACGCATTACTGCAAACACCACTACTGAAAAAGTCCAACATTGCTTGGGCCAGCTTTCTTTTAATTAGCATATGGAAACAAAGTAATGTAGATGTCCGATTATCTCATGACAAAGAATACCAGATGAGTAAAGTCGTCTCATTGTTATCACTGCCAACAGGGAAAGAGTGTTGTAGGAAATCCTGTATTAGTCGTACATTATTTCTTTCATATAGCCAAGGGTCTTATATGGGTCATGAATTTACAGACCCTATCATTTTTAGAGACGCCACTGATTTAGAGACCCTATCATTTTTAGAGACGCCACTGATTTAGAGACCCTATCAGTTTTAGAGACGCCACTAATTTAGAGACCCTATCAGTTTTAGAGACGCCACTGATTTAGAGACCCTGTAATTTTTAGAGACGCCAATAACTGTTTTAGAGAGGTCACGATTTCAGTAACGTCCTGATTTCAGATGGGCCATTGCTTTAGGTATGACCTGACTTTAGACATCACACGGTTTAGTTATCTATTGATATCCCACGGTTTGGTTATATATTGATATTCCACGGTTTGGTTATCTATTGATATTCCACGGTTTGGTTATCTATTGATCTTTCACGGTTTGGTTATCTATTGATATTTCACGGTTTGGTTATCTATTGATATTCCACGGTTTGGTTATCTATCGATATTCCACGGTTCCATATGTCAAGTTCTAGATATGTCAGTTTTAAATATTTCACGATATTAGATATTTCAGAATTGTAGTTAAATAGATGAAGATCGCTGTCGAGGATAACGTGTTTACAGAACATCTTAGCTTATTCGTACTCACAACAACAAGACATCTATTGCAACGGCCAAGTTCAGTGAGGATCATAAACTGAAGATGGGGACCTTATCCTCTTATTTTGGACCTTAACCAGGATGATGGAAGCGAAGGTAACTACCGCCAACAAGTATGAGCAAGATCAAGCGTGGACGAGAGTATGAGTAAGATCAAGTATGGACGAGAGTATGAGTAAGATCAAGCGTGGACGAGAGTATGAGTAAGATCAAGCGTGGACGAGAGTATGAGTAAGATCAAGCGTGGACGAGAGTATGAGTAAGATCAAGCGTGGACGAGAGTATGAGTAAGATCAAGCGTGGACGAGAGTATGAGTAAGATCAAGCGTGGACGAGAGTATGAGTAAGATCAAGCGTGGACGCGAGTATGAGTAAGATCAAGCGTGGACGAGAGTATGAGTAAGATCAAGCGTGGACGCATGATAATGTATTTTTTAAAATAATTTTTAGTTACAAAAAAAAATACGTATCGTCCAAAAACGTCTTTGTCGGCAGCAAAGAAAACACAAACGAAAATAACTTAATATATAAATTCCAAAGTGAATGCATATCAAAAATTGGTATACAATACTTACCGATCAGACAAATGTTCGATTATTTATCATACAGAAGATATCCAATCCGTACTCATGTAAATCCGAATTGCTATCATCCGAATTAATCCAACAATCTTCACATATTCCCTTGCTCTATATTCATCCTCATTTGGTGTCACGCGTAACAGAACTAGAAAACGACACGTTTCACGGAATGCCTGAACGTCCAGAAAGCGTAGCTTACCGTAACTAATCTAGACCAACTATGCCACCAATCGTATTCCCAACTAAATCGACTTCACCCAGCAGATCATGCATATCAGTTATCACCCCAAGAAGACACTAGCAGTTGTCAACTACCATAACCTTGTCCTTTAATCGTCCGCTGCACAAGTCAATATACTTGTATTAATTTGTTGTATACATGAAAACGAATCGAATGGCAAGCAGTCCGTAAACAGTATGTTCTTAGAAGACTCTCTTCTGGCTGTAACTAATCCTAAAGAAATACTTCACAAGCTGATGTTGTCTTCTTCATTGAGTCTAAAATATTACAACAGACTTTAGAGACAGTTCCATGCTCCGGGGTTGGGAGTAGATTCTTTGTAATGGTCCCAGAGGTGAAAATCCCTACGTTTGCTGTTTAAGCTGATACTAAACTTGATGCTGGCAGCAGAACCACGTCCGCGTCTCAAGTCTGCTTGTCATTGAATCCCTAAGAAACCAACTAACGCTGTCTTTTATATTATATGTACTAAACGACCACATTTCAAACAGCTTTTGATATTAATGGAGTTTCTCACATCTGGTTGTCGCTGAATCCCAAGGAAGAACATCTGAAACTAAAGTTGCATTTTCCTCTAAACCAAGACAATGAATATAAAAACCAACATTAGGTCCACATACAAGTCTCACGTGATATGGTTGTCCAAGACATCCCCAGACCTATGTCCCGTCTCGGCTAAACCCAGACTATTATAAAAGGCCACAGTAGCAACTGCTGTCCCACATGTTGGAGGAATATCCCACGAGTAGCAACACTCCATCTGCTGTTTCACATCTGATCCCTGATATTTGTTCCGCAGACGTTACTCCTCGCTTCCTCATCTCGCTTTTTCCTCCCTCGTCGCACTCCCTCGGTTTTTAAGGAGGCAGCCAATCAGAGAGCAGGGTTCCGAGCTAATTGCGTCGAATCACGCGCAGCAGGGATCCGCGATTTGACACTTGGCCCCGCCCCGCTCGTTATCGCGTTTGTTGTCATTTCCTTTCGCTTTTCTTAGCTCTACCCGGCGAAGCACAAAGCCCTACAAAAGTGTGAAGACCCGCTGAATAGGGGACCCGGCCCTCAGATTATGGGACTCTCCAGTTTGCGACTTCGCCAACTTTCGTTTCGTATATTTCAGTGAGGACAATATTTATTCAATTGTTCACTGCAGCCGTATATTTTTGTTAGCATTTCAAGGTAGAAACTGTCGTCTCACAACAGTTTATGGCCGTCACGTATGCCGTGTTAGAGACTTCATTGTGTTGTTGTCTGTTAGTTTTCCTAATTTTTGTGAGGCCTGTCTCTTTCAACTGCATGCAGATCCCTTTTGGTTATATAGGAACATGGTGGCATGGGGCCCGTTGTCTATGCGAATTTGTCACACTGTATTCTACGTCTTCTTTGTAGGTATGCTTCCTTTCTGTTTATGTTATGTCTTCTGTCCCTTCTAATCAGGAGGCTGCGTGGCCTAGGTACCCACAATTTCAACGTTCCGGGTTCGATTCCCACTTGTGTCCAGTTTGGCAGACACTGGGTTTTTTCTCGGGCGAATGCTCCTCCACGTACGGAAAGTAATGGCAACCTAACGCACCGCACACTTGCCAAGAAACTTATAACAGCCAAATAGGTGGAGGTTGTAAGAGGCTACGTTCTGTAAAAGGACATGCGACTTACTTTACCCTTCTAATCATACAAACCACATCATAAAACGCCATATAAGTTTAAAATAATAAAATAGCTCTTTTAATATTAAACATATGTACGTGTTTGTCTACTGATTTCTCTCTTTCTCTCTCTCTGTATATCTCTATCCTCTCTTTCCTAAACTATTACACATCACACCCAGATTGCTCTTTTAATATTATTAGAAAATATAATTTTTTTTTAAAGTTAGTCCTAAAACAACACAAAAGTTGGTCCTGAAGGAGATAAAAATTGTGTAATAGGGATAAAAAAAAGTGGTTCTGATAGGGATAAAAAGTGGGTTCTGATAGGGATAAATAGTGGGTTCTGATAGGGATAAATAGTGGGTTCTGGTAGGCATACATAGTTGGGGGCTGATGGGCATAAATAGTAAAGGGCTGGTAGGCATAAATAGTTGGGGGCTGGTAGGCATAAATAGTTGGGGGCTGGTAGGCATAAATAGTTGGGGGCTGGTAGGCATAAATAGTAGGGGGCTGGTAGGCATAAATAGTTGGGGGCTGGTAGGCATAAATAGTAGGGGGCTGGTAGGCATAAATAGTTGGGGGCTGATGGGCATAAATAGTAGGGGGCTGGTAGGCATAAATAGTTGGGGGCTGATGGGCATAAATAGTAGGGGGCTGGTAGGAATAAATAGTTGGGGGCTGGTAGGCATAAATAGTTGGGGGCTGGTAGGCATAAATAGTTTGGGGCTGGTAGGCATAAATAGTTGGGGGCTGATGGGCATAAATAGTAGGGGGCTGGTAGGCATAAATAGTTGGGGGCTGGTAGGCATAAATAGTTGGGGGCTGGTAGGCATAAATAGTTGGGGGCTGGTAGGCATACATAGTAGGGGCTGGTAGGCATAAATAGTAGGGGGCTGGTAGGCATAAATAGTTGGGGGCTGGTAGGCATAAATAGTAGGGGGCTGGTAGGCATACATAGTTGGGGGCTGATGGGCATAAATAGTAGGGGGCTGGTAGGCATAAATAGTTGGGGGCTGGTAGGCATAAATAGTTGGGGGCTGGTAGGCATAAATAGTTGGGGGCTGGTAGGCATAAATAGTTGGGGGCTGGTAGGCATAAATAGTTGGGGGCTGGTAGGCATAAATAGTTGGGGGCTGGTAGGCATAAATAGTTGGGGGCTGGTAGGCATAAATAGTTGGGGGCTGGTAGGCATAAATAGTTGGGGGCTGGTAGGCATAAATAGTAGGGGGCTGGTAGGCATAAATAGTTGGGGGCTGGTAGGCATAAATAGTTGGGGGCTGGTAGGCATAAATAGTTGGGGGCTGGTAGGCATACATAGTTGGGGGCTGGTAGGCATACATAGTTGGGGGCTGGTAGGCATAAATAGTTGGGGGCTGGTAGGTATAAATACTTTGTGGCTGGTAGGCATAAATAGTAGGGGGCTGGTAGGCATAAATAGTTGGGGGCTGGTATGGATAAATAGTTGGGGGCTGGTATGGATAAATAGTAGGGGGCTGGTAGGCATAAATAGTAGGGGGCTGGTAGGCATAAATACTTGTTGGCTGGCAGGCCTAAATAGTTTGGGGCTGGTAGGCATAAATAGTTGGGGAGGGGGGGGGGGGGGGAGGGGGGGAGGGGGGAGGGGGGCTTGTAGGCATAAAATGTTGGTCCTAATACTGATAACAAGTGAATCCTGATCTGGATAAAGAAAAAAATCATGATTAAGATAACAACTGGGTTTTGATAAGAACATAAGTTCATTCAGTAAAGGATACAATTCGAGTCTTGGAAGGGATAAGAAATTTTACTTGGTATGGACACAAAAAGTGGGCCCTGATAGGGATGAAAATCGAGTTCTGAAATGTACGAACACGTTGGCAATAATGAAAATTATAATAAGTCTAACTGGAATACAATCAATGGGGTACTGATTGAGACACATTTATATCTATCTATGTCTATTTCCATGCGCATTTATCTCTCTTTATCTATTCATCTCTTTTTTCTTCTCCCTCTCTCCTCTTCTCTCTTTCTTCTCTCTTACTCTCTGTCTCTCTCTCTGTCTCTCCCTCTGTCTCTCTCTGTCTCTCTGTCTCTCTCTCTCTCTCTCTCTCTCTATATATATATATATATATATATATATATATATATATATATATATATATATATATATATATATATATATATATATATATATATATACACACATGAGGCGTGTTCATATCAAACCGAACCTTACTGACCCAAGTGAAAATACGTTCGATGCGCATGATAACATCACTTCAGGCGTAAACAGCATATACCAATGGTACATTTTGCAAAATTTCATTATCTTCCAACTCAAAGTAACCTCCGCACACCGTTGAAAACATGACAAGTGTGATAAGGAATCCGTCTAGAGTTGATCAGCGAGCTGTGATTCGGTTTCTAACAGCTGCAGGATGTCGCCCAGTTGAAGGACGTGAATTAACGAAGACCAGATCAGGCGCATATTGTTGCGTCAGAAGGTATCATAGCCAAAACTGATGCCGCATTTCGGGTGGACCGTCGCCGGAGCTTACGTTCGCTACCAGAGAAATTCGTCGTGTCGCTAGGGACAGTTCAAATGGTGGTTAGCAAGAAATTGAAGTATCGATTCCCATTGTGAATACCTTCCGATACTTCACTTTTTTGCTCACCACCTTTTGAACTGACCTTAGCGAATTCTTATTTTACAAACTTTTGGATTCCAAAGAGCAAGTAAAATTGCAATTGCAGCTTTCTATGAAGATCGTTAAAGACAACTACAGAGGGAAGTGCAGGGAGATAGCATTCTCATTGTACTGTAACAACACTTGTAAAAGCTAATAACATTGAATTACTTCGGATTGTGTCCCCTTTTGGCAAGGTTAGACGCTTTGAACAATAGATATACCTTTTGGTTTCATCAGCTTATAATGTATTTAGGTTGAGGTTTAACTGTGGAGACTGCCTTATGGTAAGTAAATAGAGTAATTCGACAAGACAGAATGTACACAAATAGGCATGGGATAAGAATGTGCGGAGACCATCAGGTAAGGAAACAATCAGGTAAGGAGATATGAAGGTAAGGAGACAACATTGTAAGGAGGCAACATTGAAAGGAGACAAGAAGGTAAGGAGATATGAAGGTAAGGAGACAAGAAGGTAAGATACAAGAAGGTAAGGGTCAAGAAGGTTTGGAGATAAAAAATAAAAAGGTAAGAAGCTAAGGATACACGAAGGTAAGGAGACAAGTCGGTAAGGATATAAAGAGGTAACGCGACAAGAAGGTAAAGAGATAATAAGGTAAGGAGACAAGAAGGTAAGGGGCAAGAAGGTATGGAGATAAGAGGTAAGGAGGTAAGAAGGGAAGAAGAGCAAGAAACAAGAAGGTACTAGACTCGGTGGTAATGTGACAAGAAGGTACTAGACTCGGTGGTAATGTGACAAGAAGGTACTAGACTCGGTGGTAATGTGACAAGAAGGTACTAGACTCTGTGGTAATGTGACAAGAAGGTAATAGACTCGGTGGTAATGTGACAAGAAGGTACTAGACTCGGTGGTAATGTGACAAGAAGGTATTGGGACCAGAATGTAATTCCACAAGATTGAGATTGTGACAAAATTCGTAATGGGACAAAATTGTAACGGGACAAGATTATTATTTGGACAGGTTTTTACTGGGACAGGAAGGTAATGGGACAAGATTGGTACTGGTGAAAGGAAAGTGCTCAGTTCTTTTCAACTTTTTCTTATGGTAGTTATCTACCACAAACGGTTTGCAGACAAGGATCAACCAGGATTGCCAGATGAAACATACTGACCAAAAGTTCACTTGCTCGAAGACTCGTGGAACCATCGCATTGCACTTCAGTCGGAAGGACCCCGGACCACCTTCTGAAATACATCTCGGTATGTAGGAAGAGCCACTGTAACATGCCACCAAAGAAACGTGGTCAAGATATAATGAACTCAGAACTGGTGACTTACAACAGCAGCAACAACCACTGAGGTGTTAAAATGGCATCGTTGGTAGATTCTCGCGACCGACTCCAAACGTCGTAACGTGCCGTAACTTGCTCGTGTCTCTCACACTCTCACAATTAGTCCTTCTCAATCGCGCTAATTGTCTCACAATACTTTGAACATTTGAGCACGTGTAACATTCGTTTCTTTAATTACACATTTTGAAAAGCTCATTGAAATGGTTGGTCCAAGCAATTAAAACACCAGTGTCCAGTAGCAGGTGCCTCGTAGGACATATACGCCCCACCTTGACTAGAGCAGGGACATACACGGATACGCCACCTGTATCCTTCATTCAAGAAACGGTATTATGATGTTTGGAACGTCGAGTCAAGTGCTACCTTTGTGGGGTCATTAGCGTGAAGGTTGAACTGGGATACAGAAGAATGTATTACAACGAACGGACAATAAAAGAAACGCAATTGGTAAAATATGTAGTCTCTACCTGGATCCCCAACCAAGCTCGTGCGAGATGTAGGTTGGGGAGACGGCACCACATGGTGGCGAATAGAAGTATTGATGAACACCTGCGCTGAAGAAAGGTGCTAACTAACCTATCCACCTGCTTGAAGGTACCACGGAAATGCTGAACAGTACTCTTTTCTCTCTCTCTCTCTCGCTCTCTCTCTCTCTCTCTCTTTCACTCTCTATCTCTCTCTCTCTCTCTCTACCCCGTAACTTTCTCTTCTTCTCTCTCACACTATTTCTCATTTTGCCCACTTCTACCTTTATAAAGTGTCGCCTATTTTTCTACGAGACTCTTACTTTCTCTAATTCTGCCTGTTTGTTTTACTGTCTTGTCTTTCATTTTAACTTCTGCTGCTCCTTCCTCTTTTCCGCCAGTCACTCTTTCTATTAGTCCCATTTTCCAATTGTCTTCCTTCCCTTCTCTTCCACTTGCATTTATTCCCTTTCTTTCATTTTGACATTATTTTTGTCCTCATTCCTACTCGATTTCAACTCCTTGTTTTTGTAACATATTTTTTTTTCTGTTTCTCTGTCCTTCTTTCTCTCTTCAGTTCGGCCTCCCTTTACTTCCACCTCCCTCTTTACTTATCTCTCTCATTGCTTCTAATTTTAGTTGTCTTATTTCCTTTTTCTTTCTGTCTCTCTCCTTCTATGACCCTCCCTTTTCTACCTTCCATTTCTCTCAGTATGACTTTGTCTCTGTCTGTCTCTCCTTCTGTGACCCTCCCATTTCTACCTTCCATTACCCTAAGTATGTCTTTGTCTCTGTCTGTCTCTCCCTCTCTGTCTGTCTCTCCCTCTCTGACCCTCCCATTTCTACCTTAATTTCCCTAAGTATGTCTTTGTCTCTGTCTGTCTCTCCCTCTCTGTCTGTCTCTCCCTCTATGACCCTCCCTTTTCTACCTTCCATTTCTCTCAGTATGTCTTTGTCTCTGTCTGTCTCTCCCTCTCTGACCCTCCCTTTTCTACCTTCCATTTCTCTCAGTATGTCTTTGTCTCTGTCTGTCTCTCCCTCTCTGTCTGTCTCTCCCTCTCTCCCATTTCTACCTTCATTTCCCTAAGTATGTCTTTGTCTCTGTCTGTCTCTCGATCTCTGTCTGTCTCTCCCTCTCTGTATATCTCTCTCTCTCTCTCTCTGACCCTCCCTTTTCTACCTCCCATTTCCCTCAGCATGTATCTGTCTGTTTATCTCTCCCTCTTTGACCGTGTTGTCTGTCCTCTCGTGCTGTCCGTCCTATCGTGTTGTCCAACCTCTTATGTAGACAATCCTGTCACGTTGACTGCCCTGTTGTCTGTCCTATTATGTCGCTGTTATGTCCTTTTGTATGTCCTGTCCTACTGTCTGGCCTGTCCTTTTGTCTGTCCTGTCCTCCTGTTTGTCTTGTCCTTCTGTCTGTCCTGTCTTTCTGTCTGTCTTATCCTTTTGTTTATCGGGTCTTTTTGTCTATCGTGTCCTTTTGTCTATCGTGTCCTTCTGTTTGTCCTGTCTGTCCTGTCCTTTTGTCTGTCCTGTTCTTCTGTCTATCCTGTCCTTCTGTCTGTCTTGTCCTTCTGTATAGTATGTGTCCTGTCCTTTTGTCTGTCTTGCCCTTCTGTCTGTCCTGTCCTTATGTCCTTTTGTCTGTCTTGTCTTTCTGTCTGTCCTGTCATTCTGTCTGTCCTGTCCTTTTGTCTGTCTTGTCCTTCTGTCTGCCTTGTCCTTCTGTCTGTCTTGTCCTTCTGTCTGCCCTGTCTTTCTGTCTGTCTTATCCTTTTGTTTATCGTGTCTTTTTGTCTATCGTGTCCTTTTGTCTATCGTGTCCTTCTGTTTGTCCTGTCTGTCCTGTCCTTTTGTCTGTCCTGTTCTTCTGTCTATCCTGTCCTTCTGTCTGTCTTGTCCTTCTGTATATTATGTGTCCTGTCCTTTTGTCTGTCTTGCCCTTCTGTCTGTCCTGTCCTTATGTCCTTTTGTCTGTCTTGTCTTTCTGTCTGTCCTGTCATTCTGTCTGTCCTGTCCTTTTGTCTGTCTTGTCCTTCTGTCTGCATTGTCCTTCTGTCTGTCTTGTCCTTCTGTCTGCCTTGTCCTTCTGTCTGCCTTGTCCTTTTGTCTGTCTTGTCATATAGACACATTTTTTTCCCTTATTTCTACACCGGTTGACCGGTGAAAAATAAATTTTGGCAGACCGCTCAGACAGAAATAAAACCATCATTTATGTCGGATTTTCTCTATTAGTTTATAAATCTATCACCATAAAACGACAATTCTCTAATAATATACAATATTAAAATACCAGGCACTAAATAAAGATGGTAATGAAAGAAGATCTTGAACAGTTGAGAAAGTACAGTTTAATTAAAATCAAGTTAATGCGACGTTTTTTGCTGCTTCTTTGCTAGAATATTTGATGTGTAGCTGTACCATAGACGAAGCCCTGCAATGCCACCCATTCGGTACCTCTGTTTAGTTATAATCACTTACAGGATTGAAAAAAGTCTTCTCACTGAAATAAGCAGCAGAAAGTTCGACCAACAATTTAATAGGTCTGAAACTGAGAGAAGGGATATTCGTTTCCAAGTGACCATTAACATTGAGACAATGAGATATTGGGACACTAAAGTGACATCAACAAACAACCTGATCAGGTTTTCTTATTCCATGATGATTAAGTGCGCATAAGTTGACATCTTCCATGATTAATCCAAAGGTTACATTTATGAGGATTCTCATAATAAGAGTAATCATGATTATAGTTTTGAACTGACGGCCTTAAATATTGAGCTATTGTATTGAATATTGCTTTCACGGTGACGTCGGTAGCATTCAACATTTTTTGCAATTACTTGTTCATGGAATGGCACAAAATGTCTGCGGACCTAGACCGTACCTCGGATAGGCGGTTGGAAAACACTGCTGTAGGCTGTCCTGTCCTGTTTAGGTGTGTAGAGTTTCCTGTCGCCTATCTTGCCCCTTGCTGTCGCATAAATTGCATTTCCTGTCGTCTATTTGCTCTTTCCCATCCGCTATATTTTGCCCTTTCCTGTCGTCTATTTGCTCTTTCCCATCTGCTATATTTTGCCCTTTCCTGTCGTCTATTTGCTCTTTCCCATCTGCTATATTTTGCCCTTTCCTGTCGTCTATTTGCTCTTTCCCATCTGCTATATTTTGCCCATTCCTGTCGTCTATTTGCTCTTTCCCATCCGCTATATTTTGCCCTTTCCTGTCGTCTATTTGCTCTTTCCCATCTGCTATATTTTGCCCTTTCCTGTCGTCTATTTGCTCTTTCCCATCTGCTATATTTTGCCCTTTCCTGTCGTCTATTTGCTCTTTCCCATCTGCTATATTTTGCCCTTTCCTGTCGTCTATTTGCTCTTTCCCATCTGCTATATTTTGCCCTTTCCTGTCGTCTATTTGCTCTTTCCCATCTGCTATATTTTGCCCTTTCCTGTCGTCTATTTGCTCTTTCCCATCTGCTATATTTTGCCCTTTCCTGTCGTCTATTTGCTCTTTCCCATCTGCTATATTTTGCCCTTTCCTGTCGTCTATTTGCTCTTTCCCATCTGCTATATTTTGCCCTTTCCTGTCGTCTATTTGCTCTTTCCCATCTGCTATAGTTTGCCCTTTCCTGTCGTCTATTTGCTCTTTCCCATCTGCTATATTTTGCCCTTTCCTGTCGTCTATTTGCTCTTTCCCATCTGCTATATTTTGCCCTTTCCTGTCGTCTATTTGCTTATTCCCATCTGCTATATTTTGCCCTTTCCTGTCGTCTATTTGCTCTTTCCCATCTGCTATATTTTGCCCTTTCCTGTCGTCTATTTGCTCTTTCCCATCCGCTATATTTTGCCCTTTCCTGTCGTCTATTTGCCCTTTCCCATCCGCTATATTTTGCCCTTTCCTGTCGTCTATTTGCACTTTCCCATCCGCTATATTGCCCTTTCCTCTTGCCTATATTTCCCTTCCCTGTCGTCTATATTGCCCTTTCCTGTCGTCTATATTGCCCTTTCCTGTCGTCTATATTGCCCTTTCCTCTTGCCTATATTGCCCTTTTCTGTCGTCTATCTTTCTCCTTCATATCACCTCTTTCACCATTTCCTGTCGTCTGTCTTGCCTTGTCATGTCGCCAATCTTGTCCTTTCCTGTCATCTGTTCTGCCGTGTGCTGCCATCTATCTTGTCCTGTCAAGCCCTGCGCGTCCGGCCTGTCTATTAATGTACCCTCACTCCGTTCAGTCTCACCCCCCCCCCCCTATTTTTTCACTTCTATTTCATCACCTCACCCCATCCCCCAATTCAGTGTTCACCATGCCTCTCCACCTTAGTTGTCTGTCTAGTCCGCTATTCAGTCCCATCTCGTCCGTCTTTCCCTGTGCTGTCCCATTTTGAGCATTCAGTCCCAGATTATCACAATCCCATTGAGTCTCATCGTTTCATCTTATCATGCAAACCTCCACTACCAGTTTGCCAAGACATTGTGAACGTCACCGTCTAGTCCAATCATGTCCCAGTTTACCAGTCCTATCTCATCCCGTCCACCATGTCCCATTTCACCAGTCCTATCTTATCCCGTCCACCATGTCCCATTTTACCAGTCCTGTCTCATGCCGTCCACCATGTCCCATTTTACCAGTCCTATCTCATCCCGTCCACAATTTCCCATCATACCAATCTTGTCCCACCCCGTTCACCATGTCCCATCTTACCAATCTTGTCCAACCCCGTTCACCATGTCCCATCTTACCAATCTTGTCCCACCTCGTTCACCATGTCCCATCTTACCAATCTTGTCCCACCTCGTTCACCATGTCCCATCTTACCAATCTCGTCCCACCTCGTTCGCCATGTCCCATCTTACCAATCTCGTCCCACCTCGTTCACCATGTCCCATCTTACCAATCTCATCCCACCTCGTTCACCATGTCCCATCTTACCAATCTTGTCCCACCCCGTTCACCATGTCCCATCTTACCAATCTTGTCCCAACTCGCTCACCATGTCCCATCTTACCAATCTTGTCCCAACTCGTTCACCATGTCCCATCTTACCAATCTCGTCCCACCTCGTTCACCATCTCCCATCTTACCAATCTTGTCCCAAATCGTTCACCATGTCCCATCTTACCAATCTTGTCCCAACTCGTTCACCATGTCCCATCTTACCACTCTTGTCCCAACTCGTTCACCATGTTCCATCTCGCTCATCATTACCCATCCCGTTCATAATGTCCCATGTTACCAGTCCTGTTTTATCTTCTACGCCATGTCATATCTTGTCAGTCCTACCCTATCTAGTTGGACATGTCCCATCTTGCCAATCATGTCCCATCTCAACAGTCCTGGCTTATCTTCTACACCATATCACACCTTTCGAGTCATGTCCTATCTCGTTCTCATTTTCCCATTTTGCCAGCTCTGTTTAATCATGTCCCCTCTCTTTCAATACAACCCTCTCTTGTCTACGAGTTGAGTCTAACCCATTGTGTCCACAGAGTCGCATGTCGCTTCAGGACACCCGAACAAATCCATCCTGTCCGCCGAGCTCCATCGTGTCCGCCCAGCATACATTGTCCATCTTGTCTAGCCAGCTCCATCTTCTTCCTCAATTTCCATTCATTCCCATCCTGTCAGGACAGTCCCATCCTGTAAGGACAGTCCCATCCTGTCAGGACAGTCCCATCCTGTCAGGACAGTCCCATCCTGTCAGGACAGTCCCATCGTGTCAGGACAGTCCCATCCTGTAAGGACAGTCCCATCCTGTAAGGACAGTCCCATCCTGTCAGGACAGTCCCATCCTGTCAGGACAGTCCCATCGTGTCCCCACGATCCACTCACCTCCACCAATTCCCCATCATGTCATGTCCGGTTGCATCATGTACGTGTAGTCCCGGTGTGTGCCTCCTTCCCGCCAAATACCACGTGGTTGCATTAGGCCCAAACAGGTCAATCCTGTCCGTGCAGTCTCACCATGTCCGTACAGTCTCACCATGTCCGTGCAGTCTCACCATGTCCGTGCAGTCTCACCATGTCCGTACAGTCTCACCATGTCCGTGCAGTCTCACCATGTCCGTGCAGTCTCACCATGTCCGTGCAGTCTCACCATGTCCGTGCAGTCTCACCATGTCCGTGCAGTCTCACCATGTCCGTGCAGTCTCACCATGTCCGTGCAGTCTCACCATGTCCGTGCAGTCTCACCATGTCCGTGCAGTCTCACCATGTCCGTGCAGTCTCACCATGTCCGTGCAGTCTCACCATGTCCGTGCAGTCTCACCATCTCCGTGCAGTCTCACCATGTTCGTACAGTCTCACCATGTCCGTGCAGTCTCACCATGTCCGTACAGTCTCACCATGTCCGTGCAGTCTCACCATGTCCGTGCAGTCTCACCATGTCCGTGCAGTCTCACCATGTCCGTACGATCTCACCATGTCCGTACAGTCTCACCATGTCCGTACGATCTCACCATGTCCGTACAGTCTCACCATGTCCGTACGATCTCACCATGTCCGTGCAGTCTCACCATGTCCGTACGATCTCACCATGTCCGTGCAGTCTCACCATGTCCGTACAGTCTCACCATGTCCGTACAGTCTCACCATGTCCGTGCAGTCTCACCATGTCCGAACGATCTTACGATGTCCGTACGGTCACATATTGTCCACTCCATCTTCTTGTCCCTCATACCATACATGTCCAGTTGTATATTGTACGTCTAGTCTCATTAATTTCTCTTGTCCGTCAAGTTTTATTTTATTCATTGATGTTCACAAAGTCCAATTTTAAACGTATAGTATCATTACATTCGTATAGTATCATCATATGCGTACAGTTCTATCATATCCACACTGTCCCATCTTGTCTACCCGGTCCCCTCAATGTCCCATATGCGCCCATCTCTAGTCCCGTCTAGGTTCGTCGCATCCGTCCACTCAGTCTCTTTGTCCGACCAATTTATACAGTCATATCTTTTCCGGACAGTGTCATTTAGTCCGGTCATGTACCTAGAACTTCATCTTGTGTGAGCAGTGTCATTTAGTCTGGTCATGTACCTAGAACTTCATCTTGTGTGAGCAGTGTCATTTAGTCCGGTCATGTACCTAGAACTTCATCTTGTGTGAGCAGTGTCATTTAGTCCGGTCATGTACCTAGAACTTATGGTTGTGTGAGCAGTGTCATTTAGTCCCGTCATGTACCTAGAACTTCATCTTGTGTGAGCAGTGTCATTTAGTATGGTCATGTACCTAGAACTTCATCTTGTGTGAGCAGTGTCATTTAGTCCCGTCATGTACCTAGAACTTCATCTTGTGTGAGCAGTGTCATTTAGTCCCGTCATGTACCTAGAACTTCATCTTGTGTGAGCAGTGTCATTTAGTCCCGTCATGTACCTAGAACTTCATCTTGTGTGAGCAGTGTCATTTAGTCTGGTCATGTACCTAGAACTTCATCTTGTGTGAGCAGTGTCATTTAGTCCCGTCATGTACCTAGAACTTCATATTGTGTGAGCAGTGTCATTTAGTCCGGTCATGTACCTAGAACTTCATCTTGTGTGAGCAGTGTCATTTAGTCCCGTCATGTACCTAGAACTTCATCTTGTGTGAGCAGTGTTATTTAGTCTGGTCATGTACCTAGAACTTCATCTTGTGTGAGCAGTGTCATTTAGTCCCGTCATGTACCTAGAACTTCATCTTGTGTGAGCAGTGTCATTTAGTCCCGTCATGTACCTAGAACTTCATCTTGTGTGAGCAGTGTCATTTAGTCCCGTCATGTACCTAGAACTTCATCTTGTGTGAGCAGTGTCATTTAGTCCCGTCATGTACCTAGAACTTCATCTTGTGTGAGCAGTGTCATTTAGTCCCGTCATGTACCTAGAACTTCATCTTGTGTGAGCAGTGTCATTTAGTCCCGTCATGTACCTAGAACTTCATCTTGTGTGAGCAGTGTCATTTAGTCCCGTCATGTACCTAGAACTTCATCTTGTGTGAGCAGTGTCATTTAGTCTGGTCATGTACCTAGAACTTCATCTTGTGTGAGCAGTGTCATTTAGTCCCGTCATGTACCTAGAACTTCATCTTGTGTGAGCAGTGTCATTTAGTCCGGTCATGTACCTAGAACTTCATCTTGTGTGAGCAGTGTCATTTAGTCCCGTCATGTACCTAGAACTTCATCTTGTGTGAGCAGTGTTATTTAGTCTGGTCATGTACCTAGAACTTCATCTTGTGTGAGCAGTGTCATTTAGTCCCGTCATGTACCTAGAACTTCATCTTGTGTGAGCAGTGTCATTTAGTCCCGTCATGTACCTAGAACTTCATCTTGTGTGAGCAGTGTCATTTAGTCCCGTCATGTACCTAGAACTTCATCTTGTGTGAGCAGTTTCATTTAGTCCCGTCATGTACCTAGAACTTCATCTTGTGTGAGCAGTGTCATTTAGTCCCGTCATGTACCTAGAACTTCATCTTGTGTGAGCAGTGTCATTTAGTCCCGTCATGTACCTAGAACTTCATCTTGTGTGAGCAGTGTCATTTAGTCCGGTCATGTACCTAGAACTGCATGTTGTGTACACATTATCAGTTAGTCCCGCCATCTCCCTACAACTGTATCTTGTGTGGACAGTATCAGTTAGTCCCGCCATCTCCCTACAACTGTATCTTTTGTGGACAGTATCCGTTATTCCTGCCATCTCCCTACAACTGTATCTTGTGTGGACAGTATCAGTTAGTCCCGCCATCTCCCTACAACTGTATCTTGTGTGGACAGTATCAGTTAGTCCCGCCATCTCCCTACAACTGTATCTTGTGTGGACAGTATCAGTTAGTCCCGCCATCTCCCTACAACTGTATCTTGTGTGGACAGTATCAGTTAGTCCCGCCATCTCCCTACAACTGTATCTTGTACCTATACTCCCATAATGAATGCCATATCCGTCCAGTCCAGCCTTGGCGCTAAACCAACACTCCTTACTCTAACTTCTCAAATAAAGAACTTCCATCTTCATTAGAAAGACATTCCTCTGTTGACTGATCTTCGCGAAGAAATAACCAAAGACCCCACTCTATTACCCATGGCAGATCAGCAACAAAGTGGAGAGAAATTACCAGACCACAGTATGTCCACATCAGAAGTTGTCTTTCCTTTTGAACAGGGGCAAGAATGAACGCGGGTACATGCGAGTTAACTTGTAATTATCTGTTTGCTGTGTCTTCGTCGCCTTGGCCAGTATGTGTAAGTAAAGATCAAATATGCAATGCTGATTGTGTCCATATGGCTGAGAGTCTAGCGAAATTGAATGTAAAGATTTACATATGGTTAAAAAATAGATAAGAATGATAAGTTTGATTAGGGTAAGAAAACGAAAGCGTACTAAAGATGAGAGTTTGACCCTACCTGCAGAAAAACTGGGTTCGACCCTTAGGCTCGAAAAATATGCTTTAGTCAACCCAGATGTAAACGTGTAACTGACTTGCAGTTACCGAGAGTAATAGAGTGAGGAATTGCACTGATCGTCGTAACTCTGAAAAAAGGATTTCATCCCCGAATGAATCCTTTATATTGGATCAAGATGCTGAGCAGCGCATGAGCTGCAGTGGTCAGCGACCCATAGCTGACTGCTAGCGTCAGGGCCAGCGAACCAGAGCTGCCAAGACCCTTCTACACCTCCACGCGGTGATCCTGGATAACAGGCTGCAGCAGGGCAGACTGGCTAAGGAGAAGGGATCGAAGAGAGAATGCTAACCCGGTACTCAAATAATGCTTGCTGAAGTCGGATGTGTTGGACCGCAGGGTGTAAATATCGCAGCCAAGCTGTAAACTACAACACAACGCATTCCGTTCTCTGGACTACATTCTGCTACTTACCCTTTCATGGTTTGGTAGTGGGAGATTGAGAACGAACGAAGAAGAAGAGGAAGAAGAAGAATCCCTTATATGACAAAAGACTTCTTTGTTATTACTAAGAAGCCGGTTATGTTATTACTAAGGAGCCGGTTATGATACTAGTAAGGACATACATTGTTATGAGGGACATATCGCTGATATTAACTTTGATAGCGACATTGTATTGCTCGCTATTAAAAGGAAATGCTCATTTTGGCTACGTCGCTACTTGGTGTGCAAGAAATAAAGAAACAAAGAGAAGTAAACGTTGTAAAAGAAGACAAGAATGAGAGGAGAAGGAGGAGGAGGATATGTAGAAAAAGAGAAAAAGAAGAAGAAAAAGAAGAAAAAAACTGAAGAAATATAAAAAGAAGAAGAAGAAGAAGAAGAAGAAGTCAAAGAAGAAGAAGAAGAGGAAGAAGAAGAAGAAGAATAAGACAATAAAAGAAAGTAAAAGAAGAATAACAGGAAGAAGAAGAAACGAATAAGGGAAAGTAGAAGACTATAAGGAAGAATAAAGAGGAGACATAAATTAAAAAGTGATGGAAAAGTAAAACGACCAAAGGACAAAAAAATTTTAAAAAAGGACGAACAAATAACAAAAAACACAAGATGATTAAGAGAAAACAAAAGATGCAGATAGACGAAAGACAAGAAGAGGGAGTAAAATAACAAGATGCAGAGTAAGACGAAATATAAGATTTAGAATAAGAGTGGAACTCGAATACCCAAAGGAAGAAGATAACAATGAAAGAAGCAGGAAGAGTGGCTATTCAAGAGATTCTGTTCAATGAAAGTACAACTGGCCAGAAGGTGAAACCCACGCACACCTGTCAAATTTCTGGAAAATGAGCACCTGAAACTATCCACCTGAACGTTCCCATAGAACAATAAGCGACCTCCTTGGGTGCAGCCAACCAAGAATCTCACACAAAAACCCACGTCAAGAGTCATTTTAACCCAAAGACGTTAGACACACGCACAGAGCTCTAGTTTGGCAACCGTACATTCTTGCAAAGTCTCACAACGGTCTTCGTGCGCGTCTCGTCTCCCGCTGTTACCTTATGAAAACTCCTAAATCAAAATGGCGTCAATTGAGGAAACCCTTAGGCTGGCGTCCACGAAGTTGAAAGGCAGGATCGTTGAGTCGATCCTACAATTTCTGAGTCTTCTTGCCGAGTAAATATTACCTGCTAAATTTGACCGGCAGTTACAAAAACGATCTCTTGCATTTATTTAAAAATAAAATATATTACAATTAGACACATTTTAGTATACTCATCCTTAATCTCTTATGTGTCTCTCTCTGTCTCTCTCTCTCTCTATTTGTATTTCCCTTCAACTATCTCACTGTCACTCACCAGCTTTGTCTTTGTGTGTATCCATGAATCTCTCTCCATTTTCATCTCTGTTTTACTGGTTTTTTTTATGTTTCTCTCTGTCACTCTCTTTGTATTAATTTTTTCTCTCAGTTTCTAACACTCACACACACATACACACACACACATTCACATACATGCACAATATACAAATCTACATGACCAGCTACACATCTACATGACCAGCCACACATCTACATGACCAGCCACATATCTACATGACCAGCCACACATCTACATGACCAGCCACACATCTACATGGCCAGCCACACATCTACATGACCAGCCACACATCTACATAACCAGCCACACATCTACATGACCAGCCACACATCTACATGACCAGCCACACATCTACATGACCAGCCACACATCTACATGACCAGCCACACATCTACATGGCCAGCCACACATCTACATGACCAGCCACACATCTACATAACCAGCCACACATCTACATAACCAGCCACACATCTACATGACCAGCAACACATCTACATGACCAGCCACACATCTACATGACCAGCCACACATCTACATGACCAGCCACACATCTACTTGACCAGCCACACAACTACATGAACAGCCACACAACTACATGACCAGCCACACAACTACATGACCAGCCACACAACTACATGACCAGCCACACAACTACATGACCAGCCACACAACTACATGACCAGCCACACATCTACATGACCAGCCACACAACTACATGACCAGCCACACAACTACAGGACCAGCCACACAACTACATGACCAGCCACACAACTACATGACCAGCCACACAACTATATGACCAGCCACATATCTACATGACCAGCCACACAACTACATGACCAGCCACACAGATACATGACCAGCCACACATCTACATGACCAGCCAGACAACTACATGACCAGCCACACATCTACATGACCAGCCACACATCTACTTGACCAGCCACACAACTACATGAACAGCCACACAACTACATGACCAGCCACACAACTACATGACCAGCCACACAACTACATGACCAGCCACACAACTACATGACCAGCCACACAACTACATGACCAGCCACACATCTACATGAACAGCCACACAACTACATGACCAGCCACACAACTACAGGACCAGCCACACAACTACATGACCAGCCACACAACTACATGACCAGCCACACAACTATATGACCAGCCACATATCTACATGACCAGCCACACAACTACATGACCAGCCACACAGATACATGACCAGCCACACATCTACATGACCAGCCACACAACTACATGACCAGCCACACATCTACATGACCAGCCACATATCTACATGACCAGCCACACAACTACATGACCAGCCACACAGATACATGACCAGCCACACATCTACATGACCAGCCACACAACTACATGACCAGCCACACATCTACATGACCAGCCACACAGATACATGACCAGCCACACATCTACATGACCAGCCACACAACTACATGACCAGCCACACATCTACATGACCAGCCACACAGATACATGACCAGCCACACATCTACATGACCAGCCACACAACTACATGACCAGCCACACATCTACATGACCAGCCACAAATACGCGTCACACTTGGTACACGAGTTTGAAACTTTTGAGTACAAATCAGCGCGTCCACACAAACACACATACGCTCAAACGTCCACACATACACATACACACTGACGCACACACAAACATCCGCAAACGTTCACCTAGATGGAGACACATATTGAACAGCCACTTAAATGTACACACAGAGAGACGGACATAAAACTCACATACGAACGCTCACACATACACATACAGACAGACATACATAAAACAATTATACCAGACTCAGAAAACGTGTGTGCGCGTGTGCGCAGGTACGCACACAAACATGATCACATTTATCATACATAAGGGAACATATTTAAAACACATACACACTTGAGCGTAAACACATATTCAGGAGCACATGGAAACAAGACTTGCATAAAATCATGAAACAATTATATATATGCAACTGCTTCATTCAAATGTCCACACTAATATTTACACATACACATATAGAACCAACATACAAACCACGCGTACGATAATACATAAAACATACATACACGAACACTTGACATAAATATACATTAAAAACGTCATTCTAATGACCACACTCAAACGTAAAAAATTCAAACATGTACCAACACAAACGTATACAAATCAAACATGTACCAACACAAACGTATATAAATCAAACATGTACCAACACAAACGTATACAAATCAAATAAATAACCAAAAACTAGTCTTAGACAGACGCAGAAAAAATACATGCACACAACCAAAAGCGCACACGCATACATACACACGATCAAACGCACACACAAGAAGGCCCACTTACACACACTCAAACATATACACACACAAATCATGTAAACACACACAATACTGTCATCCAAATAACTGCGTACACTCATACACACGCTCAAGCGAACACACGCACACACAGACACACACTGCCAGCTCCCATGCCCAGGAACAAGAACCGTGTAATGGACAGTTCAATTATCCTCCATTTTCACCAGATGCACTTCAATTTTTCATTGCCCACTTCGTAAATTCTACGCGAACTTGCCAAATCTCACTGCAGCCCGCCTAGCAATCAGCAGACACCCCAGAAAGCCCTAAAACAAAAGAGTGAAGATTATCTTCATTTTCTCCATCTTCCTCTTTCAATTGTATTGGGTGTCCTCTATTTCTTTCTCTCTCTCCTCTTCCTGTCATAACTCTCCTCCTATTCCACAGTCTCTTTGGCCAGGCTCTCAATCTATTCTTCTTTCCCTCCCATCTCAATCTTCACGATCTGCTGTATTGTTCCTTCTGTTTCTTTTAGCAGGGAGGCAAGCTCACTGTTCATTGGATCGTCACGGCCATGAGACAACAATCAGACCAGAGTGAAACGTCCGCCAATGACAGACACATCAGACTTGGAGACACAAGCACTCACCGAGAGCAGCTGTACATTCATTAGAGGGCAATTATAATGAATTTGTGTCCACTGTCCGATACATGGAAACAATGAAGTAGATCCGCTCAGCTAAGTACTTGAATTGCTTACTGACTTTTTGGGGACAGGAAAGTAACGTCTGGCTAGGTAAAACACGGGGTGAGGAGATTAACGTCTGGTCAGGCAAAACATTGGGTGAGGAGATTAACGTCTGGTCAGGCAAAACATGGGGTGAGGAGAGTAACTTCTGATCAGGCAAAACAAGGGGAGAAGAGACTAACGACTGATTAGAAAAAACATACTGATCGAACGTTAGTAAAGATCTGGTAACATATAACGACCAAGATCCCCGCCTCACTTTCGCGCAGTTTTTCCAGAAAAAAGCTATTTGATGGCAAATGGATCGACGTGGTCCTTGTAGTACTGTGCGGCACGCAGATAAAGCCAGGCATATCACAACCGCCTGGAGATCCCGGTCCGTCTTTATCAGCCCGCTCGGGATGTGAGGGAAGCTAATGCAATTCCCTCTTTCCAAGTTACACCAAAGATTAATCGTACTCATTATGGGCATACAACAACAACAACAACAACAACAACAACAACAACAATTGATTTCTGCACCCACCTCGGTAAAGATCGTGGAACGCTTATTTATCTTTCCTGGGTCAATCTTGTTATTGTTTCTTGTCGAACGTCAGTTTTATTGAGGGATTTCTCTTGTATCGTCTGTCCATGTGCAAGGTGGTCTTTGTTTCTATTGTCGCCAGAGCTTGGTACGTTATAAGCGAGCAGTAGTAGTTGATCAGAGATGATTGCTATATATGACCGAAACATCGCATTTCCTGTCTTGATGTGTATTTGGCACAGTGGTAGTTATTACCTTATTTGTAACGTCACCCTTCCCATTTGATCTCCCCGAGTTAGTCAAAAAGGAACGCAAAGAATAGTAAGGCTGCAGCCTGTCGTGTAAGCCCAAAGAGGCAACTAAAGAGGGTTGGGCATGGGGCCGTCCATCAAATCCTGTAGAAACTCTGAACCAAAATAACTTCAATATATATGGACTGGAAAACATTTCTTGACTTTATTTATTGAAGACCTATGCTACACAGGGAACTAGAAAGGTTGAATGATTGATATTGAAAGTAAGTAGGATGTCCTTAGCAGAATTTCGCTTCATACAACCGTCAATCTATTTGGCTGTTATAAGTATCTTGACCAAGTGTGAACCACGGTAGGTTGCCATTACTTTCCGTCCGTGGAGGAGCGAAAAAAAAACATGTCTGCCAAAATTGGATACAAGCGAGATTCGAACCGGGTGCATTGGGATTGGGAAACAAACGCTGTTACAAAATTACTATAACCTAGATGTGCCACTGCTTCGTATCAAATTACGGAAGCCCTACCAATTTCTATACAGACGCACTAGATTGAGAAAAATTCAAATGACTGATAACAGATCTGTAAGAAGGGGACGGCGTGGCCTAGGGGTTAAGTGGCACGGCTCACGAACCGAAGGTGCTGTGTTCGATCCCCATCACAGCACCGGCCGTTATCCCGGGGAAGCAAACCCTTAGAAAATGCAGGAGGAAGCAGACCCTTTCATAAAATGCGTGCTGAAGTCGGATGCATTGGGCCGACAGGCGCAAAATAAAAACACAGTGCAACGTACACCGCCTTGGGGATTAGAGAAAAATAAGGCGAACGCAAAAAAAAAAAAAAAAAAAAAAAAAAGATCTGTAAGAAAGACAAGACTGGTACTGACATAGAATATTTATACTTATAACTGAATTACTACCGTTATGGACAGTGGTATATCATCATCATCTAGTTGTGGAATAAAATAATGCAGAAGTGACTATATTGGGGTCGGATTTATATAAAATGCGAGAATGCTCTGCGAGATGGCAAATATAGTTTAATGTAGATAAATGTACAGTCATCCACATTAGTAGTCCATTATATAATATAATTACAGAATGGGCGAGAACAACATTAGAATTATAGAAAAGGAATGGGACTTAGGGGTTATAGTAGATCATACAAGTAAGGTGGGCAAATTCAGGTAGCAGTGAAAAAAGGCAAATGCAAGTTTAGATATGATTTAAAGAAATATCGATCAAAGGAGAAGGAAGTGAAAGTCAAACTGTTAAAAGAATTAGTTAGTCCTAGATTGGAGTACTGTGCACAGGTGTGAAGTCCTTATCATACAGGGGATATAAACTTGATGGAAAGGATACAAAAAAGAACGACAAAGTTGATAGTGGGATTCCAGAATTACAGTTATGAGGAAAGACTCAGAAAAACCAGCCTGCAGTACCTAGAAAAGAGAAGAATTAAAGATGACAATACAGTTTTATAAGATAATCAATGGAACGGATAAATTAAACTAAGATAATTTTTTTTTCTCAAAACACAACCACCTCCAAGAACAAGGGGGCATAGCTACAAATTAACTAAAGAAAGGTCCAGATTATATATAAGGAAATATTTGTTTAGTCAGAGAGTGGTGAATGTGTGGAATGTATTGCCACATGAAGTAGTGGAGGCAGGGACAAATAATGCATTTAAGAATATACTCGATGCGCATAGCTTTTGGAGGAACTTATTGAAAATGAAACTAGTTGTATACAGGCTCTGCAGAGTCTTCTAAACCAGTATAAAGACGTTAAGTTAATGATAAATGAACTTCCGGAATGAGTAATGTTACTTTTTGTCTGCTAAAGATCACGTGGCCACACGGAACACAACACTCTGCCGACATCAGATGTTTGTCAAATTAAAAAGTAGACACACAATTATGTGCCAAGTATGGGAGAGAACAAGAAACAGCTGGTCAGATATGTTAGTCAGAGCCAGGTCAAATATATTGGCCATGACCCCCAACTCACTTCTTTGTAGTTTTCCTTGGAAATAGTCTGTGTTATAGCAGTATGCTTAACGAGCTGAGGGATCGAAGCGATCCCCGTAGTAATGATCGGCGGGCAGCTGAAGCCAGACATAGCACAATCGCCTTATGATCCACCCCAATCAGCAAGCTTGATATAGGAAGAAAAGCTACTGCAAACCGCCACTTACCGCTCTTTTGAGGGTGCATGAAAGAGAAAAGTTACTCATTGTAGACATTCAACAACAACAATGACAACAACAATACCCTCTTTCGCCTCTGAGGGGCGACCATGGAAACAGACTACAACCATGCAGTCCGACTCAGAGATTAGAGATCGAAGATGACAGACAAACCCCGTCGTACATGAGCCGTGCTGAAAACGGATGTCTCTGACTAAAAGGCACAGATATAGCAGCCTCGCTGCAAACCCCGACACAATACTACAAACATCCTTTACAAGATGAATGTCATAAGAGAAGAATAAGCGAATTATAATATGTACTTCTGCGATAGAAGACTGGGATACACGCCAAGTTTATGATGGAGGGAAAAAAGATATAATATTTCAGAGCATATGTATTGTAACGAGAGATGACCCGGACACACTGGCACGTTTATGGAGGGAAATAGATGTTAGGTTTCAGAGGGATTACAAGTGATATTTCAGACCATGAACTGCATGACAACTAGAGAGGCTTAAGACACAGCGGCACATTTATGAGGGAAATAAAAGACAATACATGTAACACAATAGTGTCTCTTGATTGTGTAAGTGTAGGTTGCACCATAACTAAGTCAGCGTTGGTCTAATAACGATTGTGAAGACACGCATTTTAGCACTCGGAAAACGTGGTGTAGTTGGGACACGTGCGTGGTCGTGTATTGACGTCACCGTCGGTGTTTCACAATTGTGTACTTCGTTGTTGTCCGTAATAGTTCGAATGTAGCGTCAGTTACAAAGATGGTTAGATATAAATGGCTTGACTTGTCTTCGTTCATTCTTAACCTTCTTACCTCACTCTGTCCTACAATCACACTCTTGCACAACTTTCACACCTGCCCTCAGGTTTAGGCCCATCCAAAGCACTTTGGTTGGGCTGACTTCTGAGAGCGCACAAACCTGGCATACGTACATACAGACGTACACATACATCAAAGCACTAGTTTATTCGTCTTAATATGACCCAGGTTTACTACGGTCTTGGGTGGAATAGGAGCGCCTCCGCCAGTAGAAAATAGTGAGGCAAACACATACAATTTATACAAAAATTTAAAAGTTAATTCTCAGTCTCACGCTAACAAGAACTGAAAAGGGCAAGTAGCATTATGTAGTCCAGAGAACGGAATGCGTTGTATCGTAGTTTACAGCTTGACTACGATATTTGCAACTTTGAGTCCAACTCAACCAAATTCAGCAAGCGTTTTTTTAGTAACGGGTTAGCCTTCCATCGTCGATCCCCTCTCCTTAGCCAGTCTGATCTGTTGCAGCCTGTTATCCAGGATCACCGCGTGGAAGTGTAGAAGGGTCTTGGCAGCTTTGGTTCGCTGGACCTGACGCTAGCAGCCAGCTATGAGTCGCTGACTGCTGCAGCTGATGTACTGCTCAGGCTATATATATATATATATATATATATATATATATATATATATATATATATATATAATGCTTCGGTATTTGCGTCTTAATTCACCGCAAGCAGAGTTCTTACGTAACGGGACATTCCATTTCGGGATAAGGAAAGGACAGATCGAAATAATTTTATTTTAAATAAATAGGTAGAGAATTAGATACGATAGAAGTGTAGAAAAGTAGAAAATATGGTCGTATTCAGTTTTTGAGACGGGTAAGTGGTAGTTTTATGGTTGCTTTTAGGGTCATGGTCATGATTAGGGTTAGGATTAGAGTTAAAATTAGGGTTATGGTTAGGATTAGGTTAAAAATTGGATTATTCTTTGACGTCACTATTTCAAATTCCAGGTTAAAAATATATTTTTTTATTTTGTTTGCTGTGAATTTAGACGCAAGTACCTACGCTTGTGGTGATTAGTGCGTGCGTGTGTTGTCAGGTACCTCCATCACCACTCAGGTTTTAGCAGAGGAGTATTATAATTACGTTAGATGTACGTCGTAGCTTTTCGTCAACGCTAAAAAAGAAACGTTCACATCGGTACAAGATTATATTATTTCAGTAAATAATAAAAGACATATATTTTCTCTAATGCATTGTCTGTATTTAATACATTTTTTATACTCTTTTAGTACATTGCATTTTTTTGTTTTTAAGAGGTGGGAGAACCAATCTCCGACCAGAAGAGGCACAGGCAGCGGCCACTGACAGAGAAGGGTGGCGTGGTGTTGTGAGGATGTCTTCATGTGTGCCCCAACGACCTTACTGGTTACGAGATGATCTAACCTGATCTGATAGTTATTTCCTGGCCGGATACGGTTGTTGACATTGTGAACGTGTTTGTATCACGTGGATTCAGCAAACATTTGAACTACATCCATTAAGTTCTTGCTATTCAAGTTCTATATACAACTTTCTCTGGTCGGTGTGCGTTAAGTGTTGGTCATGCCTTCATGGATATTCATTATTATGGTTTCAGCTAGGTTGTATGGAGAGGCTGATGGAGGGGGATGATAGAGAAGCTGCTGGAGAGGCTGATAGAGATGCTGCTGGAGAGGATGATATAGAGGATGATAGAGAGGCTGCTGGGGAGGATGATGGAGGGGATGATGGAGATGATGATAGAGAGGCTGATGGAGAGGCTGATAGAGAGGCTGCTGGAGAGGATGATATAGAGGATGATAGAGAGGCTGCTGGGGAGGATGATGGAGGGGATGATGGAGATGATGATAGAGAGGCTGCTGGGGAGGATGATGGAGGGGATGATGGAGATGATGATAGAGAGGCTGATGGAGGGGATGATAGAGAGGCTGCTGGGGAGGATGATGGAGGGGATGATGGAGATGATGATAGAGAGGCTGATAAGGAGGATGATAGAGAGGCTGCTGGGGAGGATGATGGAGAGGATGATAGAGAAGCTGTTGGAGAGGATGATAGAGATACTGCTGGAGAGGATGATAGATAAGCTGCTGGAGAGGATGATAGAGATACTGCTGGAGAGGATGATAGAGATACTGCTGGAGAGGATGATAGAGAGGCTGCTGGAGAGGATTATATACTGCTGGAGAGGATGATAGATAAGCTGCTGGAGAGGATGATAGAGAGGATGATAGAGAGGATGATAGAGAGGCTGATAGAGAGGCTGCTGGGGAGGATGATAGAGAGGATGATAGAGAGGCTGCTGGGGAGGATGATGGAGGGGATGATGGAGATGATGATAGAGAGGCTGATGGAGGGGATGATAGAGAAGCTGTTGGAGAGGATGATAGAGATACTGCTGGAGAGGATGATAGATAAGCTGCTGGAGAGGATGATATACTGCTGGAGAGGATGATAGATAAGCTGCTGGAGAGGATGATAGAGATACTGCTGGAGATGATGATAGATAAGCTGCTGGAGAGGATGATAGAGATACTGCTTGAGAGGATGATAGAGATACTGCTGGAGAGGATGATAGAGAGGCTGCTGGAGAGGATGATAGATAAGCTGCTGGAGAGGATAATAGAGATGCTGATGGAGAGGATGATAGAAAAGCTGCTGGCACGACTCGGGGAGCAGGAGACAGGTGAAAGTGAATTAAAGAAGTTGTAGACTGGATGAGTGAGATCAGTCCTAGAAGATGGCAGGATGGAATACCAGATTTTGTAACTGCAGACAATTCGAACTTTGACAAAACAGATAAAGTAACAAACCAAGCAAAGAGAACCATAACAGAGGACAACACGGACCGGATAACTTTTAAGGATTGCCAACCTGCAACCAATGGCAGACAGAAAGGACAGCATAGACCAACAGTAGGATGAGACGTCCAGGAGCCTCGTAGATCACCTCGTTTGTAAGAGAAGAAATGAGTTTGGAAGGCGGAGATCAATATGGAGAAGCGTTGTAGCATCAGGGAAAGCAAAGCGGTGAACAGATTCTACGAATGGCACATCACAAATGAAAAAATAAAACCCATACACACTACACACATGATACCAACCTTGAGAAAACCGTTTCCCAGAACTTTTATAAATGATTCCCGGCATTGTGAATAAAAACAGTCAGACAAGCACTGAAAGAAAAGCCACAGCTCTAAAATTCACAGAGAAGCATTGGCCGAGCAACCGCGGGGCCCATGTACATAATGATGGATCAGCACCAAAGGAAACACAGTCTTGGGGTAGGCACAGAGACGCATTGGCCGAGCAACCGCGGGACCCATGTACATAATGATGGATCAGCACCAAATGAAACACAGTCTTGGGGTAGGCACAGAGAAGCATTGGCCGAGCAGCCGCGGGACCCATGTACATAATGATGGATCAGCACCAAATGAAACACAGTCTTGGGGTAGGCACAGAGACGCATTGGCCGAGCAACCGCGGGACCCATGTACATAATGATGGATCAGCACCAAATGAAACACAGTCTTGGGGTAGGCACAGAGACGCATTGGCCGAGCAGCCGCGGGACCCATGTACATAATGATGGATCAGCACCAAATGAAACACAGTCTTGGGGTAGGCACAGAGAAGCATTGGCTGAGCAACCGCGGGACCCATGTACATAATGATGGATCAGCACCAAATGAAACACAGTCTTGGGGTAGGCACAAAGAAGCATTGGCCGAGCAACCGCGGGACCCATGTACATATTGATGGATCAGCACTAAATGAAACACAGTCTTGGGGTTGGGGTAGGGGGGGGGGGATGATCCTTATGAGCATTACGAAACAGCACACATTAGACACAACTTCAAAGCAAAAGTAGAGGTCTTGAAAAGTGCAGTCCAAGTTCTAGCGGCTGATGACAAAACAGAGAAAACAAGTGGTAGTCTTCACATACATGATATCAGCGGTTGTGGTGCCGGGAAGCTAGACAAATAGAGCCCTAAAGAAACTAGAGTCAGCTGATGTGGTGCTGGGGAGCCAGACAAATAGAGCCCTAAGGAAACTAGAGAGTAATCCTTTAGTAACTGTCAGCTGTTCAAGAGAGTTGTGATACAGTGGATTTAATCTCACATCAATTTGTTTGGCAAAGAAGAGATTGATAGACTGACAGAAACAGGCGGAAAGCTATCCCAACCTGATATAGGTATAACCTATGAAGAGGTCAAGAGGTTTACCAGGTGTAGATACAGGAACAAGCGGGATGCAGAGCACGCAGGTCATCAACCAAACGACACACACAACCAGCTGAACAGAGATGAGCAGGTAGTAATCTCACACAGTAGATTGAGATACCTTCTGTTAAACAAACTAATGAAAGGACATGCAGCACGAATGATTCTGGGGCACTGACTAAATGACTTCTGAGTAACTGCTACAAGGGTGTCCAACATACGAGCAACAGGGGAAGTACAAATCACCAATACCATTCCTGGACAAGTTCTACGGAGATCCCACGACCCTCGGGCGAACCACTGCTGTCTCCAGATGTATTCAGTTTAAAGTTTTGAAGCGAAACGAAAAAGAACGCATGAATCGGCTGGAAGAGCGGTTTCGGTGTCAGTCTTTGAGTATCACAGTGGAGAGCGTTCATATTGCTAGAGTGTAAGAAAGAGTGGAGAGCGTTCATATTGCTAGGAGTGTAAGAAAGAGTGGAGAGCGTTCATATTGCTAGAGTGTAAGAAAGAGTGGAGAGCGTTCATATTGCTAGGAGTGTAAGAAAGAGTGGAGAGTGCTCATATTGCTAGAGTGTAAGAAAGAGTGGAGAGCGTTCATATTGCTAGGAGTGTAAGAAAGAGTGGAGAGTGCTCATATTGCTAGAGTGTAAGAAAGAGTGGAGAGTGCTCATATTGCTAGAGTGTAAGAAAGAGTGGAGAGTGCTCATATTGCTAGAGTGTAAGAAAGAGTGGAGAGTGCTCATATTGCTAGGAGTGTATGAATTAAAGTGGAGAGTGTTTATGTTGCTAAACGAAAATCCACACTTGAAGAAAAACACACACTAAAAAAACATAAATGTGATGAAAACATATACACACACAAAGAAAATACACATGTGCAGAAAACATACACACACAAAGAAAACACAAATGTAAAGAAAACATACACACAAAGAAAACACACGTGTGAAGAAAACATACACAAAGAAAACACACATGTGAAGAAAACACACACACAAAGAAAACACACATTTGAAGATAATAAACAGACATAAGGAAAACACACTTGAAGACTAAAATACATTCACGAAGAAAACACACAAAGAAAACTGTCCACAATAAAGCGCGCGCGCGCACACACACACACACACACACACACACACACCCACCCACCCACCCACCCACCCACACACACACACACACACACACACACATACACACACACACACACACACACACCCACCCACCCACCCACCCACCCACCCACACACACACACGTCATAAAGATATTGACATACATGCTCAGAAAACACATACACAGGCAAACTCAGGCATGCACACAAACAACACCTTACAAATGTATCAATGTTTATGACGCTTCCAAAACAATATATATATTGTTGGTTCTTATTTATGTTGGTAAATTGTTGTAACGCGTCCTGGTAGCAGACCTCCTTAAACCTCCCCTTACCCCAAACATCCTGTCAGTCTCCCTGCCACTCCCAATGCCACCCCCCCCCCCCCCCACACACACACACGCGAGAGAGTTCATGTATCTCTCTACGGATGTCTGACTATCAGTCAGTCCCCGTGTTTGTGTTTTGTCTGGGGTCATTCCGAAAGCTCTCCTACATTTGAGGGGCTTGAAAAATCTCATTTCCGGCGGGCATCCAAAACGAGGCTCTTAAACAATGGCGGCAATTTCGCTGAAGAGGGTTGTCGGCAGTGACATTTTTGACAGCATCTGAAACAGTGGGACGTCCTCTCAGCCTGACAGACAAGTTGAGATACTTGTAAAACAGACTGGCCTGCTCGCAACAATAGCTCTGAGATGGACAGATTTGACCGAGCGACAGACAAGGAGAATTGAGTACAACGCTGGAGAGGATTGGCTGACTGGCAGAGTGACAACCAGACCAACTCAACATTGACCTGTGACATAAAGATTTTAAAACATATTGGAAGCCTAATGTTTTTGGATAGAAGGGAGTGTGTGAACATTTTGGAAACGATATACAGTAAACCTTTGATTTAACGGACCCTTGCATTTAACGAATTTTGAATTTATCATACCAGACAAATATAAAAATAATTGTTGTTATTGCTTAATGTCCACAATGAGTTAGCATTACTCTTTTGTGCGCACCGAAAAGGGCATTAAGTAGCGGGTTGTTGTAGCCTTCCTTGACATCCCGAGCGAGTTGATAAAGTTAGATCGGGATCCTCCAGGCGGCTGAGCTATGTTTGGCTTCATCTGCATGTTGTTCAATACCACAGTGATCACGTCGATCCTTCACCTCGTTTGCCAGGCTGTCAAGAAGTACAGCCCGTTTCCAGGGAGGTCAACTGGGTAGTCGAGATCAGGGTCTTGTCATAATATTTTGCCTAACCCTGGCCAACAATCTGATCAGTATGGTTTGCCTGACCATGACTAATAATCTTATCAGTATGTTTTGCCTGACCAGACATTGGTCTTTCTATAAATACAGTTATATATGTGCTGTCAATCAAACTGGAATTGTGAAAATAAATGCAAAGAACGGAAACCAGGTTGCTTTGTGTGATAAATCATGCAAGATCTGGAGTTATTCATATTTATCGGGTTCTCTATAGGCAAAGTAGGAAGTGCATATAAAGTTAACTAACTTAAAAATGTAAAAGGTCATATGAGCTTTCGTTGCATTTGGGGAACTGCTGGTTTCAATAGAAATTAAGTCAGACACAAAAATACAAATCTTTAAATTCGATATAATAAAGTTCATATTTATGCGTGTCTCTGAAACATGGAGAAAACCAGAAGTTAGTAAGAAAAAAGTACAGACTTTCGTAAATGGGTGTCTGCACAGAATATACTGTATAATGGGATCATTAATGTAGAACGGTTAGAGAGAACAGTTCAGATGTCAGTGAAGCATAATGTTAGGATATGTCTTTGATCTTAGATAAGACACATTAAGGAAAGCAGTTGATATCATTAGCGGACAGTCTCTGTTCTGGAATCCGTATGACAAGAGATTTGGAGAAGAAAGCTCGAGGTAAAAATAAAGGAAACAGGAACGACTGGTAGCCATACCACGGGTGGTCCAGGACAGGAGGATATGACGTTTAGTTGTTGAAAACACGTGCTCCATACGGAGGTAAAACTTTCAGACACAACCTGGTTCCACCAAACAGGAGAAGGACATCATATGTAGTGAAGTACATCCCACTCTTTCCGGTATGCACTTCAAGCGACTGGCACTTCAACAGATATAGGCAAGTCGGCAGGTACAGGCAAGTCGGCACGAGCAGGCAAGTCGGCAGGTACAAGAACGTCGGCAGGTCGGCACGTATAGGCAAGTCGACAGGTACAGGCAAGTCGGTAGGTACAGGCAAGTCGACAGCTACTTGTAAGTCGGCAGGTACAGGCAAGTCGGCAGGTATAAGCAAGTCGGCAGGTACAGGCAAGTCCGCAGGTATCGGTAAGTCGGCAGGTACAGGCAAGTTGGCAGGTACAGGCAAGTCGGTAGATATAGGTAAGTCGACATGTACAGGCATGTCGGCAGGTATAGGTAAGTCGACATGTGATACACATTTGTTGAAGACAGGGAGTCCACATGGAGCTCAAACGGTTTTGATGATGATGGAGACGATGTTTACAACTGACTGATCTGTTCGGTACCTTGACCTGAAGATGTAATCGTGTCTGTCACCCAACAGCAAGATGCTTGAGACCGGCTCGCTACAGAGTAAACCTTAGTGTGGTCTTTGAATTAGGTGTGTAGGTTGACATTGTACTCTCCGCCCATCAATAGGTTGTAGCATGTTTTCGTGCCTCTACTTTCCCAAAAACCTGATTGAGCCAATTATACTTTCTCATTGATTTTGTTTTCTAATCTTTGTATCCGGACGGGGATGCAAGGAAGACAAACTAGATTAACGTTTCGAGAGTTAGTGCATCGCTTCAGATCACCGGTCTTTGGGTGTGGGATACACACTGATCTTGTCCATGAGCTTGGGCATGTCCTGATGTTCAAGCTCTTAACGAACACTGGGTGTTGTATCTTCTCGCTGGTCTCGCCACCTACTTGTGTGAATTCAATCGTTATATCATAACATTCTGATGATTTTCCGTTTCTCAATCCACGGATCGATAGTCGGACCTCTTCAATCGCAGGTTCCTGCTCCATGTCCTCAGTCTTTGTCGTTATTTTGGTGTTTCCTCCTTTGTGTTTGTACATCTCTCTGCAACATTATGTCCATCTCTGGAGAATACCCTTGCTCTCCGTCAGTGTACTGCTTTTATCTCTGGAGTATATCCTTGTTCTTGTGAGTGTATTACTTCCACCTCTGAAGTATATCATTGTTCTTGTCAGTGTATTCCTTCTATCTCTGGAGTATATCCTTGTTCTTGTAAGTGTATTCCTTCTATCTCTGGAGTATATTCTTGTTCTTGTAAGTGTATTCCTTCCATCTCTGGAGTATATCATTGTTCGCGTCAGTGTATTCCTTCCATCTCTGGAGTATATCCTTGTTCTTGTAAGTGTATTCCTTCCATCTCTGGAGTATATCATTGTTCTTGTCAGTGTATTCCTTCTATCTCTGGAGTATATCCTTGTTCTTGTCAGTGTATTCCTTCTATCTCTGGAGTATATCCTTGTTCTTGTAAGTGTATTCCTTCTATCTCTGGAGTATATCCTTGTTCTTGTCATTGTATTCCTTCCGTCCCCGGAGCATATCCTTGTTCATGTCAGTGTATTTTACATCGTTGCCTTTGATTTTATACAGTGACGGTTTGAACTCGCCGGTCACTTTTCTGATTTCATTGAACGCGTCTCCTTCCTTCCATAATCTTTGCAACTTGTCTATCCTGTTACAAATGTCCAGTACAGGTTGTTTCTTGTCCTTCATAATCTTTCTTCCTGTGCAGTTCCTATTTGTGACGGGCTTGTGCTTTATCCTCGTCTATTTCATGTGTTTTCTTTCATCTAAGAATCACAAGGTTTTTTCAGTACTTCAACCTTTTTTGGCGCAATTTTCTATGTAGTTTGCTACGTGCCTATGAGGTCAACATAAATTATACATGTGTGGAAAGTTCCATTACTCGTATCTGTGTGGAAAGTTCCATAACTCGTATCTGTGTGGCAATTTCCATATCCTAAACCTGTCAGGCAAGTTTCATAACTTGTACCTGTGTGGCAAGTTCCATAACTCGTACCTGTGTGGCAAGTTCCATAACTCGTATCTGTGTAGCAAGTTCCATAACTCTTACATATGAGGCTAGTTCCATAGCTCGTACCTGTGTGGCAAGTTCCATAACTCATATCTGTGTAACAAGTTCCTTAACTCATACATATGTGGCTAGTTCCATAACTCGTACCTGTGTGGCAAGTTCCATAACTCGTACCTGTGTGGCAAGTTCCATAACTCGCACCTGTGTGGCAAGTTCCATAACTCGTACCTATGTGGCAAGTTCTATATCTCCTACCTGGGGCAAATTCCGTAACTCAAATTTGTGTGGCAAGTTCCATAACTCGTATCTGTGTAGCAAGTTCCATAACTCATACATATGTGGCTAGCTCCATAACTCGTACTTGTGTTTCAAGTTCCATAACTCGCACCTGTGTGGCAAGTTCCATAACTCGCACCTATGTGGCAAGTTCTACATCTCATACCTGGGGCAAATTCCTTAACTCAAATTTGTGTGGCAAGTTCCATTACTCGTACCTGTGTGGCACGTTCCATAACTCGTATCTGTGTGGCAAGTTCCATATCTTATACCTTGGTGGCAAGTTCATCTGGTGTCACGTCGTACAGAACTGCCATACGCATCTCGACGAATTGATTTTGTGCCTTTATTAAGTACTCCTGTGATAAAATATTGACGTTATATCGTATTTTCTGCAGTTTGTTCAGCCTTATCTTGATATGCCGACCAGCAGTTGGTGGTCTGTGTCGCAGTCAACACATAAAGTCACAAAGTCAGAATTTGTGGGCGGAATAGTCCAGATAAACAATGATAAATACAAGGTTAGGGGCAACAAAGTGAAGATGTGGGAAGAGGGCTTAACTACTAATCCTGAATAGTATATTCACATAGCTATTAATAGAGTATTGCATTTTCGATTTTAAAAACAAACGCACATGTGATATTAGAAATAATGCAGGGATAATAATTATCTAATGGAAAGAAAGAAACGATGGATTAAACACATGAATTACCTTCGACGAAAACATAGTAAGAAATAAAATAATGTTCCGACAAACTCAAAATAATGAAACACGATTAACCCCAGTTGCGCGACTGTAACATGATACAAGCTAGATATAGTTTACAACAGAGACGCAACAATGACAGGAAAACTCGAGACAAAGATAGAACAAAGAAGAAAGGTGGACGGACGCAGAAAAGATGGTCCTGGAAAGGAATAACTAGCGTGTTTTGGTTAAAAACGTGTGCTCCACAAGGTACTGATTGACTGATTGATTTAAATGATTGACTGAACAAGGGCACTGAGCAAGAAAATACAATCAAAGCCGTGATTTCTCTGCGAGTAAATATTGTTTAATCAAACAGCAGCCGGGCTAGCCGAATATAATGTTAGTCACCCCTACAAACAGCACCCGAGCTAAAGGAATACAATGTTAGTCACCTCTACAAACAGCAGCCGGGCTAACAGAATATAATGTTAGTCATCTCTACAAACAGCAGCCGGGCTAACATAATATAATTTTAGTTACCTCTACAAACAGCAGCCGGGCTAACCGAATATAATGTTAGTGACCTCTACAAACAGCAGCCGGGCTAGCAGAATAATGTTAGTCACATCTACAAACATAAGCTGGGCTAGACAAGTATACTCTTAGTCACTTCTACAAACAGAAGCTGGGCTAGACAAGTATACTCTTAGTCACTTCTACAAACAGAAGCTGGGCTAGACAAGTATACTGTTAGTCACCTCTACAAACAGAAGCTGTGCTAGCAGAATATAATGTTAGTCACTGCTACAACCACAAGCTGGGCTAGACAAGTATACTGTTAGTTATTTTTACAAACAGAAGCTGGGCTAGACAACTATACTGTTAGTCACCTCTCCGATAGGACGCAAGGTGAGACACGGCGATATCACTGGAACACGACAGAGAAATCAGTTGCGACGCCTATTCAAACATCGGCTAAAGCATCAAGTGTCTGATGTAGCATGAACAACACACAACTGATTATACAATGAGATGTAGATCGCCAATGATCTCCCAGTTTACAGAACGAAGAGCAACACGAATACAGGCTAAATGATGCACATCCAGTAGCCATGAAGCATATTGAATCTCCGAAGGCTTGTGAACGGGTATACTATTTTCAGAGACTCCCCAAGCTGCTTGTATACGGTGAGCTCAGAACAGGCATGTGTTCGTATAGGGGAAGCACGAAATACTACAGAAACTCAGAACACCTGTTTCAGAGAAGTCATTGATGTCACTTCCTGTGGAACACATGCACAGAACCGCTACACCTAGCGCGATAGAATCACAAAAGGTGCTCAGATCGTGTGGTGCATCACTGAGGTTCAGAGAAAGAGAGATGTCCCAAGTCTAGTCCTGACATGTGTCCTAAGTGCGAGAGAGTTAGCCTTGCCATGACTTGACATATACTTTCTTCTTTTTCTTCTTCTTCTACTCATAATTCGTCTTCATGTTCTTGTTCTTCGTCTTGTTCTTCTTCTTCTTCTTCTTCTTCTCCTTCTTCTTTTTCTTCTTCTTCTTCTACTCATAATTCTTCTTCATCTTCTTGTTCTTCTCCTTATTCTACTTCTGTTTCTTCATTGTTCTCACTCCAACTACCAAGGACTGCAAAGGACTTTGCAAGCAGGATATTGTCTGGAGAACGGAATGATTTGTGTCGTAATTTACAGATTTACTGCGATATTTGCACCTTTCAGCCCTACACATCAGACTTCAGCTTGGCATTGTTGTGTACCGGTTTAGCCTTCACTTTTCGATACCTTCTCCTTAGCCAGTCCAACCTGTTGCAGCCTGTTATCCAGGATCAGAGCGTGGAGGCGGGTCTTGGCAGATCTTGTTTGATGGCGGTAGCAGCCAGTTTTTATGTCCAAGACCTCTACAGCTTATGCACTGCTCAGCTATGGCTCGCTGACCCTGACGCCTGCAGTCAGGTTTGAAGCCCTGACCGCTACAGCTTATGCACTGCTCAGCTATGGATCGCTGACCCTGATGCCTGCAGTCAGGTTTGGAACCCTTACCCTTACAGTTACGAGATCACATCTCGCATCACGAGTCCGATAATGTCGCTATCTTTGCTTGCGATGGGAAACTAATACTGTCGGTGCCAACGCTCATCCATACACACCTGCCAAGAAACTTTAACCCGCCAAACAGGTGGGTGGTTGTAAGAGCCGACATTTTTCCAAGGGCGGGCTACTTACTTCGTTTTTTACATTCGGATACCATCTTTTGGCAAGTTTCAGTCTTAGAATCATTTAACAATTCCGTGCCACAAGAGAAATCAAATTACGGTACAACCCAGGCCAAGGGTTGAGGCGGATCGAATCAATAACACTAAGTAAGAAATATAGTGACAGCAACAAAAAAAACAGTTAAGAAAATAATGTAAAAATTCAAGGTTAAGTACAAAATGGGAGAAGAGTGTCAACTGTAAAAAGGGCTTAATTACTAATTAATTCAGTTGAACCCAATTAATTTTACGTTGACGACGGTCCCTCCACGTGCCATTCCACTATAAATAATCGCCTCTGATTGGTTTATGGCTGAGCCAATTATACGAGGGGTAACATTAACTCTGAAAAGGAACAATCAACAGAGTTTAAGAAAGATTAGGAGCCGGCAAACCGCAGGCTGGCGGAAGCAGTAAAGAAGTCAGCGGCCTAGTTCAGACCTGGAGTGAGGCGCCGATTTTTTTACGTGTTCTTGGGAGGTCGTTGGGGAAACCTAATCCAGAGATTGGAGCAATACATTCTCATGTTCTATTGTTCTGCTTCTTCTCCGTTCCTAGTTTAGCCTCCTATTTAGAGTTCCAATTGTAGCAAGATACGTCAGTTGCTCCAAGTCATTGAAAACAATTCTTTCGATCAAGTTTAGTAGCCACAAGACAGGCTTAGAAGTTGAAGGTCAAGTATTATTTGTTTCCTTTTCGCCATCAGACACCCACGTCAATGACTCTGACATGTCCTTACGAGGAGGGTTGTGTCCTCGCCATCAGACATCCACGTCAATGACTCTGAGATGTCCTTATGAGGAGGGCTGTGTACTCGCCATCAGACATTCACGTCAATGACTCTGACATGTCCTTATCAGGAGGGCTGTGTACTCGCCATCAGACATCCACGTCAATGACTCTGACATGTCTTTACGAGGAGGGTTGTGTCCTCGCCATCAGACACCCACGTCAATGACTCTGACATGTCCTTATGAGGAGGGCTGTGTACTCGCCATTAGACATACAAGTTAATGATTCTGTCATGCCCTCATGAGGAGGGTTGTGCTATGTTCTGTTCCCCGAGGCCTATTGTTTTCACCTACACCACGCATCTGTTTAAGGCTGTTTTAACAACCTCTGGTTGTTCACAGGATGCCTGTAAGGCTGCACTGCCCACAGTTAATCTGTCAGACTACATTCCCCACAGCCCGCCCATAAGACTGCATTGCCCACATCCCGCCCATAAGACTGCTTTGCCAACAGCCCACCCGTAAGGCTGCATTACCCACATGCTGACTGTAAGGCGGTATTGGCTTGATTTCAGATGTATCTTTCATAGAAAAGTGGTCTTACGGGACAACCCAGTACAGCCAACCCAAACGTCGAGAGTTTCAACCAGCTGATCCCGTGATATCCGTGTTTTCCTGGGTCCAGATATAGCATTTTAAGAAAAACAGATGTAGACGACACTGTAAGTCGTAAAGACGACTAATGTGACTTGGGCATTGGACGGTTTCCGTATTATGCAAAAACTATAAGTCACAAGGAATAGAAGACTTTACACTTCATGGTTGAAGAGCAGAGCGACTAAATCAAGTAATTTTTTGAATGAGCAGGACTGTTATTTACAATCATATTTGTAGTGTGTGTGTGTGTGTGTGTGTGTGTGCACCAGTTCTAATCCCATACATTCTATATATATATGTGTGTGTGTGTGTATGTGTGCGTGCGTGCCAGCCGTGCGCGTGTGTGTGTGTGCGCGCGCACCAGTTCTAATCCCATACATTCTGTGCGTGCGTGCGTGCGTGCGAGCGAGCGGTGAGTGAGTGAGTCAGTGAATCAGTGAGTCAGTCAGTCAGTGAGTCAGTGAGTCAGTCAGTCAGTCAGTCAGTGAGTCAGTCAGTGAGTTACTGAGTCAGTCAGTCAGTCAGTCAGTCAGTTAGTTAGTTGCCCATCGCAAGCAATGAAGGTGACATCTTCAGACAGTTTTGTCTTGATGACGTAACGGGCTGTATTTGGATTATGGCGAGGAAGAAGCTGGGCTGGTCATCTCTCTCTCTCTCTCTCTCTCTCTCTCTCTCTCTCTCTCTCGGAGCAGTGACAAGGCTTACCTGAAGCCGGCTGCAGATAACTAAGGATGCAGGCACTCTGGACCCACCTTCCTTGTATGTGTGCATATATATATATATAATCAATTCATTTACTGCTGTCAGTGATGAAGTGTTAATGACGTTACTGTATTTGCTATCACGTCTTTGTTAGGTGTGATTGCAATCGTCAACATCTGTCGCCTGTCCTTCATTAAATGTCATTCAAATACGCAGTTACCGCTTCTTCTTCTTCTTTCTTTCGCTTGGAGTATGTCTACATCTGCAAAGTTGTTTCTTGTATAAACGCCACTGTCTTCTGCAGCTCACACATAGGTCCATATAGTTTCCCTTCCAGTTTTGTTTCTTCTGGCCAGTATGTCTGACCCAGTATCTCATACTCTGGACAATCCTGAAGTATATGCTCAGCAGTCTGGGGTGCCTGTACACATGTACTCATATTTGAGGTGCTAATCCTGAATTATGTGTACATATGTCTGCGGAGTCGGTTTTGTCCTGTTCTGAAGCGCAGTATGACAATCTAGTCTTGTAACTGGTACATCTGGTTGCTCGTCTGCAGCACCTTCCCTCGTGATCGTGTCTGCAGCACCTTCCCTCGCCAGTGTGTCTGCAGCACCTTCCCTCGCCATCGTGTCTGCAGGACCTTCCCTCGTCATCGTGTCTGCAGAATCTGCCCCCGTCATCGTGTCTGCAGCACCTTCCCTCACCAGTGTGTCTGCAGCACCTTCCCTCACCAGTGTGTCTGCAGCACCTTCCCTCACCAGTGTGTCTGCAGCACCTTCCCTCACCAGTGTGTCTGCAGCACCTTGCCTCACCAGTGTGTCTGCAGCACCTTCCCTCGCCAGTGTGTCTGCAGCACCTTCCCTCACCAGTGTGTCTGCAGCACCTTCCCTCGCCAGTGTGTCTGCAACACTTTCCCTAGTCATCGTGTCTGCAGCACCTTCCCTCGTCATCGTGTCTGCAGCACCTTCCCTCGCCAGTGTGTCTGCAGCAACTTCCATCGCCAGTGTGTCTCCAGCACCTCCCCTCGCCATCGTGTCTCCAGCACCTCCCCTCGCCAGTGTGTCTGCAGCAACTTCCTTCGCCAGTGTGTCTCCAGCACCTCCCCTCGCCAGTGTGTCTCCAGCACCTTCCCTCGCCAGTGTGTCTCCCACCTTAATCAGTATGTTTTACCCGCCCCTTATTTTATTCCACATTTCATAAAATTGCTTCAATTCTGATATATCTCAG